>OY776681.1:22773329-23373329 GCA_963675555.1 Leptura quadrifasciata | reverse complement strand
TATTATGTAATTGTATAATAACAACTATCCTCTCATAGCTCTTGCAGACATTAACATGCCATCTATTCAAGTTTTGGTTCAAATTTAAAAAAATAAAACAAAAGTCAAGCTAAAGAAAACTAATCTATCTTCATCGGTAACGGCTGGGATGTCGCTTGCTTAAAATAATCTATTCAAATCTTTTGCTGCTCTTGGAACTTTCGATAAATATCGTCCACTATAATATGACAGATAGTAAATAATACTACAACAATCAGCGGTCTTTCTCCCATTCACACATGCACAGCAATACTTTTTTATATCAAAATCTGGGGGTATACTCAATAAAGCAGAGATATTTTGTACTTTTACCAATATCTTCAACATGTTTGACTTTAATAAACTGATATTCAATGTTCTATCTTAATTCAACATTTCTCCCAGTTATGGTGTTACTTGGGAATATTTATAAGTAGCAAAGATCCTTTTTTTGAGAAACTTCAATGGAGTCTTGCTCGAAAACGGTTGGAGCCTCGACATAATTGTATTAAGGTTTTCGTCTCAGAATGTTGTAAAGAATCTGTCATTACGAGCTCCTCCGGTAATTTTGGGACACCCTGTATACTTTTGATCTAATTCTGATCAGCTAGTACATTAATAAAGCTAAAGATAATTTCTCCCTTAAAGGAAGTTAACAACAATCTCAAAAAAATATAGTAAAGGGGAATAACGTTGTTTCATTATGATTTTACTTCACGTCCAGTGGAAGTATAACAAAAAAAAAAATATATTTTTTTTCTTGAAATAGGCTTAAAATGTCATGAAACGTCGAGATTTTAAATTTGAGCGAAAAAAATTCCTGTCTGTCGGCCTGTCCGTCTGTCTGTAACTTTTTTGTGCGCACGTTTACTCTCGAACCGTTTGTGATATTGACTTGAAATTTGGTATACGAGATCTGGAACTAGATTATATTTTGATATAATTCCGTTGAAGGTTTCGGGGGTAAATGGAGTAAATAAGGGTAAATAGGCAAAACAAGCAAGTAAGAGTCCATAAAATTGCAATTTAGAGCATGCACGAAAAGTTAAGGTCTGTAAAATTTTTTTGGCATCAGCCACCCTCCCCCACACTATCACCCCCAATACCACCCCTACACTATTATGAAAGGGAGTAAAAATAAATAAAATATATTCAAACACGAAACATCTAAAAAGGTTTTTTTAGCGTTAGCTACCTCCTCTATCACCCCCATTGCCACCCCCACCCTATTATTAAAAGGGGTAAAAAAAATTAAAATGTGATTTAGTGTGTATACAAGAACGAAACGTCTAAAAAAATTTTTTTGGCGTTACCCCCTCTACCACCCCATTGCCACCCCACCCTGTTATTAAAGGGGGTAAAAAAATTAAAATGTGATTTAGTGTGTATACAAGAAGGAAACGTCTAAAAAAAATTTTTTTTGCGTTAGCTACCCCATCTACCACCCCCATTGCCACCCTCACATTATTGTTAAAGGGGGTAAAAAAAAATAAAATGTGATTTAGTGTATACAAAACCGAAAGGTCTAAAAAATTTTTTTGGCATTAGCTACCCCCTCTAGCACTCCCCATTGCCATCCAAACAAATTAAAATGTGATCTAGTGTAGTGTAAGAACGAAACGTCTAAAAAAATTTTTTTGGCGTTAGCTACCCCCTCTACCACCCCATTACCACCACCACCCTATTATTAAAGGGTTAAAAATATAATAAAATGTGATTGTGTGTGTACGAGAACCAAGGGCCTATAAAATTTATTTTGGCATTAGCCACCCCTCTACCACTCTCACTCTCTTATTAAAGGGAATAAAATATTACATTGGAATTTAGTGTGTATAAGCCTTGGATACAAAATCTGGATGTGGAAGTAGCGATTTCTTTGGGCAGCTGTTTTTAAGTTTTAAATGGTTATGTTCTCAGATAAGCTACAGTTTCAGGTTCGGTTTGTTGTGACTGGTTTTACGTACCTACGACGTTCACAACAAAAAAAATATAGCATTAAATTCTTTAAACAAATATATTTAGGATAATTATACGACATATCATAAATGTAAAAAAGTAATTTCGTTAATTATGGAGTATATTTATGCGACCTTGAATTTCTTTGTATCTTTTATAATAAAAGTTTTAAATTTATTCGTACGACTCATATTTTTTTGTAAAATGAATTTTTTAAATAAATAAAATGAAGCTGGTAATTAATTCTGAGTATAATTTGATTTAGTATAAAAAAAATTTAAACACGTCATTGTTTCTTTTTACTGGCTACGCCTGTTGTCTAATAATTTACCTGAAGTCCTGTGATATCGGTCACTGACGTCATTGAATTTTTTAAAAAGCAAAGTAAGTCCCTGATATATCGTTGGAAGGAATGTTTCACAAAGAATTGGGGATATTTTTTTTGTAGGACATACAATGATTGAATAACGCTTACAAATAATCATTAACATATATAACATAATAGTACATTTTTACTTTTTATCTATATCATTGACATCAAATTCCCGTGAAAGAAATAAAATAGAAAAATCAAATCAAATTTAGTAGTTTTTCTTTCCAATTACAAACAGCAATAGTTACAAAATATTTAAGAAATAATAACAGTACATATTTGGTATCTATTCTAATATATAAATCATTAATTTGTTTTATAATACACCTTCATTGTATAAATATCTGTGTGTGCACCAATAACACTTTATATTAAACGTTAAATACCATTTAAAAATTTATATATAAAATGTTTGTAAACGATCAGTTAAATGACATTATTATTAGTTTTACATTTAATATTTTAACGACCTTCTGTCTATTATTCATCAAGTATAGAGTTATTTTATCACAGAATAATCTTATTATACAGGGTGGGGCAATAATGCGTCGGACCTCGATATTTCGAGTTCTACGATAGCTAGAAATTTTTTAAAAAATTGCATGTAAACTAGATAAAAAGTCCATAACTGGAAATTATTTTCGGACATACAGGACGAGCCAAGACGAAATTACAGGACCAAGTGCTTTTTTTTTTAAATCGAATGCTATGTATATCAGTACATTTTTTAAAGCCTCTTTCTAGGCTTTATTCATTTCTATATTAGCATTGAATATATCTCAACCACTTGGATGTAATGAATTTCTTTGTTAAAATAATGCAATCTGCAGATGGATATTAAAAAAATCACCACAGTCACAATTATGGGTTTTAAGAAGAAATTCCAGTTACGAGACATCTAATTAATGTTTTTGAATAATTTTCATTTATTAAAAATGTACAGGGTGGCCAAACATTATTTTACAATTAAGAACATTTTAAACTGAATTTTCTCAATTTTTTCAAATGGAACACCCTGTATATTTTTCGACGATGTGATGTAGAAATGAACAACGAACATTTTTTGTAAGTACTTCGCTATAGCTAATTGCAACCATTTTCGTTTTATAAATAAATAAGTGCCAAATTCAAGAATAAACTTTAAAAAAGAGGTTCCCTCAAATAATTCATAAGAAAAATTTATAATAGGTGTTCCACGTGTTGCCCATATTCATTGACACACGTCTTTATGCAATTTTTGAAATGAGGCCATTTAGTGGGACCATTTTTTTTTTCCAATCCATTGAAATGAGTTTTTTGCTGTTTTCGTTATTCGATAAGCAATAAAACCTCAGTTTGGTATAAATTGTCGTGTACAAAAGAGCATTTATGACACTTATCGGTCGTTACAATTTGTATTGAATTTAAAATATTTGGAATTTCACAATATGAATTTTAATAAAGCGGAACTTGTAGACATGACTTTTGTTTTGGGCGAGTCAGATAGAAATTATTTACTTGCCAATAGAATTTATCACCAACGTTATCCTGAAACAATGATTCCTGATGTTAGCAGCTTCCAAAACCTTCTCGATAGATTTCTGGAAACTGAAAATGTCGAATATAAAGAAAGTGAAAGAATAAAAAGTGTCGTGAATGAAGAAAATGAGTTTCCGGTGGTGCTGGCAACGGTTGAGAATCCCCATGTTTGTCAAAGAAAAGTGAGCTCATTAGTAGGAATAAGTAGACGGTCTGTGGGTCAAATCTTAAAAAGAAATACGTTGCATGCATATCATATTCAAATGCACCACGAATTATCTGATGACGATTTTCAAAAGCACTTACAATTTTGTAATTGGGCCAGAGGTAAAATGCAACATGATGTCAACTTCTTCAAGTCTGTTTTACTCAATGATGAGGCAACTTTTCATAAAAATGGATTTGTTAATAGGCACAATTTCCATTATTTTGCTTCCGAAAATCCTCATTTTTTTATGCAAGTTGATAACCAACACAGATGGTCTATAAACGTTTGGGAAGGAATTATTGGAGAACATGTAATAGGGCCACATTTCTTTGATGGTACATTGACTGGAGCTATTTATCTTCATTTTTTGGAAAACTATCTGCCACAATTATTGGTAAATTTTCCTGAAAGAATTCGAAATAGGATGTGGTTTTATCAAGATGGTGCTCCACCACATTATTTAAATGCAGTTAGAGACCACTTAAATAATACCTACCCTCATCAATGGATTGGAAGAAATGGACCCACTAAATGGCCCCCCCAGATCCTCAGGTCTTACAAAAATGGATTTCTTTTTATGGGGATACGTGAAGGAAATTGTTTATAGAGACACACCAACAACAGTACAAAATATGAAGTAAATAATAATAACTGCCTTTACATCTATAACACCGGCAGTTTTAGGAACAGTGGGAACCTCATTTCAAAAGCGCATAGAGATGTGTCAATCAAAATGGGCAACATGTGGAACATTTAGTATAATTTTTTCTACTGAGTTATTTGAAGAAACCTCTTTTTAAGTTTATTTTAGAATTTTTAATTTTGTGTCGAAAAATACTGCTTGTTCCATTTGAAAAAATTGAGAAAATTCAATTTAAAATGTTCTTAATTGAAAAATAATTTTTGGTCACCCTGTACATTTTTAGGAAATGAAAATGATTCAAAAATATTAATTGGATGTCTCGTAAATGGTATTCACATAAGTTTTTCTTAAAACCCATAATTGTGACTGTGGTGATTTTTTTAATCTCCATCTGCAGATTGCATTATTTTAACAAAAAAATCATTACATCCAAGTGGTTGTAAGATATTCAATGCGCTAATATAGGAATGAATAGAGCCTAGAAAGGGGCTTCAAAAAATGTATGACTGGTGGTCGAGAGGTGAGCGCACTTGCCTATAAACAAAACATACGAGACTCTCAGCAGGCTCTATCCAATTTGTAATCGGAGGAGCCTGCTGACGACAGACAACAAACTAATACTTTACAAAACAATACTCAGACCTATACTGACGTACGCCTGCCCTGTCTGGAACATGGTTTCAGACACGCAGTGCAACAGACTCCAACGAACACAGAACAAGTTACTAAGACTACTTACTAACTCTACGAGATACATAACTATTGACGAATTACATAGACAAACAAAACTTCTCAGAGTGCGAGACTATATCGACGAAACAGCGCAAAAATTTTATAAAACCAAAATCGCTTTCTCCACTCTAACAAGTAACATAACAGCTACTAGACGATACCATAATACTGGACACACACACAAACTAATATATCAACGACTACCAATATATGACGAACAGATTCCACAAGCACCAGACTGACCATACTATCCTCCCCCTATCTCTCTTTACCCTTTACCACACCTTCTCACCCTCTTCTTTTAATTATAGTTTACACACTAGTGTGCGTGCACAATCTTAAACATTAAATTTAACACCATGAATGGCTGTAATCACACCATTGTTTAAAGTAGGTTTTTCGTTGGTTTTCCTACGCAATCAAATATTAAACACATTAAAACATAAATATTTGCATCTTAATTAATTAGAATTACGTTGGTAATAAAATCATTGAAATAAGCATACCGAATACATTTGTGAGCAGTTATCATTTCCCCAAAAACTTAAAATTGCCTTATACCTCTTGCGAGAACATCCCGCAGCTGTGGTGGGTCGATGCCATCGGCATTTTGTCACGCCGCAGAAAATATATATATATTGTTAAATACAATAAATCACATATTGAGATACAATAAGGCAAAATGATCTGTATATAATTTTATTATTTGAATAAATCTTTTAATTGGTAATTGGTCTCTCACCCAAAAGTTCCGGGTTCGATCCCCGGTCGTGGCAGTGGAAAATACTGTGAGAGGGATTTTTTTACTATACACGGATATTGGGTGTGTGTCCCTTGTTTCTAAATGTATAGCCCCCTCCCACACAAGGCTCTCCTAAAGCCTTCCGGGATAAAGGGGGTCGTCGTTACCTGTCGTGTATTTATTTATTTATTTATACATAGCATTCCATTTAACAAAAAGGCACTTGGTCCTGTAATTTCGTTTTGGCTCGCCCTGTATGTTCGAAAATAATTTCCAGTTATAGATTTTTTTTATCTAGTTTACTTACTATTTTTTAAAAAATTTCTAGCTATCGTCGAACTCGAGATATCGAGGTCCGACGCACTATTGCCCCACCCTGTATATCGCTTAAAATGAACAGGCAAGATATTCTACAATTTTGGACCATAACACGTTATAAATCTTTGTGTTGTTGTGCATCTAATTTATATTATATTTTTATCTTGTGTTGTTCAGTAAATGTTTATATTTAAATGTAAATATTAGAACGAACTTGGTACATAAGAGTTGTTGATTAAATACATTAAATTGTTTGAATAGCAGTTCAGTGGAGTAGTATTTACTTTTTCATAACATAATTTTTATTGCATGCTTTTAAATAACATATTTAACGGTTTTTATTTGGTGGCGTCTCATAGTACCTATACAGTCACGCTTTTGTTTACTTAGATATGAGTATGTATGTAACTGAATAGAATGTACATTAGGTACGTTTCTGTCATGTATACTAAATAACTTTAATTTGATCTTATCTAGGTTAACTGTTAGGTAAATTTGCCACAGCTACTGTTGTAGTTTTGAAAATTCTACCACCGCTTTATTATTAACATTTTCCCAGAAGTCACATTCAGTCAGAACAGTATCAACAGCATACGCTACCACTTTTCCATTAATTGAAAGTTGAAGTCATTCACTGACAGATATTAAAAAGAACTGACCCAAGAACGGTTCCTTGAGGAATCCCATAATTTATTTTTACACACGGCTCCCTATTTTGAAGATGATTTCTTAACAAATCGTTAGTATTACCATATTCGTTGAGTTGGTTAAGTAAAATGCCATGAAACACCGTATCAAGGGCCTTGGACAAATCAAGAAATATTGTGATTTGTTTCTTATTATTATTTATAGAATTTGTACATACCATCATCAGTACTCACACATTCTTTAAAGCCATACTGATTGGAAGAAAGACGTTTATTATAATTTAAATGTTTTACCATTCTATTTTTTATACATTTTTCTAGAACATCATAATATTGCGCCAGTAGTTACTTACTATTGTTCTGCCATCTGTTTTTTATATAGGTGTCGCAGTTGATATTTTTAGTATACTTTCTTCTATACATTTATTTAACGTCGGCCTATGTTCACTACTGAGGATTATCACCGAGGTGTGTGAGGAGCTACCGCCAACGAGGAATTTTGCCGAACCGAATCACTTCTATTTCGAAGAATGTGGAACTTTTATTTGCCTAACATTTAATAGACAAGGGACTGACAGCTCTACATCTCCTCCGAAGGATGGTATGTCCACTACACAATCCTCGCCTAAGATTGCATAGCTTCTGTGTATACGCTGGTGTGACAGGGACCGGTAGAACAGTGGTTAGTGCGACTCTGAGCATACCTAGCGAAATGGGTTCGATCCCCACCTACTGCAAAGTAATTCTCAATTATAAATTACCCCCAAAAAGTGGTGCGGATCCCACTATAAACTGTAGGGCCCCGTCTCCTTTTCTCACACAAATCTAGGCTTAAGAGGATCATTCAAGTGATCTGGAAGGCGGTTACTAATTATGTGACATAGGGGTTTAGCAACGATTGAATTCAAAAACTTCAGTATATTTGAGGATATTTTATCTTCATCAGAAGAAGACTTCGTTTCAAAATGTTTATATTTTTTATAATTTCGTCCTCAGTAATAGATTTGAGAAACACGTTAATATAACTAATGTTCTCTTTACTAATTTAATAACTTGAATTCTACTTGCTGTATTTTCTTCAGTTATTTGTAAAGAAATTATAAAAATTTTCTTGCTAAACCTTTACACAATTTAAGATTACCGGCATGTAGAAGAACATTACTTTGTATATCTCGGCAAATACCATTGATGAAAATTATAAATAACAGTGGGCCTAGAACGGAGCTCTGCGGAACTCTTGACGCAGCTAATATTTAATAGATAAAAATTCATAATGCTTTACGGTTAATATTCTGTTACAAAGGTATGACTCAAAGAAACTTATAAAGTCAAGACTTAAACCAAAAACTGACAGCTTTTGTAATAGGAGCTCATGATCCAGTATGTCAAATTCTTTAGACAGGTCTGTAAAAATAATATCTGTTTGACCACCACAACCCAGCGTATTTGTGATGAAATGTGTAACACTTGCCAAGTATTATAGAGCTACTTGCGAGAAACCTGTGAAAAGTGATAACATCATATAAAACAATTTCAAAGAGTTTGCCAAAATTACATAGAATGGTTATAAGTCTGTAATTTTCAATGTCAGTTTTATTACTTTTCCTAAAACCAGGACAGATTTTTTATTGAGTTCATATTTGGCGAAATATAGTGGTTTGCAGTGCTAAATTAAAAATGATAGAGAGTGGTAAAAGTATAACGTCTACATAAAACAATGATCAAGACATAAATCATTTTCTTCACTTCACACTTGTTGAGCAGTTTATACACGAAAGGAATCCTTAACATAATTTTATACACCCCCTTCAACACCCTTGGAGTGTCAGCTACCCCTTGAAAACTTTTAAATAGGATGAGGTTGCGTGCGATAGCTCATTTGAAAGGGATTTTAATTCTCTATCCAGAAATATAAGACTTTTTTTTATTATTGAAAAATATTACATTATGAGAACGTTACTAAGTAAATAAAAGAACACGAAACAGTTTAAATCAAATATTCAAACTGGCCACCCGTAGCTTCTTGACAATTTGAACTTGATTGAGGTAGGCTCTTATTGTTTGAATGTTATTTGTCGCATTATATTTGCAATTTTATGCATGTGTATACTGTGTAATGTTTGTGATTTTAAATGTACTTGACGCTCTCTACAATTACTTGTATTATTTTTTTTTGTGCAATTAATTGAGAAATAAAGAATAATAATAATTATTATTATTATTTTACAAAAAACCAGTCACCCTACTCTGTTGCTCCGACTCTCACAGAGGGGAGCTGGTAATAAATACCAATAGCCACTCCCCACGCTCGTGGGGTGAGTGACTACCGGGTCCGCGAATCGTGTGCCCTGAGTAGACGCAATGAACCGAGGATGATAGCTTTCTGCATTCTGCCAGCTAAGATCTCTGCCGATATAATCTTTAGTTCCAAAAGCAGCATCTGTCTCATTCTACCGAAGGCTCCTATAATCAGTACCACTATTTTAACAGAATGGCCTGGATAAAGCCTACAGAGTTCGAAGAGCAAATCTCGATATTTACTATGTACATACTTTGATATGCAATGTAAAGCAACGTCAGGCGCAGTTAGCAGTTGGATGAGTGACCGTTCCAACGAATACCGCGTCCTCGCCTCACACATCTTTCAGCGGCTTGTATATCAGTGTATGCGCGGAAGCTATACAACCTTAGGCGAGGGTTGTATAGGGGATATACCATCCTTCGGAGGGGATGTAAAGCCGTCGGTCCCTTGTCTATTAAATGTTAGGCAAGTAAAAGGTCCCTACTCTTCTTAAGGGAAGAGGTTCGGCAAAATTCCTGGTTGGGGGTAGCTCGTCTACAAGCGTCGGTGATAGGCCTCAGTAGCGGAAATAGGCCGACGTTAAATAAATGTATTAAAAAAAAAATCCTCCTCTTTCAAGACAATGTTGCTCTCAGCGGGGGCCGAGAATTCCACGACATACGTTGTCTTGAGTTGGTGGTCGAGGAGTACTATGTCAGGCTTGTTGGCTTGTATTTGGCTGACGGTGGGAAACGAGTAGTTCCAATAAATTAGACACTTCTCATTCCCTACAACGGACTCAATCCCCCGGAGCGTAAGGCAGCACTGGTAACGATACCATCTTTCTGATTGTAACTTCTCTCGGAATGAAATGTGTCACAGCCTTGTGTGTTAAATTTTTCTAGATTAACTGGTTTCCAAGTTTCAGGCAGAAGAAGAAGCTTGAAAAAAGAATAATCCCTTCACTAACAAACAAAGGAGCTGCGTCAAATAAGAATTTCTTTAATAAATCTGATCCATATCTGATTAAGTGCAATTCGTTCATTTTAATTCATAATGCTTGAACATCATATAAGGAATAAAGAGATTATATAAGATTAGGAATCAACCAACAACAAAAATGTCCGAATTTAGTACTTATTTTTCGAAGAACAGTGAAAAAATTTGAAAAACGATTCCGAGAAATTGGCTATGTTATTTTATTAAAAGAGATTAGTCGGTGATACATGTACCAACAGTCATGCAAGCTGAAACGAGGGCGACTCAGGAGCCTCAGCTCCCTCGTTAGCTAAGATTTAAGATGACTGAAATCAGTCGTACTGCTGATTTTTGGAAGTGCGAAGGTTTATTTAAATAACTTATTTCTGAGTTACAGGTAAATATTCAATTCACTTATTTACTTGTGGATTATAAGAGGAGAGCAAAGTGGAATACGAGTAATACAACATTGTCATTTTTGTGCTTAGTACTAAGTGCTCGCGTATTTAGACTTTACTTTTAACAGTGCTTAGTGCTGAAAAATAAAGCACCTTTTTTGAGCGCTTAGTGTTCCCGACAACTTTTTGCTAGTGCTCGGCACAGCTATGATCTACACACCGGAAGCTCTTGTTTACAATATTTGTCTATGAATACATAAAGCTTGTGAGTATTTAATAAAAAATGTAAGAAACATGTACTTATTTCTCTAAATACATTTTAACAAACTGTTTCTACGTCACCAAATACATATCATACAGTAAATTAGTTCTAAAAGTATGTACATAAAATTTACATAAAATAATAAAATTGTTAATTGTATCCTTTTAAAGGTGACAAATATATTAATGGTTTCACATGTAATTTCTAAGTGTATTGTTTAGAAACAATTTGTCAAGAAACAAAGGGATTGAAGAAATGTTACCAGTATAATAAAACGGAATAAAATAGACCTACTTGTTCATTTTGTTGATTCCATCTTTTTTATGAAGACTAATAAAATTATTACAATTTGTATGTAAATTTATTGCGAGATGACTAATATAATTAAACAAATAATAACCATAAAAGGATTGCAAATTTTGACTTAAAACATTTTGATAAACAAATTTTGTTACTTGAAAATAACAATGGACCGTTTCTAGAAATGCTATTAGATCTGGAAAATATCCTTTCTATTTATCATACCACAGATATATCTGGAGGTAGACATTTTCCTGCAACACTAATTTTCCCCAAGATATCAAAATATTAGCACAACCGAATTGATTTTTTTGATGACAATTTCCCAGGAGAAATTTTATTGCTGCTTCTTATATATTTTAACTCATGATCCTGTGTTGATGAAATAACTGCAACGGCTGGTGTTTTTCAAGAATTTGTACTTGAATTCTTGTTATGCATAATGTTTATAAATGACACTATAATGCAATATCTCTGAGGTTCTACTTCGTGTTGTGACAAAAATAGATTACGCCTAACAAAAAACAACAACAAAAAGTAAATACAAGTGTTTTATCAGAAATCTTAGTTCGATTGGGTTTATTTACGGTTCAAATGATGTATACTTATCTAGGTGTAATCAACTCATTACGGTGAAAAAAGTAGCGTCAAAACATTTAGTCTGTAAGGTCAATAACCAGAGGAAAAAAGGTGCAATGAATTTAAAGATCTTGTGGTACAACGGCAAGCTAACAACATAGGCTTTATAATTAGAAACATCAAGAAGTTTCTGGATAATAAACACACTTACATTGTTATTCAACATATTTGCTAAATTGAATAAGTTTGCCTAATATGGAATCCAGAATATACCATACACAAACTTTGCGTTAAAAATACGTAAAGAATTTCTAGTAAATACCTTTGATATAAAGATGACGGCATTTACCCAGTAACAGGTCCTGTAACTTATTAAACAGGTATCAAATACAGAACTTGGAGTCCCGCGGAGATATTTTTCAATTATATGTAAAGTTTACGAACTCAATTGACATAGTTTGGAATCAAATAATATTACAGGGTATTATCACCTATAAATAAATATACCTAGAGCATTGATAGAGCCGAGATGATTTTGTCATAGAAACTGCTCAAAGCGTACTGCTATTATATTTAAGCAGCAACACGCTGGAGATATTCTCTACGACAATATCAATGTTCGAGGTGTATTTGGTAAGATTATTTTTCACTGTTTTTTGCTATTTTTAACCAATTAATACAGCATTTAAGTCAATATTTTTATTAAAACTGTAGCCACTGAACGTACATTTATTAAAGTTACACTTGAAGCGGAACTTGATGTAGTTGATGCATTGTTGGTTCCTACCCCAGATCAGTTTTTATTAGTTGCTGCTCCGGGGCCCTCCTTTTCGGGAAATGATTTTTTGGTATCCAATCTAGTAGCGTGTGCTACTCCACCTCTTAAATGTATTCCTGCCTATAGGCATATTGTCAAACCAGGAGTCATTTCCAGATTTCTACAAGTGATTTGATCGTAAAAAAAACGATTGTTAGTAATATTTTTACCTCGTTTAGATAACAATCAAACAGGACATACATTTTGGTTTTCAATATTTGGCATAAGTCATTGTGCAATTCTTTGACCCCCCCTTGGCAAATTTTGCTGAAAATTGGATTGTATTTAATTCGATTGGTCGGCCTTCCATGATTATTTTTCTCAACACTAAAATAATCTATTAGGCAAGCAGCAGCTTCCCCACCGTGTCAAGCTAACTCAACAGCTACAATATGGTAACATTTTTTTTGTTAACCTTCTGGAGTGTTTTCATCCCATAATTCAAAGATTTCATTCACTGCACTATATTTTTGTTTGGTTACATCTATTTGTAGTAGTTTGCGGGCAACATCTCTTGCATCATGAGCATTTTCAAATATGACTCTAGCAAACGGATCAAACATTATTTTCAAGTCATTGAAATATTTCTCTTGTAGTAGCTTACTTGTAACATTCCAAATAGTTTTAATAGTTGCTTCTTTATATTCTGTTCCATCAGTTTTTCTCATGTTTACTGCATATTCTTTTAATATCAAAGCCAGTTCATTCAAATTGTTTTCTACATTCAATTCAAAATTCTAAAACCATTTCCCACGTATATTTTTTTATGTTTAAAAGCTTTATTGCAAAATTTGTTAGTTAGTTTGTTAGTTAGTTTATTAGTTAGCTTGTTAGTTAGTTTGTTAGTTAGTTTGTTAGTTAGTTTGTTAGTTAGTTTGTTAGTTAGTTTTTTAGTTAGTTTTTTAGTTTGCTTCTTTATACTTATTCTGTTCCATCAGTTTTTCTTACGGTGACTGCATAATCTTTTAATATCAAAGCCAGTTCATTCAAACTATTTTCTACGTTCAATTCGTATTTTCTGATCGAACAAAATTCTAAAAACATTTTCCACGTATATTTTTTTATTTTTAAAAGCTTTATTGCAATATTTGTTAGTTAGTTTGTTATTTACTTCGTTACTTTATTAGTTTGTTAGTTTCTTAGCTTTTAGTTTGTCAGTTAGTTTGTTAGTTAGTTTGTTAGTTAGTTTGTTAGTTAGTTTGTTAGTTAGTTTGTTAGTTAGTTTGTTAGTTAGTTTGTTAGTTAGTTTGTTAGTTAGTTTGTTAGTTAGTTTGTTAGTTAGTTTGTTAGTTAGTTTGTTAGTTTGTTTAGGTCGAATCTTGCAATCAAAATTTCGATTAGTTCTAATTAAGCCAGAACTTTGAAATTTTGCACATGTATATAAGTCCGGTGACAATACACTTTAACATTTTCATATAAGAAAAAAAAAAGATGGCGGACGACTTTATCGCGTATGATTCGATTCGAATCAAAATCGATATCTGGGGATTTTCGGGTTCGCCGATTACGAATTTCTAATCAAAAATTTAGTTCAAGATGGCGACTTCAAGATGGCTGACGACTTGATCGTTCATGATTCGATTCGACTCAAAGTCGATATCTGGGAGTTTTCGAGATCACCAATTATGAATTCTTGGTCGAAATTCAGAAATTCAAAATGGCGCCGCCAAAATGACTGACGGCTTTTGTTATTTAGATCCAAATCGATCAAAATCCCAGGAGTTTTCTGGTTCGCCGATTACGAATTTCTAGTCAAAAATTTAATTCAGGATGGCGGCTTCAAGATGGCGGACGACTTTTTCATTTATAATCCAATTCGACTCAAAATTGAGATCTGGGGGTTTTTGAGATCGCCAATTATGAATTCTTGGTCGAAATTCAGCAATTCAAAATGGCGGTGCCAATATGGCTGACGGCTTTTGTTATTTAGATCCAAATATCGGTCAAAATCGATATATGGGGGTTTTCGGGTTCGCCGATTACTAATTTCTAGTCAAAGATTTGGTTCAAGATGGCGGACAACTTTATCGTTTATGATCAGATTCGTCTCAAAATCGATATCTGGGAATTACAGCATATCAAAAGACTAAAAAGTAAAAAATAAAATTGTATAAAAAAATATTTTTTAAAAAAAGCTTTTATTTAAATGCTCTAACAAGTAAAAAACAAACTTTGAAGTAAATCAAACCCATCATTTTGTTACATGATATAATTTTTTTATGATATAAAAGCTTGTCGCGAGCAATCTCCTTTACATAAGAAAATCTGGACTGACGAAAAAGGGGGACTGTGATAAGGCGGTGTTTTTGATGCGGAGTCTGGTATGATTTGTCGTAGAGATAATATTAAAAACGTATTACATTGTTATAGGAATATTTTTGTAAATCGGTATTCTTGGGAAATATATATTATAGTGTTCTCTTAAATAAGTGTTTATTTTTGTGTGTAGTTTACAATATCATTTGTGCCTTGGCTGATAACACCACATGTATAGTATGCATGTTATCGCTGTAATCTTCTACTGATTGGATGAATTTTGACACTTGACTTGAAATACAAAATTTTGATTGATAAATACATTTAGTAAAAAATTATCAATATACAGGCACTTAGCATTGAAATAAATAACAGAATTGTACAGATTTTTATTGGCTGCTTCTCGCCAACGGTCAACGTGGACTTGATCCGTCTGTCACGTAAACATATGAAGAACTAGTAGCCTAGCGCCTTCAATTTGTCACCACCAAATTTTAATTGGTCTGAACTTTTGCATGCTATATTTGAAGCATTGAGAAGCAGGAAGAGTTATAAATTATTTCTCTCCCTTCTAATGAACATTTGGAAAATATGTTTGTTTAATTAGCGTTTTCAATACTTTAGTTTGCACTCAGTTGTTTAATATACCATTTTGGAGATCTTCCGGTGCTAGTGACAACAAAACGGGCAGTGTTAGTACTGATTTAGAACCTATACAAGCAGAATTTGTAAATAAAGACTTACATTGTGCTGGGCCTTAATTGCTACTCTCTACTGTACGCGGATGACCATAAATTCTCTTTGGCGATTGGTGATAAATCGAACTGCTTATTATTGCAAGTTAATCTGGATTTAATAAATAATTGTTGCCTGCCAAATTTCCTTCCTCATAATACTGCTACATGTAATACCATCACATATGCTAGAAAATTGAATCATCTGCAATATGCATACACTATAACTATTTAATAATAATAATAATAATAATTTACAGATCTTGGAATAACCCGTAATAAGCTTGCCTTTTCGATGGAAATTGCCTTCAATAACGTGGAGACACTTTGAAATAGACCAGTAAGTATAAAAATGTGGCAGGATTATCGAAACTACGTTAAGATACATAAAATAATCAGTTGAAGCAAATAATTTCTGGATATCTTCACAAATGTGTTGTATATTGCCATTGTATCAGAATATCAAACTCTGGAGTGAGGCACAAAGTAGAATATGTGAATAAAACAAAGGGTTAAGTAAAACAGATTCAATGTCAGTCAAACAAGACTTTGACTGCCCGTTTGACGTGCTAATTGAAAGTTGTCAGACGAGTAAGATGGAGTCATTGCGATTGGACAGGGGTCACTTATCTGGTATACAGATGGATGTAAGATGGCTGAAGGGGTAGTAGTAGGAGTAGCAGGACCAAATTGTAGGCTATCCAAAGCCCTCGGTAACACCCCAACCATCTTTCAGGCACAAATTTATGCCATAGGTCTGTGTGCCCAGCTATGCCTAAATAAAGGCATCCGAAGGGCAAAGATATACTATTAGATACCCAGGCAGCACTAAAGGCCCTAAGGTTCTATACCTTTGAATCTAAAATTATCTGGGAATGTAGACAATCCCTGAAGCAACTGGCTAATAACAACAAAGTTACCTTGATGTGGGTACCAGGGCATGAGGGAGTAGAAGGAAATGAACTTGCTGATAGCCTTGCAAAAAAAGGAGCTGAAGCACCGTTCATTGGACCCGCACCGTTTTGTGGCCTAGCCAAGAGACATATAGCGGAGGAGATCCAAAAATAGGAAAAAAATCAGAAAAAGTCCTACTGGAGGAATACTCTAGGCCAAAGACAAGCGAAAAAGTTTATAACTTATTCGACAAAGAATGTCACAAGACTTCTCGACCTTGAAAAGTCCGAATTAAGGCTAATCGCAGGCCTTATAACTGGCCACTGCCCCTTGACATACCATCTCACGAATATGGGCAAAGCGGTAGATAATAAATGCAGATATTGCAATACTGCACTTGAAACTGCTGAACACATACTTTGTGAATGCAAGGTGTTAGTCCGCACTAGACTAAAATTCCTAGAACAGACGTAATTAACGCCTGAAGACATAGAGAAATTAGCTCCCAAGAAAATCACAAGCTTTGTAAAAAGTCTGGGAATCCTGGATAACCACTAGATGTAGGGTAAATCACAAAAGATCTTTTAGGTCGAAGTGCAGTAAGGTTGTTCGAAGTCAAACGACCCCGTAAAACAATCTACAAAACAGTATGCAACAATACGTAAAATAGAAAATAAATATTTGAATCCTTGATGCAATACTTGAAATGTCAACAATGTCTGACATTCGGAATGTCCAGCATTATATAATAAAGTATGTTTATTTTGCAACTTTTAACATTTTTTGTGACAATTTCAATTACTATTTGTTTAAGTATATAAGATACAGTCATCTGCAATCAACTTAAAATATAAAACCAAGAAGTATAGTCATTTCCGAATATGACGTAATAATATGTCAACTGATAATATTGTTATTGCAATAAAACGATGCAAATGTCAACAAACAATACGCATTTACATAAATATCTCTATGGGTACTGCTATTCGCGTTGCCTCTCAGTCCCCTACAAATCCCTACAGCTATTGTTTTCCTAATTAGGTAACTAGTCAAAGCAGAAAAACATAGCAATATGTACAACTGTCATTTTTATATTCGAACACTAGTTATTCAGATGAAATAGGTAAATTATACTGGAAAAACTTTAATAACCATTGTAGAAAACATTTGTTTTGCAGAAATCCGTTTCAATACATCCTGAACTCAAATGCCAAATAAAAAAGCAAACAAAATAAATCTTCACGTGTATTTGTAAATATCGCGAGGTATTAACAAATAATATGATCTCACGTGTAGGTACTCAATTGTTTATGAGTAGCGATTCAGATACTGTTTCCTTTCATACTACACAGTTTTGGACATGCTTAGGACTATATATAATATTCTGTCGACTCTATTTCTGGAGGGTGTAAAGCGATTCGAGCTTCCATTAATCCATTTTCTTATCAATCTCACTAACACCAGATATTTGTACTTTTTGAAATATAACTCATGATATCTCAAAAACTAAAAATGCTACAATAATCTATTTATAAGCAAAGGCTGAATAGTGTATACTGATTATGAAAGTGATGTTAAAAAAATGTGAATAATTGGTTGACTTTCAAGAAAAGAAGAACTTGGAGGTACTGAAATATTGAAGAAATGTAATACCCGAGAAAGTTACCTTTGTAGGTAATGAAGGCTTAGAGAAGCTTTACGATCGTTTACATCCTTTACATCATCTATAATTAGATTATGACTGGATTGCTGAAGAGTACTTTGCAAAAGATATTTTTTTTATTGGAATTACCAGTTAACAACAATATTTAAAAATAAAATGTACATCTTGTACATCATAAATTTATCTTAAAGTTGTTTAAATCCTTTAAGACTTGAATACATTAATTTCATGTCAAATAATACTTGGACATTACATCAACAATATTGTTAGATTTACTTGTTTGTCAACGGCAGTGTAATCAATATGTTAACTTATTAGAAATTAAATCAAAAAGTAAGACTTTTATTATTGTAACTGAAGCTTTAAATTGTATTCCTGGAAGACACATTCTATACTAGATTATAATACCATTATTAATAACAAAATATCTATTAAATGGTGCAAATTTCGCATTTATTCCATATTATGATTTATTTAGATAGATTATGCTTTAGAATTATGTGGGCGTATTTCTACACTATTTTTATAAATTAAACATGTGTTAATAAATCTGCGTTTTGAATGGATCTATTTTATTACACACAATGCAAACTCCATATATTTTAGTGAGGTAACAGTTCTTGAAGTTAAGGAGGCTATCAAGAAATAGAAGAATATTAAACTCTTGGGGATTGATGATATAAAATCTGAAACAATAAAAAAAAATCAGTGCATTAATTGTAAAACCTCTTGCTCACTTAATCAATATGGCAATTAATCAAGGAAATGCACCACTCATATTTATAGTACAGTCATTCAATGTTACAAAGGGGCCAAATCTCCGAAATCTGAAGTACTGCTCCGATCTTCTTGAAAATTTAGAATTAAGTTCATCTTACCCTCCTCTTCAAACCTGACTTGGTTGCAAAGTGTGCTTTTTGTTTTTAAGGGGTGAAAGCTACCCCTAACTCCAATAAATTAAAAACTAATAAATTAACGCAGTGATGGGCTATAATTATGTTCAAATATATTAAATATCAATTGTTTTTTAATCATGGATCTAATATTTCATTATTTTACTATTTAACTACCCTTAAAAACAACCCTTCACACGAAAATTAATAAAAATATGTGTTTAAAAAGCATGAAACCTTTTTATTTTGGATTGTAATAGGAGAATTTTTCCCTTTAAGTATAAGAAATCTGATACTTCATTTTTTTAATGACGCAACCCCCAAAAGCCACCCCTAACAATAAAACTTAGGAAAAATTGAAAACTAATAGATGGAAGCAGTGATAGGTTATCATTATGTTCAAATATGTTAAATATTTGTTGTTTTCTATAATGTAACTAATATTTAGATATTTTACAATGTAACTACCCTTAAAAACTACCCCTCACACAATTATTTAAAAAACAGTTTAAGAAGCATAAAATCTTTTTATTTTGGATCTTGAATAGGAAAAATATATTCTTTAAGTGTAAACGACCTGATACATCATTTTTCATTATAATTCAACCCCTAAAAACCACCCTTACAATAAAAATTAGGGAAAAAATCCTTTTGAAAGATCCAAGTAGTGGAATGCGTAAAAAATGAAGATAAATTGCTGCTTATGATATAATGAAATGTTTCTAAAATTTTCATCCCTTAAAAACATCCCTTTCAGGGAAATTAAACTCTTAAAGCTTCACATTGTAATTATAATAAAAATATTTATTTTACAATATTAAGATGATTTTTAAAGTGAATATTAATAATTTAATTTTAATTTTCAAATTCATCCATTTCTTCACCATCAACTTCCTTTTCTTCTTGGTCGACTGGAGGACAATTTTGGCAACTGTCACCTTAGCAGGTGTTCATAATCCAAGAGCCCCTTCCTCTGTTGAAGGTCGTCTTCAGAGGAATTTCGCCTAGGGAAGCGCGCCTTTCCTTTTCTATCTCTTACTCATATTATCTATATAACATCTTTTTATGCATGTGTTTATACATGTGGGAATCCAGGTATGTATGTATCAAGAAGACATAGCATGTACAAAAGAATAAATGCTCCAAAACGTTCAAAATTTAGGCGCTCCGTAATTTTCCTACGTTATCTCTAGAAAAATGTATTTAGTTTTTTAACGATAACTCGGCTTCCTTTTAAGCTTCTTGCATTCACCCACACATCATTTTGTAGGGAATTTCATAAGCTATAAAGTCATGGTGATTGCAATATTTCTGCACTCTTTCGTTCAGAGAATTTTAAGGTTGAAGGGCTAAAAAGAGGTTTCCTTCGCATAGAAATCACAGCTTTGAATGCCCATATCTCGCTTAATTTTTAAGCTACATGAATTTAAAAAAAGCAGAATTTTCAGTAAAAAGAAAGCTAAATTTCTGTTGAGAACACTTTTTTTCGTAAAACCATTATTTTTTGAGTTATTTTGAAAAAACAACATATTATTTGAAAAATTGAAAAAAGAAAATTTGCTTAAAACAACTTTTTTCAAAATGTACATTCTCTAAACTTTTGGAACGTGTTATTGGGACATAAGTAAAGTTAATATTTTAAGTTAATTTTAATTTTGCCGCTCATGGCGCCAATTTTATTGTCAATTTTTTTTCAAAAATTCCAGAGGCTTAACTTATTTTCGTCATAACTTCCTTAATTTTCATGCTAGAGGCTTTTATAAAGGTCTAAAAAAGGGTATGAACATTTTCTCTGAAAAATTACTCATTTTTCCGTTATTTGAGTTTAAATCTTTAGATAAATTTACGACAAACAAAAATCCGTCTTCAATGACTCATAAGTCGCTTAATATGACCTAAAACATTAAAGAGATACCGACAAATCGCTTTGTTTTTTTATAACCTTCAATTTTGACAAGGATAGTTTTTTTCCAGAAAACGTTTAATTTTCGTGTTATTCACGAAAAACTGTTGAAAAACGTGTTTTTTATTGGAATTTTCAATTGCGAATAACTCAGAAATTATTAGGTTGTAGAAAAAACTTTATACAACATTTTCTTCTTAAAATTTGATTCTCTATCGATTTTTAGATTTCTACCCCCGAGAATGGGTGGCATTCACCCCGGGGTGGAAGCACATATCGGCACTAAGTAAGGTTTGTTACTTGCATCTTTTTTGAGCTACTGTCAAAACACTGTTCAAACAAATCGGTTGAGTTGATCAGATTTCGGAGGTGAATCGGTTCATTGATTGTACTATTAAGGTTGGCATTATTAGATCACTCTATGAAAGCGGAGTTAAAGATGAAGTTAGTAAGTATAGACTTAATAATTATCTCATAATTTGCTAACATTTTCGAAAAAAATTATTAGAAAAAGACTATTGAGTTTTCTAAACAAATATAAAATAATTTCGGATAGACAATATGAATTTACGGAAAATCCATCCTTAGATAAAAGCGAACCAACTTTGACAGTCTTTGTCGATCTTGCAAAGGCGTTTAATATTGTATGTCACACTAAACTTCTCCAAAAACTTGACGCTGTAGGTATCAGAGGACAGACTCCTCAACTTTTAAAAAATTATTTGGAAGATAGACCCAGTTATGTCTCAATACAAGACATACATAGTTATCCCAAAACAGTCAGGTGTGGAGTCGTACTGCTATTTTTGGTGTACATGAATGATCTATTAATCTGGAAGTGTTTGGGGAAAATAACAAGCATTACTGATGGCGTGATTATTTTATATAACGGTAAATCTTGGAATTATTTACGGACCGATATACAAAAAGCCCTTGTAAAATTATAGCGTGGGTCAATAATAATACGTTAACAATAAACTCAGTATAAATCCATACTGATCTAAATAAATAATGGCGTTATAAATCTAAAGGAAAGTGATACCGTCAAATACCTAGGTGTTATCACAGATTGTCATTTGATATGGGGCAAACAAATAAATTACATTGTTAAAAATGTCAGTGGTATTATTCCAAAATTAAAATATCTAACTGACTTCTTAGATTTTTGTTACCTTAAAATAATAAATATATCTCTCACTAATTCAGAGCCACATAAATTAAATTTTCACTAAATACTATACAAAAATGGAGTTTAAAAATAATCTCCAAAAGAAACTATACATATCCATGTGATTTATTGTATAAAGAAGCAAAGGTGCTGGATGTGCGCCAGTTACTTGGCCTATCTATGTGTATGGAAGCAAAAAAACTAATTTGACCTAACATCATTACGTCAAGAGGGCAAAAACTTCATCCATCGCTAGAAACATAAAATACACTAAAACAGTTGGTCAGAGATGTTACACCACCTACCTGTGCCCTAAAATGTACTCCATATTATCACAAAATATTATAAAATTAAATGCAATTCATTCATTAAAGAATCACATTTTAAAAATGATGTTTTATATTCCCAGATATGTAATACATGCAATAAAAGACAAAACATATTACTATAGCTAAACTTAACCTGCAACTGTGATAGATGTTGAGGTGATATATATTAGGAAAATCTGCCTTCATATTATGCGCATCGAAATTCTACATAAGTATTGTTTGCGTAGTTAAGAAACTAAGTAGGTAATTAAGTGATAAGAAATAGAGTTATATTATTATGAGTTCCATTATTAGAAAAAGTCTTATTACAAATATAATATACGATAAATAACTATTTTGGTATGTGAATTATTGTTACTTACTCACATGTAGGACGACCGAAATGAATTACTCCAGATCAAGAACTAGGAATTTTAGTTCGTGTGGATGAAGATCATCAAGTCAGCTCAAGTCGTTTAGCAGCGGCAACACGGGTGTGTAAACAATTTTGTCAATTTGTTCTAAATAAACATAACAGGGATCGAAATTTTGTAAAGAACACTTTATTTACCGATGATCTTTTACCTTTTACTAGCCGAGGCCTTTCTAATTGAAGAAATACCCATTACTGGGAAGTAGAAAATCCTCATGCCGTTAAAGAAAGACATTTTCAGCAAGGATTTAAGATTAACGTTCGGTGTAGTATCATTGGCGATCAATTATTGGAACCATTTATCCTTCCTCCAAATTTAAATGGACAGTCTGATCTATTTTTTCTTCGAAATACTCTTGTTGATATATTACATGCTATCATGCTAAACATATGGAACAGAATATGGTTCATGCAAGATGGAGCTCCCCCTCATTTCTCCATTGAAGTCAGTAATTATCTTGATGAGACTTTATCACGCAAATGGATCGGTCGAGGAAGTGAGTTTGCTTGGCCACCAAGGAGTCTTGATTATAATCCTTTGGATTATTATGTGTGGGGACATATGAAGTCCTTAGTCTATGCAAATATGCTGTCAACTCAAGAGAAGAATTTTGGGATAAAATACAAAATGCAACGAATTTTATTACAGGATAGGTAAATGTAGGAAAGTCTTTTATGAATAGAATTAGAAAAGGCATAGAAAAAGGTGGAGACCATATCGAACATTTACTCTAAGTTGCAGCAATGGGGTTTTTGCATGGGGGGAAAGTTTATAATGTAATTAAGTCAACTTTTACGTTATTTTCTAGTCTTCTAATAAGATTAGATATAGGTCCTGCGGCGCCCTCTATGATCCTACGTGATGTAATACATACATTAATTATTGTTTCTTAGAATAAAAAAAGTTTCTCTAGCAAATTTGGCGAAATCAGTCAAGAGGCTGTTGAGTTATTGCAAAAAAAAAACGAAAAAATAATTCGAACTTTAACACCCTGTATCTTTTTCCACAGCAACATTTTACTAAAGCATATTTGGTTATATCCTCATATTTTGGAAAGAATCTACCCCTGAACTGTGGCCTATTATGAATGGTCCACCCTGTACTTCCTGAGATGAATACACGTTATTACTATTATTGTAATTTAGGCCGGATCGTAATGCATTTTTTTTTAAACAAAACAGAATATTTTATTTTCAGTTTTCTCATTCATTACCATCCAGGGATATTTAGAAAAAGTTTATATGTTTCCTTTCAGCTTATCAAAACCTTATAAATAAATTTGCAGATTGATCAGATTCTTTTAAACTTTGAATTCCATATCATCCTTATTTTTGAGTTACTTAAATAAATTTATTTGTAACATTGGTTTACTGAGTTCTTCACATCATTAAAAAGAATAAACTTATTAATAACCCTGTACATAATAATGTCTTCAAGTACTATGTTCCTTATTAAAAATTAACCGTCCTTTAAAATATATTTCTATAGCTTATACATCACGCTATCAATTCTTCATGGCATATGTCCTCGTATCTAAGTTGTTATACATCACTTAAGGTAATAAAATTTATATTTAATGGTATTATAAGTTGTTTTTAACACGGTTAAAAGAAATTCATTGGAATTTTAAATGCAATTTTATTCATTAATTTCATTATAAAAATAACTCTTCAGCACAATCCATTGGCATTTACAAAATTAAACTACTTATATTTTTAACTTTGTAATTATATAGGGATATTATACAAATTAAGTGAAGCTTACTTTTGCAAATGCTAGCAGGTAGTAAATTAAATGGGTAGGTATTCACAAGGTTATTTGAATTAAGCAGATCAAGCATTGCTGTTAACAAAATATTAATCTCAATAATAAATTTCAATGGATGATCCCCCAATTTGTTCATGAATTCAATAAATAATAGTTAATTTTGATTATAGTTTAATAACGGGGTACTTTATAGTTACAATCAATGAGGTAGTAGATTTTTTTATCATCTTGTATATCAAGTTTTAAACCTCCAAAACCCTGGACAAATTTTTATGTGGCCGAAAAACCACGAATTTTTGTGACTTTTTTCAGTTTGTGGCCTGTAACTTAAGAACAGTACATCCAATCGAAAAGTCATCTATTATCAAAAGTAAAGAGCAATAAATTTCGCTTCGAATGAGAACCTCATCAACAGGTATGGGCGTAATTGGCAGTCGAATAACAACAATATTTACCAACTTGTAAAAAATTCACGCTGGGTAACTTTTTAAAAATTTTCAGCTCTGAAACAGCTAATCTAAATGAAAAAATCCGTAGAATGAAAGTTGTGCAGCATGTAATTTCAGGTTCGTACAATACCTTAGTGATATAACAAAGTGTAAAAAAATTAAACAAATATGTAAGTACAAAGTGTAAGAAAAAACTGAAATGAAGTAAATAGTTACTTATGTATCAAGGCCCTAAAGTTGATTTTCTCGGCCGAATCCGAAGTTTGTGGCTGAGCGCAGTAGAGGATAAGCAAACTTCGGATAGATTATTTGGCCGAGGTGAACACAACATTTTTTAGGCAACTGTCTCAAAAATAAAATAAAATATTTTTTAAAATTATTTCGTATATATTACATACAGGCTGTCCATTTTATCGGGGCCCTCGAGAATATCTCACTTAATATCGGTCGTACAAAAAAAAGTATTTTTACGAAAATTGTGCCGATTTATATAACCTACAAAATGGTTTAAAGACATTTGAGATACATGGCCTACTTTAAGAGTTATGGCGGAAAATATCGAAAATGCGGAAAATGTCTAGACCAAATATCTCCGTTATTTGAAGAGATACGAGAAAAATTCTAAGGCGAAATTTTTTTGCAAAATAGAGTGTTTCAACGAGGTTTTATCTAATCTTTTTCAAAACCGCTGTATTTTGAGATTTACTCATCAGGCTGTTAAAAAAATTATTTTGAAAAGGGCGGGAAATGGCGCCATTAAATAGAGTATTTTACTCCCTTTTCAACGATATATCACATGCCAGATTTATTCATTGGTACTACGTTAGTAATTATAAAAACATTTTTTTTAAACCAATCAATTTTTTTTAACAAGCATTATACTTGCCGTGGAGAAGTATGCGATAAACTAATTCAATAAGTTGTTCAAATCTTTGCTATAATAAAACATTAACACAATTATGAAGCATAAAGTAACAAAAACAAATTAATAATAAAAAGAATATATACAGCACACAGAACTTATCTAATCCTCAAAATAATTTTTGAGATATCATATCAAGTGTTCAAAGTGTCCACTGCGATTTCTTATGCACAATCGAGCGCGGCGAGGCACTGCATTTAAAACATTACTCAGCATTTCAGGGGTAACTGTAATACATACCTGTTGAATTCGAGCTTTTAGGTCCTCTACATTTTGCGGTGTCGTCTAAAATACCTTATCTTTAATATACCCCCATAGAAAAAATCCATTAGGGTTATAACTGGGGAACGAGGGGGCCATCGAATAAATCCGTTGTTGCCTATTCAATATTGAGGCAAAATTTCGTCTAAATAATCTAGGCAAATCTGGGAATTGTGGGGAGGAGCTCCATCTTGTTGAAAATATTGAAAGTTTTGTCGATTCTCTAAAGGTAGGTCATCTAAGAATTCATTAAATTCATTTCTCAAAAAATTTAGGTACCTTTGACCACTGAGGTGACCATCATAAAAATAAGGACCTATTAAATTGGTGCCTAAAATACCTATCCACACATTTATTGAAAATGATTTTGAAACCCAGTCGGTCTATGCCAGTGTGTATTTTCAGAAGTCCATTTGTAATGAATATTGCGATTAAAAAATCGATTATGGGAAAAATTTGCCTCGTCGGACCAAAGTATTTTACTACATATTAATGGATCGGCACGCTTCTTTTCCAACAGCCACCTACAAAAAGTCGTCCTCCTTGGTTTGTCTTTTTGGATTTATAACACCGGTAACCATTTTTCTTTAAAGTTTTTCTAGCACTTGTTTTATTTATATGACAAGCAATTTGAATTTCTCTTAATGATGTTTCCAAATTTTCTGTATTTTTATTTCTTACATAATTAATAGCTCGGTTTGGTTTAACTTATTTACATTATCAGTAACACTGTTCAACCTTGTCTTCTTCTTTAAAAATTAACCATTATTTTTCGTAGCTAATTTTCTGAACAGAATTATATTCGGCTGTAGTGCTTGTGGAAATCTGTTTCTATATTCTACTTGAGCTAATACAGAGTTCAAGTTGCATTGGCAATATGTAACGAA
Source organism: Leptura quadrifasciata (assembly GCA_963675555.1). Classification (NCBI taxonomy): domain Eukaryota; kingdom Metazoa; phylum Arthropoda; class Insecta; order Coleoptera; family Cerambycidae; genus Leptura; species Leptura quadrifasciata. Next base: position 23,346,020 of record OY776681.1, on the reverse strand, counting down.
CATATTATAACGATCAATATGAGTGAAAATCATTTTTGAAATTTCTAAATTCTTAAACGAGTGTGATTAACTGAGATGATCTGTCAAAAAATTAAATTGTCAAGTTTGTTTATAGCCAACTATTTTAAAATAATTGAAATAAAAGTGAAATCAAGAAATACAAACAAATGGATATTATATTTAAATTAATTGGTAAAGACATTTTAACTTTCTGAGCAAGGAGTGACGCTTTTATGGAGGACCTCTATACATTGGCATAACTGCGAATACTCTTTCCATAATTGCTCCATGTTGCTTTCTTGATTATTATTTTGTTTTTGTTACCTGAATTTACTTTATTCTTCTTAATTGTGTTAATGTTTTATTATGGTATAGATATGAACAAATTATTGAATTATCTTATCGTTTTATTTAATCATACTTCTCCACGGCAAGTATAATGCTTGTTAAAAAAATTTATTGGTTTCAAAAAAAATGTTTTTATAATTACTAACGTAGTACCAATGAATAAATATGGCGCGTGATATATCGTTGAAAAGGAAATACTCTATTTAATGGTGCCATTTCCCGCCCATTTCAAAATAATTTTTTTAACAGCCTGAAGAGTAAATCTCAAAATACAGCGGTTTTGAAAAAAAATTAGATAAAATCTCATTGAATCACTCTATTTTGTAAAAAATTTTCGCCTTTCGAATTTTTCTCGTATCTTTTCAAATAACGGAGATATTTGGCCTAGACGTTTTCCGCATTTTCGATATTTTCCGCCATAACCCTTAAAGTAGGCCATGGATTTCAAATGTCTTTAAACCATTTTGTAGGTTAATCGGCACAATTTTCATAAAAATATTTTTTCTTGTGCGACCGATATTAAGTGAGATATTTTCGAGTGCCCTGATAAAATGGACAGCCTATATATATATTCCTAATAGTGTTAGGAACAAGACCCGAAAAATTTTCCAACTAACCAGTGTCCGCAACATTCCTTATTTTGGTAAGAACCTCTACCCGGTGGTACATTCTGGCGGTTTTTCTTAATTCTCTCGTAAACTATTTTTAATACGTATAAAAACTTATAGGACTAAAAATGTTGCCCATTAAATTCTATTAAATTAAATGCTACACAAAAAATGCTATATCAACATTTTAGCTATTTCTTACTGAATTCTCGCAAATAGCGTTCACAGTAAAGGGTAGTTTTTAGCACGGTGTTTAAAATATGTAAAATTCAGTCCAGCGATCTTACGAACTTATACAGTTATACATTACTCAGAAATTTCAAATAATAGGTATATTGAACAAACGAAAGGATTTGGAAGGTGTTATTCATATTTTCAACCACCCCGAATCTACGAAAGATCAGATTAAAAGTGCTGAAGACGTTTAAAAAGTTACCCAGTGTGAATTTTTTATAAGTTAGTAAGAATTGTTGTTATTCGACTGCCAATTACGCCCATACCTCTTGATGAAATTTTAACTTTGAGGTACTCATTCGAAGCGAAATTTATTGCTCTTTACTTTTGATAATAAATAATTTTTCGATTGGATGCATTGTTTTTAAGTTATAGGCCACAAACTGAAAAAAGTGCCAAAAATTCGTGGTTTTTCGGCCACACAAAAATTTGCCAAGGGTTTTGGAAATCTAAAACTTGGATTCTATATACTCTCTACAATACACACAAGATGATAAAAAAAAATCTACTACCTCGTTTAATGTAACTATCACTCCTTTTCGATGACGCCGTTCCTGGACTAATTAGTTAATTTCTAGTCTTCGGATCATTTTGATATATGCTTGCTTGTCTAATTGCCTTGAACATTTTTCTGTAATAACTAACTACAATTTTAAGTAAAAGGACATCAATTTAGCTAAGAACTGGGGTACACTGTTATAGTATGTTAGAAAAGGAGCACGAGCAAGTGAAACTTAATAATTATATTAATATAATAATTCTTTATGTTCATTAGACTTACAAGGTAAACATGGAATATAGTTAAATTTACACTATTAAATATATACTAATATAATAAATGACAAATATAAATAAAATTACAAACCGGAAGTACGAGTAAAAACAACCATAAAACAATTTTAAACGGTAGACAATAATACATGTATTGTATACATCTATATAAAAATGAAACACAAACAGGCATATTGCACTTACTCTTCTACATTATTAAGGCATTCCAAGTATTCGCGAACAGAATAAAAGTTGTATTTTAAAAGCATGATGTTTACTTTAGATTTGAAAATTTTACTGACATTCAATAAGAGATAGTGGTAGCTTATTATATAGTTTGATCGATATAATGAGTGGTCCATTAGCTATTAATGATAGTCTATATTATGGTACATCATCATCGTACGTCGGCCTTAAGGAATAATTATTACTTTCATTTTCTATTGGTCAGGAACTTATGTGGGGAAATCAGTAAGATGCCTAGTTTTGAAAATAAGTTCCTGCAGGAGTAACGTGAATTTTTAAATAACAGTACGTATTATTTTCTTCTGCAAGATGAACAGTTCATTAATTTTGTTATTGTTTTCCCAACAGATTATCCAATAATTCAGCCTCGATTATACGTATCCAAAATAATCCATTTTGAGAATATCTAATGTAACATGACTTCTTAATTGCCATATGGTGAAACAAGCGATTTTAATTTTTTATTAAGAAACCAATGTGATTTCCTCAAGATAGGTGAGAATCGATGTAAAGCCCTAAATATTTGACATTGTTACTTGGTTTAACACTTTGTTCATCAGTTCTGACGAGTATTATTTCATGGCAATAACACGAAATCTGTTTTTAGTTTACTAAGCACAAGCCAGTTTTCAATGCAATAATTTTAAATCGAAAATATTGTTGAATTTACTAACTTGATCTCTAATGTGGTGGAAATGTTTACCTGAAACAGACGAATGGTATCATCTGCAAATATTGTAATGTATGATCCATTTATCATATCGGCCAAAACAACGTCATTTATAAATATAATAAATGAGAGAGGACCCAGTACATTACTTTGGGGAACAACAGTGTGAGTAAGCCTAGAAAAAAAATTGAAATCATTTTCCTTTGCATTTTAACTGAACCTCTTGTGAACTATCTTTTAAGCACCATTTAATCCAGAATAGAGGTGGACCTCTTACTCCGAGCTTTTTGGTTAACAAATTATGGTTTATCGTGACTAACCACACGGCTTAAAGCTAATAATATACTACGTGTTTTTTTCTTTTGATTCAAAGCTATTCAGTATGAAATTATAAAGAGTTAACGCTGCATCCTGTTTGAACAGGCCTTTTCTAAAACCGAACTGATTATATGAGAAACTTTTCAGCAGTTAAGAAGTTTCATAATCTATTTTAATATGCTCTTTCATACATTTTAGAGAAAATGGACAGAAGAGGCACTCCTCTATAACTAGAGATTTGAGATTTATCAAATTTTTATACATTGGTACTGCCGTGAGCAGAAAAAAATAGGACAACTTTTTTTTCTAATGTAAATATTTGAATATGTAATGAGTAACCGAACTAAAACAGATATTACTTTTAATTTATTTATTTAGTAAATGATGGATGGTTAATGAAACAAATTGCACTGCGTTATAACACTAACAAAAATTTGGTGTGTAACATTTTTAAAAAGTGGAGAATAAACGGTACGATTAGTAGAAATCCTGGATCAAAGGACAAAGGATATCCTACTTAACAAGAAACTAACTATTAATATTTCGTTATTGCACCATTTCTATTTATAACTTTTATAAGTCTGTTTAGCATAGAATTAAATAACCTTATACAATAATCATTAGTAATGATATTTTCCCATGCATTATTTACTATTTCCAGTAATTCTTCGGCATTCCGTGGTCTCACATTTCGTTTTTGGATACTTCTTACGAGTAGCCCCCATACTTCTTCCACAGGGTTAAGATCTGGAGTATGACTGGGCCAATTAAGAACATTGATGTTGTTATCTTGAAACCAGTTAATTACGGTATGAGCAGTATGAACGGAACAATTGTCTTGTTGAAATATGAACTCACTATTAGGAAATAATTGTAACACAGAAGGGAGCATAATATTGTCTAAAATCCTAATATACGTTTCACTATTAAATCGTTCCCCAATATGCCACAAATCACCAGGACCACGTGCCGATATCCAAGCCCACATATTAACGGAAAATCTACCACTATCATTGTTAGATATATATTTCTCATCGAATCGAGTATTCGGAGTGGGGTAAACACGAATACGACCGCTGTATGTTGACTGGAAAGTTTTTTCGTCTGTAAAAATTACATTGTTCCGAAAATTTACATCATGCGCTAAAAATTCAAGCGCAAATCCTACTCGAGCTTCTTTATGTTCAGCTTTAAGTAAGTACATACTTACAGAAATCTGCGCTGCTGCATTACAGTGTAGCTCCGATTCTCTTACTCGCCGGCGACCAGTACTACTCAATCCAGGAAAATTCGTTTCTTCAGCAGCCTGAATAAATGAGCAAAATGGATTTTCTACTAAAGCATTTATTAATTGCAAATCTTGTTGTTAAGTTGATATCCTTCGTCGCCCTGATCCAGGATTTCTACTAATCGTACAGTTTATTCTCCACTTTCTTAAAAAAAATGTTACACACCGAATTTTTGTCAATATTATAACGCAGTAAAATTTGTCTCATCAACCATCCATCTTCTGCTTTAGCAATAACTCCAGATTTAACTAAATCGCTTACATGAGGCATATTAGTTATTTGCACACTTGCAATAAATTATGATAACTAACTGACAATGTCCCAAAAATTAAAGTTAGATGTACATAACTGGACTTTAGCAAAATACCGTTATTAGACTTGTCCTATTTTTTTTTTGCTCACTACCGTACTACAATAGATTTTTTGAGGGCACTAGGAAATGGTCCTTCAAAAAAGGATATATTTATTAGTGTACTCAGTGTGTAATCCGTCCAAATTCTTAGCTACCATGGATCTAATAATATCCCTAACTTCACCATCCGTTACTGGTATTAAAAACAAAGAATTATTATCATTTTCTATGGATTTGGAGCTATTTGAGAAAACTATATTTGTTATTTAACTCATTTATCGAATTTATGAAAAATCATTAAAACTCTTTGCAGCACTTTTGAAATCTGTTATAATATTACCTTCTGTATCCACAAATGATGATGGTAAATTATCATTATTATTATTTGAGTGGTCATTGCTTTTAATAATACGCCAAGCTGTTTTGCCTTTATTATTGGAAATGCTATGTCTAATATTTGAGTAAATCTTCTAAAGAATTGAATTTAGCCTCACTATTATCATTTGTATTTGCTAGGTGGATACAGTGATTCCGTTGGATGCCTATTGATGAGTTACCGAGATGTGCCAAATTTCGTATTTTTCCGATTACGTTATTTTGAGATAGAAATTAAAAACCCGCACGCCTTTATGATGGACAGGAAAGGGTTATTTTGAAATATTGTATACGAAGAATCCATCTTAATTTTCGACAGGAAATCTACAGTTAAATTTTTTGCATATTATTACGGGATACCCTGTATTCAAATGTATCAAGAACAATTAAAAGACCATCAGACTTGCTTGTTTTTAAAATCGAAATAGTGGATGATAACAAATGTGTCCTCAGTGTTTTGATACCTACTTTAACAGTAGAATTATTACAGAAACTTTAGAGGCTTTGGCTAACCTACTAACTAGATTAATAAACTTTGTTGCTCTCGGGGTATCTTTCCGGATGTCTTCAAAGTCTCAAAGTTAAACCCTGCTCAGCAACAGGGTAGTGGGAGTTATAGTCGAGGGTTTTGAGGAGAACAAGTTCATAACTCTTACATTGTGTAACCCCAGTAGGGAGTTCAACTTTGCCTTGCACGATCTAATGTTGGAGAAATTAAATTATTAAGGAATAAACAATCGTATCATTTTAATTTTTATTAAAAAACTGTATTGCACTAACAAATGGGATTGAGGTTCCCCACTACGTCACCATATCTAGCGTTTGCCTCAGTTATTTAGGCTTTAAAAAAGTCAAATATCAAATGCAACAAATGCTGTGTCACTGTTATATTCGATAAATTGATGCAACTTTCATCATGGAACATTATCCGAATAATGCTGTCTTTGACTTTTTTTTTAATTTACGGTTAAAATAACAGAACAGTTGACAGAACATGCTGCGCGTTCAATTTCATATATCCACATCTACTGATTCGGAAATTTCTTATTTCTCGTTACAAAGAATTCTTTGTCGTCATAGGTAATATCCCTATAAATTTATAATGCCACAAAAGCTACATCCTGGAGACTACGTACTCTACATAAATTTTTGCGAAGAATTTTTGATTGAAGGATTCACGAAGATCGTAATTAAGTAAAAAAATCGTCGGGACAGACACAGCAAAATTTTGTAAATATGGGGTATGTAATCGAAAAAATGGGCATTCCTATGCTCACGAAAATCTTTGTATTATAATGGAAGTGGAAAACCAAATGAAACCGATCATTGGCTTATCAGTCGTTAGTATCAAATAGTTGGAGCTTCAGCACATTCGACTAGAGCTGCAAATGCCAAATTAACGGAACTCTTTGAAGATTATTGATGAGGAAATAGGGGTCTATCACTTTGATCATTCCTTCAGATTTTTATTTATATGGATGGGTCAACCAATTAGTGTCTGTACACAAATCTGATATTAAATTACGAAAACTTGAGAATAAGGATAGTTGAAGCTTTTGATCGTTTGGAATCATTCGAAATTCGGAGAGCAACACAGTCTGTTGAAAAGCATGTTGCAAAGGTACGGAAGCGCTGAGGGGCCAAGATAAACTTCTTTTTTTTAAGTCGCTTGTTAGACGCGTTTAAGTCGACTAACAGAAACGTTACTGTTAGGCGAGTTTAATAACGACTAACAGATGCGCGATTCTTAGGCACGTTTATCTCGACTGTTAGACGTGTTTAATTCGACTAACAGATGCATTACTGTTAGACGAGTTTAATATCGACTAACAGACGCGCGACTCTTAGGCATGTTTATCGCGACTATTAGGCGTGTTCATTGTTCTGTGGTTTTATAGATTTATTTAACGACGGCCTATTTCCACTACTAAGGCCTATCACCGACGCCTGTAGCCGAGTTACCCCCAACCAGAAATTGTGCCAAACTCTTCTCTTTCGAAGAGTATAGGGTTCTTTTACTTGCATAACATTTAGTAGATAAAGGACCAACAGCTTATTTACATCCCTTCCGAAAAATGGTATATTCGCTACGCAATCCTCGCTTAAGATTTTATAGCTTCTGCGCATACATTTATATATAAGCCGCTAAAGGGTGGAGCGATTACACTGTATATCCTTGAAACGGGGAAACCATCCAAGTACCCGTCAAAGTAACACGTCCGTGTTTACTGCGCAGGCGCTAGACATATTATGGTGAAGATAGATTCAAGTATAGAGTGATGCTTAATAGTCGATATTAAATTCGTCTAACAGTAACGCATCTGTTAGTCGAATTAAACATGTCTAACAGTCGAGATAAACGTGCCTAAGAGTCGCGCGTCTGTTAGTCGATATTAAACTCGTCTAACAGTAACGCATCTGTTAGTCGAATTAAACACGTCTAACAGTCGAGATAAACGTGCCTAAGAATCGCGCATCTGTTAGTCGTTATTAAACTCGCCTAACAGTAACGTTTCTGTTAGTCGACTTAAACGCGTCTAACAAGCGACTTAAAAAAAAGAAGTTTATCTTGGCCCCTCAGCGCTTCCGTACAAAGGTGCACACATTGAGCGCTTGTATTGAAATGATTATTTTGTTAATCTGTTTATTTGTTATTTTGTTGCTAATATTTGTTGGGGCAATACGATTTTTGAATAAAAATTGAAATGAAACGATGTTTCCAAGCCTACTACTACACTTGAGGAAATGACAATAATATTTCTTTCAAAATATGCCAATAACTCAAAAAACGGAGAAGTAAGGCATACATAATGTTAATAAACGTGATCCTAAAGTTAAATTTTATATTGATTTCATGAGAAATGGTATGTGAAATTAGAAAAAATTGAATTTTTGACATTTCCTGATTATCAACACATGAAACATAACAAAAGTGCCAGTAATAATTATAACAATCTTTATTTAGCACAAACAGCTATTACAGAGGTGTAACATACATGTGTAGTACAGTACATTTACCTACATTTAACAATACTAATAATTTATACAACATTATGAGTAGAATAGAACTACGTTATTTATATATGAATTTATATAAATATTTTTTAAACAGAAAGACATTCTTAGCTTGCCTTATAAATTGTGGTAATTTGTTAAATTCGGCCGTTCCCTTGTCGTATATGGAGGACTTTGTTAAATTTGAGCAATTAATATTTATATGATTTCTTTGCCGTGTATTGTAATTATGAATATCCTTACGATGTTGTACATTTGTTGACAAATATGTTGGTAGTAAGTTATTGTGAACTTTGTATAAGAATATTAATGTCCTGTATTTTATATTGTCTTTTACTGAAAACCATTTAAATGTACATTGAATTGTATTTATATTAGCATATCTATTACATTTTGAAATAAAACGCATACGTCTATTTTGAAGTAGCTGCAGTTTAGATATATTGGTGTCATTACATATATATAATATACTTGAGCAGTACTCGAAGTGTGGTTTCATTATTGTATTATAAATAGTTCTCCTTGTATTTGAAGTTAAATATTCACTAAAACGATAGGCGAATCCCAGTTTGTTTTATATTTTTTACATATGTAGTTTATATGGTCATTAAATGTTAGTTTGTTATCAATGATTATCCCTAAATATCTCATAGTTATTACCTTTTCAAAATTCTCTCCGTTGTATTTTACACACATATTATCAATGTTTTGATTTAAATGTTTGTTGAAACCTATATGATAATATATTTGGATTTTTTGGCGTTTACCATTAATCCGTTCGTTGTAAACCACTCATTAATTAATTCCAGTGTCATGTTAATTTTTTGGATAACTTGCTTCACATTAGTTCCAGATAAATATATTATAGTATCGTCTGCAAAGAGATGTATTTTGCACTCCTCTGAGTTGATTAGAAGTAAATCATTAATAAATAGCGTGAAAAGCATAGGCCCTAGTACACTACCTTGTGGAACTCCATTATTATTGAAAAGTTGTTTTTTTCAGTTTTAATTTTATTTATTGTGGTTTGCTGACTCCTTCCATATAGATACGACTTAAACCATTCGTACGCCGTGTCAATAATCCCAAAATATTGGCATAGTTTTTTTAATAAAAGCTCTCTGTTGACAATGTCGAATGATCTTTTTAAATCGAGGAAGACGGTTATCACAACTTCACCTTTATCTATGGAATATTTGAAATCATTGATTATTTTTTGTAAAGCCATTTCACACGAATGATTTTCACTAAATACTGATTGGTTTTATTGTAATAATTTGTTATTGCCTATAAATTCAGTGAGTTGGTCATGAACTACTACTTCTCAAATTTTTTCCAGTGAAGGTAATGTAATTTATGGGTCTATGCTCTTCCGCTAATTTTGTACCTGGAATTTTTGCTACAGGAGTTATTAATGATGTTTTCAATATGTCTGGAAATGTTCCACTATTTAGCGATTGTTAATAATATGTAATAATGACATCAAACGTATTTTTTATTAATTTAAAGTCAATTTCATCATCAGAAAATTTATTTTGCTGTTTAAAAACAATTTTACGTAATTTAGTGAGATTTATAATATTAAATTCTTTAAAATATATATCTGGTTCCAATGCTCTGTTCTCAAATAAATCATATCTATTAAGGTAATACCTATTATTTTTTAACCTATCTACAATTAGATCAACACTAGAAATAAAATATATAACTTTAATAATAATAATAATAATAACTTTATTTTTAATCCAATTTTACAATATTATTATTACAGTTATTCTTTATTGTATAAACGCACCTGATTTTACAAGGAAATCGTTTTGTGTCTTAATATTTCACTAAGATATTATTATTAACAATATCAATGTACATATCGTATTCGTTACTATCTAACAACTAAAAACTAAAACTAACAAATAAAAGACTAATAATGAATTATTAATAATTATTATAAAATTATGGAGATTAAGTGCAATAATTGAATTAAAAGTTATGAGATTATTTGTTCAAATAAATGTAAATTATGCATGATAAATATTGACAGCTTTTTACAGAATAGTTTGTAATTATTTATTGCTTTTATGTATTCGGGAATAATATTATATATCTTTGGACCAGTGACGCCAAGAGATTTTTTGTACAAATTAGAATTTGGTCTAGGTGTAAAAAGCGCATTGCGTTCATTTTGCCTTGTATTGTGTATGTGATTTGTTGGTACTCTTAGTTCCCTATTTCTGTAGATAAATTTTGCTACATTAAGGATATATAATTGAAGACATTACTGTCTAGAAAAAGTTGTTCTGTAGAATATCTTCGATTTTTCCACAGCATTACTTTAAGTATCCATTTTTGTGTTATTTTTATATTTTTCAATTGGCTGTTATATGTCCCACCCCATATTATAATGCCGTAGGTAAGTATTAATTCTACCAGCGATTTATATGTCATTTTTAAAATATTAATTGGAAGAATGTTGCGAAGCTTATAGAATACATGGACAAGTTTTCTTAGTCTTGTATTAAGATATTCGGTATGTTCATTCCATCTCATTGTCTCATTTATTATATATTAAGTTCTTTTTCTAAATACTCATTTTTTCAACTCCTCATATTATAAGCGAGGATATATTATGATTGTCTTTTGGTTTTATTATATTTTTCAGCGTCTGCCACATTTATTTTGGATTATGCTTTTAATTATCTATTTTATTTTCATAATAATTTTGTTTTTCCTTTCTTAACACTTTTACAACCTCATTACGATTATTAGTATAGGTTCGCCAGTTTCCACCACTTCTGTTTGTTTTAAATTGTTTATACGCTAAATCTCTTTTTTTATTGTTTCTTTAATAGTATCATTAAACCATTCATTATATTTCATTGCTCGTTTTTTGATAATCGAACACTCGTTATCCAGTTCAGTTTTTATGTTATCTATGAATGATTCAAATACTTTATTAGTATTAGTACAGTATGATGCAAAGTATCGCCAAAACCTTTAGGAATGGAATTAAAAAATCCATTTATTTATTTCCAAAATTTATTTATACGAGTTATGAATTTCTTCATGGATCTCTGCAATCCTGCGAAAAGTGTGACATATTATTAGTATTGACAGCTGGGACGTTATGTACTACAATTTAATGTAGAAATCAAATAAGAAATTAAAATGAGATCTTTCCATTTATAAAAACAAAGATAGCGTTGATTTCCGGTATTTCTGGAAGTGTCGCCATTTTGAAAATATTTTAGTTAGGCTTGAAACAATCGATTATGGCCGGCTACCTAATTTCATATGAACACCATTTAGGGAAATCATTTTCTAACGAACGAGCTACGTGAATCACCCTGATATATCCAGATCACTCATGAACAGAGCTTGCAATGCTCTAGGAGAAGGCGTAAATTACTCCGCAATAGTGCCTCCTTTAGCCAAAATAGACAGAATCTGATAATTTAAAAACCATTTTTTAAGTATTAGAGATCTGACGTCCTTATTGGAATCTAAATGGATATTAATGCATTAAATATGCATCCATGGGACATAATCTAATTGTTTAAATTTTGCATTATTCCTACTTGAGTACAATGGAACGAAAAATGGGTGATCGGTCATTTGTGAGTCCATTAAAAAATTAGTACGCTATATTTTGTTTGCATGTTCAACCCATTAATACCTATTTTCTTTCACTTTCGATTGTAAATATGTTTAAAAAATCGAATGATATGAATTTCATTATCACTTCAGTATTTATATGCATGGAAGCCATTTACATATGCAAATAAATGAAGTATGTCGATAAATGTGCTTTTTATTATATTATTTATTTACAACCCAGACAAATCTCGAAGGAGAACCCTCAGATTAATGTTTACCTACCAAATAATAAAAATAAACAATGTCCTCTACGGCTGATAAAGTCATGAATATGTGATATAGGTTTTTACACACTGAACTGGAATTCTGAACCAATATACGTAAAACCAGTTTTCGTTCTTTATATGTATATTGCTGTAAAAGTATATACCGCTGCATTTAATTTTCAAAATCATGAAGATATTATACCTTTCATGATTGAAAAGTCTAATTTAGTTGATCTATATCAACAGTGAAAACTAATTATGATTCCCTTGTAATAAATATTAGGTATAGGCTTGCAGTAATAATAAATATTTCAATGATACACTTGCCATCGAAGAATTTAGTTTGTATTTTAGAGATGTATATAAAATCGAATACTGACAAATTATAAGTTATAAAACGCTTGAATCCGCCCATTTTATTATCAAGGGGGACATTCTTATCGGGTAATTTCGATCAAGCGATTTCAATCTCTAAAATTTTAAATTGCAAAAGGGATCAAGTGGCACATCGTTTTCAAGCTCATTAAATTTGCTTTACAACAGTATCTTTCTTTTTAAATTTGGACTAATAGTTTTCGAAAAATTGAATTCTAAGCATATAATTTTAACGAATTAGTTCTCATGTAACCTGCTTATGTTTTGCATTGTTTCGTCATACGTAGAAAACGGTAGAAGTGCTGCATTTAAGAAGTAATACTATTCAATGCGGATTCAGTGTGCTTATTGCCAACGAACATATCTTATTTCGTAGTTTCAATTTTGTTTGCACATTGAAAATTTTGGTTTATTCTATTGAAGGAAGGGATGAAATGATTGCACTTAACTTTAGAAACAGTCTATTTAACAATACTGCTATCATGTTCATAAACAAGATTTAAGGGAATTTATGACACCAGGGTGAAAACAACATTCTGTCGGCTTACTAAGTAAAATGACATACCGGGTGTTAGAAAAGTATGGGAATGGTGGAAAATCTCGAACAGTTTGCATCAAATCGAAAAATAAAAAAATACGTGTCAAAAATTTTTCAAAAAAACTATCTACTGATACCAAAATGACCTCCCCACCCACCATCCTGTGGGTGGGGCAAGGAACAACTTTAAAATTTCAAATGAAAACCCCTATTTTTTTATGCGGAATCGGATTCTACGGCAAAAAATACGTAAATTTTATTCCGGACATTTTCTTCGATTCTTGCATGGTGTCGCTGTAATCGCTAAAATGAAAAGAAAACATTACTGTTTCGAGAGTACGTCTTGTGCTCATAAAAAAACGTCCAATTCAAAAACTGAAAAACACGTATTTGTTACGTTTACGAAATCTATCCAACGACATTGGATTCGACTCTCCCACCCCTAACCTAGTGGGTGGGGCGGGGGCAACTTTGAAATTTGCAATGAAAATCCCTATTTTTTATAACGGATTCGGATTTTACGGCCAAAAGTATGTGAATTTTATATCGGGCATTTTGGAAACATGAAAGTTTTGAACGCATACTTAAAAAGATACGAAAAGTAAAACTACTGATCTCAGAGTGAATGATTTCCCGAGCTGTTTTGAGAACAGTGATTTTACACGGTCGTGCGGAAATTACAATAACTATTAACGTTCTGTAAATTTATTAGCAGCTAGCAATTTTCAATTTACATTTTTTACAGAGTAATAAAAAACTCGATTAAAAAAAAACTAACAGTGGTTTTACCTTTTAATTCAACCACTTCAGACAAGTTCTTAATCCCAGCCAGTGAAGACAAGGAGCTAACTCAGCCATTTAAGGCAAGGTGAGGATTTCGGCCAGTTGAGGTAATTAGTTTACAGCTTAACTGCTACACTAGCGGGTTTTAATTTCAAGATTATAGCAGGTGTTCAAAATGGTGCCCATTGACTTCTTGGCATTAGCCGAGACGAACGTAAGAATTTTTAATAGCACTTCTAATCATTTAAGGTGGTATTTCTGCAAATATGTTTATTATGCGTTGCATCAGCTCTTCCAAATCACGAGGTTTAGTGAAATAAACATTACCCTTCACGTAGCCCCAAACAAAATAATCAAGTGGCGCGAGGTCGGGAGATCTTGCTGGCCATTCAATAGTTCCTTTTCCCTATCCATCGATTTTCGAAAGTACCATTCAAATAGTCCCTAATAATATCCCGATAGTGTGGAGGAGCCCCATCTTGCTGGAACCGAACATTATCGAACTTATCACCAGCAACCTCTTGTACTGCGGAAACTATTTGATTTGTCAACATTTCTAGGTATTTTTCTCCATTCAAATTTCCATCTATGATTCCTATGATTCGATCCCTGAAAACTCCTGCCCAAACATTTAATTTTTGTGGATACTGCGTGTGTGTTTCAAGCATCCAGTAAGAGTTTTCGTCACTCCAATATCTGAAATTATGGCGATTAACTTTTCGAGTTCGAAAGTTGCTTCATCTGAGAAGACAAGTAGAGATGACACAAAATTTGGGTTTTGGTTACTTCTTTCCATCATTAGTTCACTAAATTCAAGTCGCCGATCAAAATCATCTTCATTTAACTCTAGGTGAAGGTGAATTTTGTAAGAATGAAATTTCAAAAGTTTCAAATTCTTATGAACTGAAAATGCACTCATATCAAGCTGTTGACTGGCTTTTCTGATTGCTAACCTTCGATTTTCAACAAATCTTCCATTTGTCGAGCTCCCGATGTTTCAGATTTTGGTCTTTCAGATTTTGGGCGATTTTTATTTGTCCTTGTGTCTAAGAATCGTTTGATGGTACGGGACATAGTAGATTTCGAAATTCGCACTTGATCTATACGGAAAGTTTCGTTGAATAAAATCACAACTTCATCATAGGACCTTTCTTTATCGCCCCACCCTCGCATCATTAAAAGAGAAACTCTCTCTTCCTCTATTAAAGTAGCCATTATGCAGAAAAAACGCGAGTACTAATGAAATGACTTTTTCCGTACAAAAGTGCGCTCCTGCCTCTACAAAAGTTGGAAGGAACTGAACGTTCTCGTAGAAATTTCACAAAACAAATACTGTTACTAAGAACACTGTTTTTTTGTCAACACGACTAGCTAGAGTTTGTAAATATTTACAAACTTATGGGCGCTTAAAAGGTTTATTTCAATTTTGTGCGATTGCAGCGGCACCTTGCGAGAATCGAAAAAAATGTCTAATATAAAATTCACGTATTTTTGGCCATAGAATCCGAATCTGCTATAAAAAGAGGGATTTTCATTACAAACTTCAAAGTTGTCCCCCTCCCCCGCCCCACCCACTGGGTTAGGGGTGGAAGAGTCGTATCCAATGTCATTGAATAGATTTCGTAAAAATAACAAATACGTTTTTCAGTTTTTGAATCGAACGTTTTTTTATGGGCACAAGACGCTACTCTTGAAACAGTAATGTTTTCTTTTCATTTTTTGCGATTACAGCGACACCACACAAGAATCGAAAAAAATGTCCAGAATAAAATTTACGTACTTTTTACCGTAGAATCCGATTTCGCAATAAAAAATAGGGGTTTCCATTTGAAATTTTAAAGTTGCCCCTTGCCCCACCCACGGGTGGTGGGCGGGGAGGTCATTTTGGTATCAGTAGATAGATTTTCGGAAAATTTTTGACACGTATTTTTTTATTTTTCGATTTGATGCAAACTGTTCGAGATTTTCCACCGTTCCCATACTTTTCTAACACCCGATATATTCTATTCTCTCTAAGGCATCGGCATTTAATATTATGTATTTCCGTTAAAAAATATCAGTCTAATCCTAATAATAAATTATACAAAGACTTAAAATTAGCTCTTCCGAAGTGGTATGTTTTTGTGTTATGCCATGTAAGAACTTTTGCTCATTTGCTCCAGTTTTACAAAAATTTATTGTGTTGGTTTCATCTTTAAAAAGTGGTGAATCCTCTTCTCAACTTACATAGGTTATGATTAAATCAAGTAATCTATCCATGTTTTCCGGTATATTGTTGTATTGTTTAAAATCGAAAGAATTTTTGAAACTCATGACAGTTAATTTTTATTTCATTTGGATCGTTAGCAAAGTTTGTAACATTTTGGTCATCAAGAAAGGTAAAGGTCGTGTCGTAAAGCTTGTAAAGTTAATATTATTCACACCGGCTTCTCTAAAACTTTCGACAATCTCTTCTAATAACAATTTTATTCAAAGATATCATCCTTTTCGAAGGTGCTTTGACTAATATCCCCAACAGTCAATCAGGTCAAGTGCAGATACAGGATTATTCACGGAAAGCGAATTAGATGATTCCCGGGATCTGTCGAGTTTAGAAATCTGAAAATTCGTATAAAGAGGTTTTTGGGTATGGTAAATTTAACGAACATATTTTCAACTTTGTGTCACTTCTGGTATACCGAAGTACTCTAAGGTCTAACTAAAAGTGTTCTAATGGTTTCATAATTTCATACAGGGTGTTTTATTTTCACAGTTAAACATTATTTTAGTTCAAACGTCAGAAAGACATTTTCTTAAATGGAACCCCCTCTATATGTTTACAGAATCTAATAGATTATTTAATTCTGCATCGATAGAAATTACATTCCCTATACCTACCTCTCTTGATTTTCTCATCATAGCCAAATATTTGTAAAATGTACATACATCAACACTGTTTGTTACTACGCAATACAAGTTATTCCTTTCTTATCATAAAGGAGTATAATCATGTGGATAGTTGATAATTATTTGTTAGTTATCGAGAAAATAAAATCAATAAACATCAAAAACAAAAGGATCATTTTATTGCTAAATTTATAGAAAATACTTTGCAAAATTAACAAACATATTGAATAAATATTTAATACAGCAATTGTTCAAAATATCTTCCATTTTGCTCCAAACAAGCCAATATTCTAGATTTACGGCACCTGCCATGGCTCGGCGAATTTGTTGGTGATTTAATTGCTGAAATGCAGCTCATACTGTATACTTTAGATCTTCTTTGGAAGTCGCCGGAATGACATAGACAATATTTTTGATTTTACACCAAACCTAAAAGTCTAAGGGGTCAAATCTGGGGATCTTGCTGACTATCTCCAAGGTCCTCGGTATCCAAACCACCTATCTTCGAACAATGCCAATATAGTCATACACTTCCCGTGTATTATATGGGCCACAACAATACATTTGATAATACATTGGATTATAAATATTTAGGGGCAAAATATCAATGAACGTGTCAAATACTGTTCTCAAGATTTTCATGTATTTATTACTATATAAATTCTCCTCATAGATATGATACTTAAAAGTTAATAAGCAGAGAACTTTAAAACTAAATTTGACCCCATGTCACATGAGAATTTTATTGTGCCCAGTGTTGCAGATTTCGTTTGTTAAAAATTTCTGCTTTGGAAAATTTAGCCTCGTCAGTCCAAATAATTCTTTTTTAGAAAATCAGGATTTGCTTGAAGATGTACGATCAACTGCTCACAAGAATCTGTTCTTTTTTGAAAATCTTCGGACTTCAATGATTGTACTTTTTGATACAGAAGATGCTTCCCTCAGTCAAAGACCCTGTCCCCAAACTGTTATCAAAAGGTGTTTACCAGTTGAAGTGCACATGTGGTAAGAGCGACATCGGACAAACAGGACGGAGTATCCAGTGCAGAATCAAAGAACACCAGAGAAATACCAGATTTGGATACACGGATAGGTCGGCGATAGCAGAACATGTCCATAATAACTAGAACCATAAAATCGACTACGAGGACGTCAATATATTAGACAGGAATGCGCGCTATTATCCGCGAATCATTAGGGAATCACTGGAAATTATGAAAAACGTGAACAACTTTAACAGAGAGGATGGGTATCGACTTAGTAACACGTGGAGACTGGTATTGCCAAGTACCAGCACCGTAGTAAGTCACGGTCAACCAAACACGACGAATGAGCAGCGAAGCGAACCAAGCGCGACCAATGACCAGCGAAGCGAAGCGGCGCCGAGGTATATAACGAGGAGTGTAACAACAGATTCAGTCTTTAGGATCCTTCTGAAGAAGCTGACAGGATGATCAGCGAAACGTCAAGTCCAGTTCGACGACCACGGTAAGACCCGGAAGAATCTACTTCAAATCTAATATTATAGCATTTGAATAAACCTTTACCATTATTTTCCACCAATAATTCACGTAAATGACACTGCGTACACAACACTAACACGCTGTTGACAAACACAAAATATTTTTGTATTTGCAACCTACAAGATGACACCCTAAAACAGTCTGTATGTACATTTTACAAATATTCGTCTATGATGAGAAAACCAAGAGATATAAGTACAATATCAATCGATGCAGAATTCAATGATCTATTAGATTCTGTAAAAATATACAGAGGGTTCTATTTAAAAAATAATAATTCTTGACGTTTGAAAAAATAATGTTTAACAGTGAAAACAAAACATCCTGTATAAAATTGTGAAATTATAAGGATTATCAGTTAGGCCGTAGAATACTTGTATGAATTTGGAAAGAAAATTTCTTAATCTGGAACATGATGGGACATGATGAGAAACCGTCAATATTTTTCAAAAATAGTAATTATCTCGGAAAATAGTATGTTTATTAGTACATTACGTATGCGAATCCAAGCTAAAATTTTATAAGGAATCCAAATATGCAATAGTATATAAGGTGTTCCATTTAAAATAACAAATATTGGTAATACTTCCGGTATAAGCGAAAGTGACAAAAAGTTATATTTTAGTTAAAAAACCTTTTTATACGAATTTCCAGATTTCTAAACTTGACAGATTCCGAAAAATGTCTAATACCCGCTTTTCGTGAATAACCCTGTATTATGTATTATGAACTAACAACGCTATTCCTAAAATTCTAATAATTGCTTAGTGAATAAGCAATCCTAAGTTGATAAATTAGGTACTTTCAGAGCAACATAATTTTAGATTTAATAGTTCATTATCCTTTTCAATTATAAATAATTAATGAACTGTGACATTGTCGTACGACACTACTAATATCCCTAATTATTTTTATTAAAATTTATTACTTATAAATTACTTGTTTCGATAATTTTATTTTACCTTAAGTGATTTATTGCTTGTGTAATTGTTTCGTGAATTATTGCATAATGCCAAGGTAGCGGCCATTTCGCAATCTCGTTTAAGATTAAATTTTATAGGGAGTAATAGCTGTTTTTGCTATTTGATTTATGCTCTTCTCGAGATGAGAACTAAACTAAACATTCACAATATGGTCCCTATTTACCAATGTGTTTAACATGCCGGTCGGTGGCAAATGGATGTAACACGCAGCTTCGATACAAAAAATAATAATGTTGAAATAACATTCGTTATTTAAATTTATATTGATTAATGAATTATTATTTATATGCGGCCTTAATAAACTACAAACTCAAGTTATTTGGATTCCCTATTTTTAAGGAAAATTCTGAGGGTTTTGTACAATTGTACTTTTGGCGCTTGTTCTGAGAATAATAATAATAATAATGATGATGATGTTACAAGGTGTTTACACACATTTTGTACATGCGGGTGCTCCACGCAGTTGAACCGGTTTACGAACGTATATATGAGCAACGAGGATCGAAGAGAGATGTCGCTGGCTGCAATGAGAACCTGCTGATCGACAGATGTGTCACGCAGGACTCCATGCAGTATAAGCGGAACCTCTCTATGGCCTGGATCGACTACCGCAAGGCATTTGACATGACATCGCATGAGCTCTTTGTTCACTTGCTCCGATGTCTTGTGGTACCAGGTCCCGTAGTGAGATGTATTGAAGAACTGATGCCGCTCTGGAAGACTCGCTTTACCATTACATCGGGTAACGATAGAGTCCAAACAGAGTCGGTAACATTCAGAAGAGGAGTATTTCAGGGAAATTGCCTCAGCCTCCTTCTCTTTTGCATCTCACTACTGCCATTATCCGTCTCGCTCCGGAAAACCCGTGGCTATAACTGCGGCACCCCCGGCGACAGGAGGCATAAAGTCACCCATCTATTTTTTATGGATGACCTAAAACTTTATGCCTCTGGAGAGAGGGACCTCCAGCGGTCCCTTAGAGTGGTACAGGAGTACACGCAGGATGTCGGTATGCAGTTGGGGTTGGACAAATGCTCACTGATCCATTTCAAGAGAGGACGATGCGGTGACTACGGAGAGGACGCGCAGCTCGTGGATGGAAGCATCTTACACCATCTAGATGCCGGAGAGTCGTACACTTACTTGGGTGTCGAGCAGCGCTCCACCCAAGAAGTGAGTGTAGTGAAAAACGCTCTCCGCGGCAAGTATCAGCACCTCTCCGACAGATCTGGTCTTCAGAACTGTCGAGAAAGAACAAGGTGTCTGCTACAAATATGCTTGCCGTTCCAATCCTTCTCTACTCTTTCGGAGTAGTGAAATGGACTAGAGAAGAGCTGCGTCAACTCGGTGTAGTAACCCACAAGAAGATGCATCTCAATAGGAGCTTGCATCCTAAATCGTCCGTTCCACGGTTATATCTCCCACGACATCGGGGAGGCCGTGGACTCTTGAGTTTGGAGAGTCTCCATAGCAGGATGGTTCTGGATGGAGCATGTAAGGTCATCACGAGTTCGGATCCCCTCCTCTGCATGGTCCGAGACCATGAAAATGCAGGGGTAGGAGCTTTTCTCTTTAAGGCAGCACGGAGAGCAGCCGATGAACTTGGTCTCATCTTCGACGTCGTGCGGGTAAACCCCGACTCCGTCACCGACTTGGAACCCGCTCGACTAAACGCCCACATTAGAGCTACAGAACACAACATCCCTCTGCAGCTTCATAAGGATAAGCCATCGCACGGGGTCTTCTATAAAAATATAGAAGACCTCGGCTTATCCGAAAGGCTGACCTTCGCCTTCTTAAGGTACGCAGTCTCGGCCTATATTCACTGACACGACGAAGCATTACGAGTGCTTTACTGTCATCTAAGGCATTCGTATGGGATAGACGAAATTTATCGGAACTACTCGTTTCCCACCGTCAGGCAAATACAAGCCAATAAGCCTGACATAGTACTCCTCGACCATCAACTCAAGACAATGTATGTCGTGGAATTCTCAGCTCCCGCTAAGAGCAACATTGTCTTGAAAGAAGAGGAAAAACGGACAAAATATCGAGATTTGCTCTTCGAACTCCGCAGGCTTTATCCAGGCCATTATGTTAAAATAGTGGTACTGATTATATGAGCCCTCGGTGGAATGAGAGAGACTCTGCTTTCAGAACTAAAGATTATACCGGCATGCCGAGATTCGGCAGAGATCTTAGCCGGCAGAATGCAGAAGACTGTCATCCTCGGTTCATTGCGTCTACTCAGGGCACACGATTCGCGGACCCGGTAGTCACTTACCCCACGAGCGTGGGGAGTGGCTATTGATATTACCAGCTCCCCTCTGTGAGGGTCGGAGCCACAGAGTAGGGTGACTGGTTTTTTGTAAAAAAAAAAAAGATTTATTAAATCCAGTACATCATTACAATTGGCATAGGACACGTCAATTCAAATACAAATAAAAAACAATGAAGGAAATACACATAGTAATTCACGAGAACATGTAAGCTGCTAAATATATATACAGATATTCTTACGAGGAACCCATACATACGCAATCTAACACACTGTGCTTAATGTACATGTTGTTCTTCGAAACCATGAGGCACAATATTTCATCTTATTTCTAAATATTCATCAATACTATAGAAGCAGTTAGTAGGTAATAAGAAAGTGTTTAACACTATTTTTAAATTTCCTATTATTATGTATCTTAATGTTGTTCGGCAATTTATTAAATAATTTAATATGTAAATAAGTTGGATTATTTTCATAAATTGATAAATTGTGATTAGGTAAACACAAATTTGCCCCTTTCCTAGTGTTATAGTCATGGTAGTTATTATTAGTAACAAACTTGTCCATATTTTGCTTGACAAATAGTACAACTTTCAATACATGGTACAGTTAACAGATGCAGTTCTTTAAATTTATTTCTACATGTCGTATATTTGAATACACCAACAACGGTTCTGACTGCCTTTTTCTGTAAGCAAAAATTCGAAGTGTGTGATGTGAACATTCCCAAAATAAAATACCGTATCTTACTGGCGAATACATCCCTGCATAATAATATGGTAGCATAACATTCACAGTACTAACTTGACTCAATCTATAAAATGCAAGGAGGATAACGGGAGGGTAACGGATGATAACTTTGTACACAAGTTGTCAATATGTGCTTCCCAACTAAGGTCATTATCAACAAATAATCCCAAACATTTTGTATCAGTTACTTGCTCAATACTTTTGCCATCATTTTGAATTAAATAACTTTTATTTATCACTTTCGTTCTGGGAGTGAAATTAATAAATACTGTTTTAGTTTTATTTAAGAATAACAAATTAGAATGAAACCATGTAACAAATTTACTAAGCATAATTCCGGCTTCATCTATAACTTCTTCAAATGTTTTTTCACAACATAGGTAACTATTATGTATGACTGATGGTCGAGAGGTGAGCGCACTTGCCTCTCACCCAAAAGTTCCGAGTTCGATCCCCGGTCGTGGCAGGGGAAAATACTGTGAGAGAGATTTTTCCACTATACACGGATATTGGGTGTGTGTCCCTTGTCTCTAAATGTGTAGCCCCCTTCCACACAAGGCTCCTCTTCTAGAGCCTTCCGGGATAAAAGGGGGTCGTCATTACATGTGGTGTATTTATTTATTTATTATTATTTATTATCATCAACAAACATCACCAAGTTATTACCAGGTAAGTCATTAACAAATAAAAGAAACAGCAAAGGTCCAAACTGACCCTTGCGGTACTCCACATGGAATTTCACGTGTCTTTGATTTAGCTCTTTGAATTTCAACGAATTGTTTACGACCTGACAAATATGAACTCACAAGCTTATAATGTTCTGTGTAGAAGTTTTGTGTCATCCGCATACATTAAAAAGTGCACATCTAAAGTATTGCCTATGTCATTTATAAATATATTGAACAACAGTGGCCCAAGAACAGAGCCTTGAGGAACACCTGAGCATCAGGCGTAATCATAGGACTTAAATCTATAGTTTTGCCAATATGTCGACGTTGTTTTGACCGCTACGATGTCGCAAACTTAATATGTTATTCAACATATGAAACTGTACTAATCTGTCAAGTTTCAATACTCCGTTATTTATTACCAAGTAAAAAAAACCCCATTGCTTGGGCTATATATATGATAACGATAACTTATATTTAATACTATCTTTGTACTGTAATATTTTCTTTGCATTATTTGTATGTTTTCTATTGCTCTTTGTGCTCTTTTTACAATTATACTACTTTGAAAAAATCGGTTTTTTACATTGTAATAATCATAAGGTGAAAATTTTTACTTGATATTTTGCATAGACTCGTTGTCACGACATTACGCCACTGGGGGACTACATCCAGCAAATCCCGCAGAAGTTTCACTCCTTCAAACTGAGTGATTTAGTCTGCTAACACGCAACGTTGCACGATCTAGACAGCATTTATTTATTTTTATTTATTTATTTATTTATTTGCTACTGCAACATGTTTACAAGTTAGTTGTACATTTTGTGTAATTATATAGTTAATAATAATATTTATTGTTAATTTTACAATTCTATTAACCTTCTGTGTTATGACACCTAAGGGGACCTCGTGTTGGCTCTAGCAGTATTTGACATATTGTTCATACGTTAATATTAGTTGCTTTTTCTAGAAATATTACGATTTATAAGTTTGTAGTTGTAATATAAAGTGATAGTATAATATAATATAAAGTGAAATAATTAGACAGAGGAAGACAAGGAGAATATACAGTTAATTGCATTTCAATTTATTATATATTATTACCTTTATTGGATGGACTTGGATTAGTTACAACAGTCGGAAGTAATCGGGGAAAGATTTGTTTTGTTGTTAGGCCAATAGTGTGGTATTATTGTGCGTTATATACTTTTTACACGTCCTTTTGAATTTCTTTTTATTATGGACTTTAATGTGTTCAGGTAGTTGGTTGTATAATTTAATTCCATTAAATTGATTTGTTTCTGGCTGATTATTTTGTTGTATTTTGGAGTTTGATAAGCGTTTTTAGATCTATTTCTTGTTTCATATTGATGGTTTACAGGCGATCAAAATGTATGTATCTCGTTGTGAGTATAAACTATAGCCGCAATCCCTTCACACTCAGTAATTTATTTTCAATAAATATATTTCTACAATTGTCTCGACTGTTGCTGTTAAAAATTGTCTGTAGTATAAAATTTTCTGTTATCTGGAGAGGCTGGAGAGTTGTATTGTAGGCTGAGCCCCAGATGCTAATACCATACCTAATTAGGGATTTCGCCAGATTGTTATATATCAATAAGAGAGTCTTTCTATTTAGTATACTTTTCAGGTTATAGAATTTCTATATTAGTTTTCTTAACTTCCCGTTTAAATATTTAATATAGTTATCCCATTTTAGGTGATTATTGAAAATAACGCCGAGGTATTTGATAGTAGTGGTATTTAGTATATAACTATTCGTTTCTCTTTCTATTAGAATAGGTTGCACCGTTTGGGGTAGTCCTGCCTTCGTTGAAGAAAAGGATATGAATTTAGTCTTTGCTATATTTAGTTTTAACAACTTTGTGTCTAGCCAGTTTTTGACTTTACTAATTGCCTTAGCCGCCTTTTATCCCGCTAAGTTCCAGGTGTCTCCCGAACATATCAGTACAGTGTCATCTGCATATGATATGGTGTTGCATCCAAAGTTTCTGTCCAGTAAATCGTTGATAAACATCAGGAATAAGGTAGGGTCTAAGACTGTACTCTGTGGGGCTCCAGTTTTTATTATTTTCTTAGTGCTAAGAGCATAGTTAATTTTTACTTGCTGGGGTCTATTTGACAGATATTCTTTTAATAAGTTATGGGCAATACCTCTAATTCCCATCTTGTTTAGTTTGTCCAGTAACTGGCAATGTGACACCGTACCGAAGGCTTTTTGTAGGTCCAAAAAGATAGCTATGACTTTTTCGTTCTTTTCAAAGTTTGCTATAATTTTGTCTGTTAGTAACAGGAGGGGATCTTCTGTGCTTAAATTGCTTTGAATCCATACTGATCTTTTGAGAGTACTTTATTTTTTTCAAGATATGAACAAAGCCTATGGTTCAGACATTTTTGGAAAATTTTTGCGATATTGTTTATCCAGGAAATTGGTCGGAAGTTTGTCATGTAATTTTTGTTACCACTTTTATAAATTGGGACAACTATGCTTTCTTTGAATTGTTCAGGTATGTTTGCGCGTTTGAAGATAAGGTTGATAATATGTGCTAGAGGTTTACAGATGTGAACCGATAGAAGTTTTAGTGTTTTTACCGTTATTCTATCTTTTCCAGGAGAGGAGGACTTTTTGAGGGAACATATTATATTTTTTATTTCAGTATCATCAACATCTTCCAGGAACATGGAGTTTAGATTTTGGCTTATGTTGTCGTTTAAGGTCAGGTTTTGTGCATGTTAGGAATGTCTCTGGATATTTTTTCGCCGATGTCAATAAAGAACTGGTTAAAGTTAGACGCTATTTCGTCTTTGCTTGTGATTGCTGTGTTGTCGTCTGTTATTATTTGTTCTATATTGTCTTTGCATTTTTTATTACAATTTGTGATTTCGCTGATACAGTCCCAAACTTTTCTTAAATTGTTTCCGGAATCGAGAATTTTCCCTTTATAGAAGTTGTTTTTTGAGGTTTTAATTAGTGTAGTTACAATATTTCTATAGTGTTTATAATAGTTTTTAATATCAGTGATATGCTTGTTTTTTAGTAGTTTTTGTTTAAGTCTATCGCGTTTTCTTATAATAATAATAATTTTATTCACCACTTGTAGATACATTGTGTATATATGGTAAGTCAGTGTTAGACATATAACAATAATATAAATAAATAACAATTGTATTAAATTAGAATTAAATTAACAATCAATAAAAACTATTTAACATAGACTAAGTATAAGAACGGCTATTTAACAACAAACAACAAGAAATGTAAAATATGAGTCAATAAGAGAAATATATAAATAAAACAAATAAAGCTAATAACATAGATAAGTATAAGAACGGCTACTTAACAACAAACAAAAAAAATATATAATATGAGTCGATAAAAGAAATAAATAAATAAATAAATAAAGCAAATAAAGCTAATAACAGACAAATGGTAAAAAAGAAACTTAAACATGCATTATAAGTCATGATTTAGGAATTCCGAAATAGTATAGTAACCATTTTGAAGAAGTATATTTTTTATAGTGACTTTATATTTTGAGAAGGTCATGTTCTGTATATTTATAGGCAATTTATTGTAAAACAATACACACTTATATTGGACCGACTCTTTAAATTTAGATGTCCTATGCAAAGGAATTGATAACTTATTTTTATGCCTTTTATTATATACGTGATGTTCTGAGAGAGTTTCAAAATTTTTTATATTACATTTGACATAAATCAAACATTTGTATATATAAATACATGTTGATATAAGATTTTTTTCTGTCAATGAAAGTATTTCTACAGCTTTCCCTGCTATCTAAGCCAAATAATAAACGCACTATTCTTTTCTGTAAGATAAATGCCCTTCTTGAATTGAATGAGTGGCCCCAAATACATATATTTAAGGACAGATGCGAATAGGCTAAAGCGTAATAAACACTGATAGGTCCTACTTCACTTAGTGTATATCTAAATTGTAATAGAGCAAAGTAGGCTTGATTTAGCTTACTGCAAACAAAATCAATGTGAGGTTCCCATGACAAAGAACTATCCACCACAGTGCCCAGAAACTTTGTGGAATCACACATTGAAATACCTGGTATGACAATTTGACGTCTTAGATTAAAATTTATGAAAGCTGTCTTATTTTCATTTAATATTAATCTGTTTCGATCACACCATATATTCATTTCATCTAAGACAAGTTTAACTTTGGTGTAAAGTTCTTCAAGATTAGTTGCCGATACAGTAATGGTAGTATCGTCCGCATACATTACAGTAACTCCATTTTTGATGAATTTTGGGAGATCGTTGATATATATTAAAAACAGTAGTGGACCTAATACCAGTACCTTGTGGGACTCCCAAAATAACATCATATATGTCAGACTGCGCCTTATTGCACCTAACACTGAGCCTTCTGCTTATAAGAAGTCAGACACTTTAGCAGATTACCTCTGATGCCAATCGTTTCTAATTTACCAGCTAAAATATCTTTATCAACAGAATCAAAAGCTTTAGAGAGGTCAAAGAGAATTGTTACAGTATACTTTCCATTATTATCTAACTCATTATAAATAAATTCAAACAGATTTGCAGATGCACTTTCAATGGACCTACCCTTTCTGAAACCATGCTGACAATTACTTAATATATTAATATTTATCTAAAAATGATACTATTCTCTTATTTATAAGAATTTCTATAATTTTAGCAATAACACTTAATAAAGATATCTGCTTGTAATTGTCCATATCACTTTCACACCCTTTTTTAAAAATCGGAATAACAGAAGAAATCTTAAGTGCTTTAGGAAAGTGGCCATTTAAGATAGAAACATTAATAAGGTACAATAAAGGAACCAATATATTAGATGATATACTTTTCAATATTTGCGCCGTTAATCCATCTAATCCAAAAGATTTTTTATTTTTCAGTTCACTAATAGCTTCAGCGAGTTCCAATTCAGTAACCTCATGAAAAAGCATAGAATTATTTTGAATTTCACATACTGTGTATGGTAGCGATAAATTATAACCAAAATGTTTAGTAACATTTTCAGAGGCAATCGTAGCAAATTGGGCAGCAAAACAGTTTGCAACTTTATTTTCATCACATATCAATTCATCATTGATTTTTAGTTCGTTTTTGATTTACAATGCTCCATGTTTCTCTGGACCTATTGACTGCATTATTTATTTTGTTATTATAGAAATATTGCTTAGCCTGTCTAATATGTAACCTATGCTGCCTTTTTCTATTCTTATAAATTAAGAAATTATTTTCAATAAGGTTACACTTTAAGTTATTAAACAGATTTCTAAGTAATCGCCCTTCTTGAATTATATCTTCAGCTAACCATCAATTATTATCCTTATTATCCTACGTAATATCATGTAAAAAGGCATCAAAATCATCATTAGGCTTTAAAGTTAAAATATATTCCCAGTTGTTACTTGATAATCACACATTTAATTCATGAAGATTTTCTTCAGTAATAAATTTCTTTAATGTAACACTGTTATTACAATTATTTTTATTACTTACAACATCAATAGAGAAAGAGAACAAGTGTGTCAGGTGGTCTGCTAACAATACATTAAACAATTGTACCTTATAATTTGAGGAAGGTATATTAGTTACTACATAATCAATTGATGAAGAACTTCTATGACCATTAATATTTTGAAATATTCATGTTGGTTCATTTGTGGTGATAATTAGCTGATAGGACTCAAAAATGTCACAGAGCACCCTAGTGGGCAATACTTTGTCCAGCAAATCAATATTGAAGTCACCACACAAAATAATAAAGTTATACTTATCACCGTTTTTCATAGTATAATTTAAAGCAGATGTCAATTTACTAAAAAATATATCGACATCCCCATTAGGCAGTCTATATACACAGCATATTACTACTTTGACATTTTGATCCAGATTTAAAGATATACCACACATTTCAATATGACACTCAACAGATAATTCCCTGAATGTGCTAAGTTCTCTAAAGACTAAGTTAGATTTAATAAAAATGAAAGAACCTCCATGAATATGGTTCTTGCGTGCGAAATGCGCAGCAGTTTTGAAATTAGGCAATGTAGAGAGTTTAGAATACCTTGAATCATCCATGGTTTGAGTTTGGTGTTTTTACTTTTTATTTTAATTACTTTGGTTGCTTCATTTACGCTTAGATTTTCATAGAATATATTAATGGCGTTTTTGGGATTTCTTTCTGCGTATAGTTCATCCCATTTTATCAATGCTACAGTTCTTAAAAGTTTATTGTCCTCTATTTTTTTTATGAAATGCTCTTTTTCTGGTTTGAGCTGTGAGGTTGCATTAAATTGTGAATTGAGAATTACTGGATAGTGGTCTGTTATGCTATTTTTTCCATCATGTTTATATATAGTCGAGGCAAGAATTCAAGCGATGCACGTCATAGATCGATTCTATAAATAAGACAATACTGCTAAGAATCATGAAGCTCCATTAAACTGTACCTATTTCTGAAAAAAGCTTAATAACTGGGTGCCAAGAATTATTCTTTTTAACGTAATTGATTATTAGAAATTATGTTAGTATTAAAATTTCTTTAATGAGATCACTCGTGACGTGCATCGCTTGAATTCTTGCCTCGACTTTAGGTTAATGCAGTGACGTCCGATAAGTCTCCTATATTTATATCCATGTCTCCGATCAGAGTTATTAGGTTGCCGTCGTTTATTGATTTCAGGTAGTTGTCTTTGTCATTAATAAATATATTTGTATTTGACTGTTGACTGTAACATTTTTATACTCGGACTCGAGTAACGGCTAATAATAAATAAATATTTGTATTTGTAGATGGAGGTCTGTAGACGCCCGTTATCGTAAATTTAACTACATTAAAGATAAATTTACATTCTAGCATAGTAACCTGAGTGAGTTTTATTATCTTAATTTCTGGACATAGGTCGTTTCTTAGAAAAATTATCTATAAAATAATCATGCGTATGTGTTACCGACCACGTTTCAGTTAGGACTATTATACCCCCTTCCGAATCAAACACATCCTGCCAAATCAGGCGTTGCCCATTGCGTGTTGAGATGGATCGTTCACACCATAATCTTCTCCTACACTACTTTCTGTCTTTGAAAACTTTGCATCTTTTAAGTAATTGGGATGTCTAACATGTAACCATTGAGTCGGCCTCAATATCCACTTCTTTTATACAAAACAATGTTGTTGACATTTCGATCTACTCACTGAGATCCACAATGAAAAAATATGTAAATAACTCCACATTAAAACATAATTTAGGAGTGAAAGAGTTTATAAATTTATAGCACGTTTTCGATAATACAATAATATTTTGCAGCATATGCAAAATATTTTTAATTATGTATTTCTAGCATCGTGAATTGTTTCACTAACGTCAAATTTATAATTGTTGTTTTAAAGACAAATAAGTAATGTTTATCTTAATATTTTTTGCAGTTTTTCTAGACAATAGCAGCAATTATGCAATTAGTATACTTACTAAAAGAAATTAACATGAATAAAATAAAAGTGTTTGTTATAATGAATATTTATATTTGTGTCTGGTAACGTACATACATTATTCACTGAAAATAATTAATGTATTTATACATATCTATCACTTTAAGTAATTTAAAAGCAATTAATTGCCCTACGTCAGTGTGTCGTTTTGGTTTTTATTAATACGTAATCACACATACATACATATAAAAATGTCACCGAAGAATAATTAGCATGAATAATTTTAAACAAATTTGTAGTGCCAAGGGTATAAGGTCAATACTTTTGTGGTTTCGGTATATGTCATTTTGCAGAGAAATTAACAAATTTTATGTATTATATAAAAATTCAAAACTAGATTTTTTGTAAAATTGTTAGATAACAATTATTTCTGTAACGAGTACAAAAACTACATGTGTCGAGGATTTACTGACGAAGTATTATGGAGATTACTACTCTTACCAAATGTTTTTGAAAAACTCGTAAAATAAAATATCCCAATGCAGGGGCCAGCCGGAAAGGTAGATTTCGTCCTATATTGTTTTGCTCTGATTTTGGTCTCTATTATCTTAGTAAATAAGTAATTAAATAAGTAATTAAGTACATCTTTATTAGAACTGTCCAACTTCAACTTAATAATTCATCGATTTATGAACTATTAGCACGTAGGTAGTCTTCAAAATATAAATAAATGACGCGTTTTTAAAAAAATTTCCTATGCGTTTTAGCAAAAAATGTTTTAGACAAAAGTTGTAGGGCTAGATGAGCCGCTATGCAGCGATGTATTTCATGTACATATTTAATTCGAAATAAAATTTTGAGAATTTTTTTAAAACTTTGAACCGCCGCCATTTTGAAACGAAGAAGTCAATTTGGTGCAACTTCGAAATTGTCTGTGATATAGACCTAATGTATATGCCTGCCAAATTTCGTTATGATCCGTTGAGAAATACGCCCCCTAGAGTGTTTACAAATTTCGTTATATAGGATATATACAAGGTGTCCCACCGGGAAATGAATCGATCGATATAGAGAAAAGTACGCATCAGAAAATTTTGAAAATTTAGACAATTATTAATGTCGGTATGGCCAATCCAACTAAAATAATTACAAGCAGCTGTCACTTCCGTTTATACCGGAAGTCGATACCAACTTGCTTATTTTAAATAGAACATCCTATATATTTTAGGGTTCTCGAAAAGAGCATAAAATTCTGAGTCGATAATATGTAACATATCCTATATCTAAACCTAGCCGTTTCAGAGATATTTGACATTATATAGAAAATTTGACAGGTGCAACGGTTTGCAATAACCGTTATATGGGGGGTTAAAGTTACAACTTTTTGAAATATTTGCGATTTTATTAGAAATTCATGAATTGTTGTAATTATTTCATCAAAATAGCCATGATTAGAAACAATCAGTCATTATCTTATGTCAAAAAATGCCAGCACGTTTAAATTACACCCACGGAGACTTTTTAAATTTGTTTATTATTTATGAAGAATGTGATAAAGCAATATCAAGAACTTGCAGCACATTTGCTACTCGATATCCAGAAAAACGGAAACCGTCACCAAGCACTGTAAAACGCATACTGGAAAATTTTAAAAATTATGGCTCTGTCAAGGCAAAAATGCAAAGAAGAAAGCCTATTGTTGATGACGAAAACATTGAAATAGTCATTCTAGAATATTTTCATGCATTTCCAAGGATGTCATTAAGACAAGCTGCTCTGGAATCGGGCTATGCAAGGATTCAATTCACAGAATCTTATTAAAACATAAGTTTCACCAGTTTTCATTCCATATGGCTCAAGGATTAAAAGAAACAGATTTCCTAAGAAGACAGAATTTTTGTGAATTTATTGTAATAAGGTCTGAGGGTCACGATTCTTATTTGGGAAATATTATATGGACAGATGAAGCAAAATTTACTAAAAATGGACTTTTTAATAGACACAATTCGCATTATTGGAGTGACTCAAATCCTCATATGTTCAGAGAGCGAAACTTTCAGGAAAGTTGGCAGTTCAATGTTTACTGTGGCATTACAATTTTATTAGGAAAATTTAAACGGTAAATTAAATTTTCTCTCCTGCTAATATGTATAGGTAAATTTTTGTTTTTTTTTTTATAGGTGAAAGATATTTGAATATCTTACAAAATTTGAATAATAACTATTTAGAAAATTTACCTCTCGCCTAACATAGAAACATTTTTCATCAGCACGACGATGCTCCTCCACATAACGCATATTTAATTAATAATTATTTACAAGAAACTTTTTATGATCAATGGATTGCCAACGATGGACCTTTCTTATGTCCTCCTCGCTGGCCCGATTTATCAGTTCTGGATTATTTCATCTGGGGAACTATTAAAAATAAACTTTATGAGAGCCCATGAACAACCATTGAAGATTGTATGCAAAGAGGAAGAAATGCATTCATTTCAAAACATATCACAGGATTCAATTAGAAGAGCTACCCATGAGGAACTAATCCGAAGGTGCGAAAAATGTGTCGAAGTTCGAGGGCGAAATTTTTGAACAATTATTAAATTAAAATGAAATCATATTTTAAATTGATCTTATCTCTGCTATTTTAGTTCATGCCATATCTTCAATTCGATTAATACGCATGTTACAGTGTTAGTGTTATTTTACGTTTTTGTGGATATCGAGTAGCAAATGTGCTGCAAGTTCTTGACATTACTTTATCACATTCTCCATAAATAATAAACAAATTTTTAAAAAAATCGTTGGTATAATTTAAACGTGCTGGCATTTTTTTGGCATAAGATAATGACTGATTGTCTCTAATTATGGCTATTTTGATGAAATGATTACAACAATTCATGAATTTCTAATAAAATCGCAAATATTTCAAAAAGTTGTAACTTTAACCCCCGCAATGCTAATAGCAGAAAAAAAGGAATTCAATTTTACACAACTTGACGTAAAAAAATACAGGGTTCCATTTGACCTAAACAAGTTTTCGCGGTTTGAAGTTGACAGAATGTAACGTGAAAAACGGAACACTTGGTATGATATTATTGAATTTATTTCAGTTGTACAACGGCCATTCCCTACGACATTGATATCTGCCGCAGCTGAGACTCGAACTCAGAAGAGGAACAGTAACTACCCGTATTGTCTCTCACACAACCTCGTCTAGTCCACTACCACCAACTCAGTAATACATGAAAAACACCACAAAAGAACCCTTCCCTAACCAAGTTTCCAACACGGGACTCCTTGGTTGCAAGCATAACACGTAATTACAAATTATTGAATACCTGCTGTTAGTATCCAGTAGATTAACGTCACTTTTCTAGAATATAATGATTATTTATAATAGTAATAATTTTATAGTTATTATCAACTAACCAATTTGATAAATTGAAAATCATAGTTAAAATTGTAGAATGATTCTTTCCATTATCAATAATTTATTTTCGATGTTAAACTTTTCCTTAAATTTAATAGTGGTACATAATTTTTTTTGTTAAACATAAAATTTATAGTATTGTAAAACAAGGCTTGATGGATAAGGTGTAATTAGGGGAAGTTAACATTAATGTCTGATATCACTAGCATATGATTATAATAAACAAATACATCCTAATAAAAAACATACAGCATAATTTCCTATTAATTCAGTACAAATACGTAAATAATATATTTTAAAATAATTTTTGTAAGTAGTTTCGCTTAAAATTAATGTTGAAAAATAAATTTCATGTTTTGAATAAAATTATAAGGTTTAGGTTATTGCTATAATATTATATAAATGAGTAACATTGTTATTAATAAATACATAGGTTGAATAATTATGGCGAAGATAACAGAAAGTAATGAATAGGTACCTGTTTTTTATCGGTTATTTAAAGATGTAATAAAATACATGCCTATCCCGGGAAGACCGGCTTTTATTCTCGTTTGACGAAGTAAAATAATTATACTTGATCGTGTAAGACAAATGATTACAATTAATAACATGCTGCCGAACAGGAATCTGTATATAAGGAAATAATGTATATTTGTCCATGTTTTCTACTGGGCAAGGTTGGCCAACATAAGTTTTTCTCCCTCTTTTTTTCTCCTATTTAGGTGGTAGTTCCAAGTAAGTATTGAATTTAGTATTGCGCCAAAACATTTTAACCCCTCCCC
This sequence comes from Leptura quadrifasciata, assembly GCA_963675555.1. Lineage (NCBI taxonomy): Eukaryota > Metazoa > Arthropoda > Insecta > Coleoptera > Cerambycidae > Leptura > Leptura quadrifasciata. The sequence goes on along the minus strand of OY776681.1, from coordinate 23,311,444 downwards.
CCTCCCCGATAACTCAGTCAGCACACGTATGTTCTATAAAATATAGAGTGTGTTCGGATTGGGTACTACGACTTTTCTAAACTCCTTATTTTTGGTTGTCCGAGAAAAAGTAATTCTTTACAAAAAGTTGTGCTTGCCTTAAGAAGTCATAAGCAGTCAAACATAAGATAAATTATACAGTGTATTCAAAAATTTGAAAAAATGAAACTGACTTCAGCAAACTAGCGCTTTTTAAATTTTTAATGAAAATCTTATTTAACAAAGATTAAAAGTCATTAAAAAATTAAAGAAGAAAATCGCAAGACAATATTTTTGTTAAACCAATGAATAAAAAAAATTGGCCACCTGATGCTTAAATATTCGCATATTACTTCCTTTAAGTTCGTGACATTGGATATGAACCTATGATGCTTGCTGAATAGAGAAGGTGAACCAGTTTCACCGCCAGTATTTCAATATCACGATGTAAGATCAAAGTAAAGTTTTACGTTGGTACACTATTCATTGAATGTGATAATTTGTCGTAAAAACTCCAAAAAGGGCCTTATCTTTAACTTTGTCCGATTTGAACTGAGCAGAGATTGAAATTCATAACAAAATTAATCGAACAAAATCCATCACATGAGAGCATATTTTCGATAAGTCAATATTTGGCCACCTGATGATACTTAAAATCTCCAAAAATACATATGAAATACGTAATCTGGTCAATATTGTCCCAGATGAAGTCCTAATGACAGCTTACCATTCACTCATTAGTCATTATGTCGCACCATTTCATATGCCTTAATATATTGGGGCCACTCTCCCTCTGCCAAGCGTATCTTTGGGCTATAACGTAAAGCGATTCGCGTGATAACCTCCTCCTACCTTATCCTATAGTGAAGATGTGCGAAATAAATATATAGGTAAAATCTTATTAACTTTTCCTTGCTTATATTTATACTTGTCTAACACACACAAAATAATACACCCATTTATACACACATATAAATCCCCACAAAACCACAGTCGTCAATTTTACACGGAGAAGGGCACTGCAAGGCCTAAAGCTCCTAAGGCTCAACGGAGTTGAAATTCCATTAGCCTGCGAGGCAAAATATTTAGGAGTCATTTTTGACCAAAAATTAACATGGAACTCTCACATCAAAAAAGTCAAACAGAAAGCCACAATCGCCCTGGGAAGGTGTAGGCAAATGTGTGGAAAAAACTGGGGGTGAAATCCCAAAATGAACCTGTGGCTATACACCAGAGTAGTGAGATCCATGGATCAGTGGTATGGTGGACTAAGACGGTGCAGTCGGGAGCAATAAGGCTGTTAAATGGCGTACAAAGGCTTACTTGCCTGTGCGCCACAGGGGCTATAAAAACTGCTCCTACGGCTGCACCTGAGGTCCTCTTGGACCTGTCACCCTTACACGTATTCATACAAGGCGAAGCTCGGTCAGTGGTGCACAGGTTAATGCAAGGCCAAACGCCAATTAGCCAGCAACACGGGACGGAGTACCAGAAGTTATACTCGGAGATAAGGGCAGATCCCATTCTAGGCATGCCCATGGATGTAATGGTCCCAAGGTATAACTTCAACAAAAACTTTCAGACTGTTATACCAGACAGGGAGGGTAAGAAAAACGGTCCTCCCATAACAGCACAAACAATCTGGTACACTGGCTGTTCCAAGACAGAACAAGGAGTAGGAGCCGGGATTTACGGGACAAGGTCAAAAGCCAATATCCAGATAAGTCTAGGAAAATACGGTGTTTTAGGCTGAAGTGATCGCCATACACTGTTGCGCAAGGGAGATAATAGGACAAGGCACTGTTGACCAGTCGATTGCCATTTTCTCTGATAGCCAAGCGGCAATAAAAGCAATCAGTTCCATGCAAATCAACTCAAGATTGGTGTGGGACTGCTTGACGGCCCTTACAGAGCTGGGAAGTCAGAACAGAGTGTCCCTAGCATAGGTAAGAGGACACGAGGGACACAGAGGAAACGAAAAGGCTGACCAACTGGCCAAGGAAGGCGCACTTGAAGACCCAATAGGACCCGAGCCCTTTTGTGGCGGGCCAAAGCGATGCATACGAGCAGCCATTAAGGAATGGGTGCAAAATAGATCTCTGGAATGGTGGAGGAAACTCCCAAGACAGAGAAGGGCCAAAGAGTTGATTAAAGAACGTTCGGCCAAATTTATTTACTTACTTACTTTACTTTATAAAGATCTACTAAGCCAGAATAGGAAGGCATCAGAGTAATAGTAAGCCTTCTAACTGGCCACTGCCGCCTCAATAGACACATGAGTCTAATGGGCCTGGCAGAGGACGCAACATGCAGATTCTGCCAAGAGGAAGAGGAAACCTCAGTTCACGTATTGTGCTACTGTGAAGGCCTGGTGAGGCTGAGATTCCAAGTACTCGGAGAAGAAAACCAAGGGCGGACAGCTATACAAAAAGGGCCTTTATCAAAACTGTGGAGTCTAGTACAAAGGATAAAGCTGGATAAGTTGCTATAAGGAAGATATTCTGGGAGCATCACAATAGACTTGAAAAGGTCGCGGTGGTGAAGGCTAAATAACCAGCTCCTTTGTTAATCTAATCTAATCTAATCTACACACTCCAAATTGGTATTCATTCCCATGACACAAGAGACAGTAGATATATTAGAATGGTCTGGTTGAAGCTTAATGCAAGTCGTCATGGGCGTAACTATTTTGGCCCCCATTTTTTTAAACGGCTACCTGGAACTGTAAAATAAATATTCATGTATAGATTGAGATCTACAATTAGGAATTTCCTGTAAGTAGAGCTGTCTACAGCGTTCAAGAATTTTTAAATTGTGATCTCTATGATTATTTTAATTTGCAATTAATATGTTAAATATATATCTGCATTTTTCTATCGGTCTGTTTTGGACCATTTTTGCAATATTATGATGCACATTGTATATGTAAATACTATAATGGCATGAAGATGACCCACGCGATGTAAGTTTGTATATCAATGATCTGGTCGAAATAAAACTGCATGTAGACTAGCTTGATAATAATAGCCTCAGGTACATAATGAAACACAACATTTTTTCTAAAAATTGTAATTTCACACGGTAAAAAATTGTTGAAAATGACCCACATAGCGTATATTTTAATATCAAAAATATTTAACATACAAAGAATTATTGTTGATAGAATAGGTTTCATAAGATGCCTATATACACACTAAAGCTATAATTTGTATAGAAACTGTAAAGAAAAGGATACAAGAATAGTTATTTATCACGCAGCTTTCACTATTAAATCGATGAGTCATTTAGTCATCTGGATAATGTATAAATACTTTGGAGAAGTGTTCAACGTTTGTATAAGAGATGGCGTCGTAAAATGGGGATCACTCGAGTTCCTATAAACTGGAGTCTGGCCACTCGGCTCCACTTCACCCAAGTGGATGCATAATGGCGGCGATGGTTTCAGAGTGCGCGTGTATATCAGTGTGTTTACAACGTATCGTAAGTTGGTTGCAGTATTTGTTTTGATAAAGTGGAACAATATATGTAAGTAATAACGTTAACATTAATTGTTTCGTAACTAAATTAGTCATAACAGACTGTTATTTTAATTTTAACCTATTACATTGAGTCTAATGACACTATGCTTGTCAAAACAAAAGCAACTTCTATTGGTGTCGCCATTATGCATCCACTGTTCATACGGGCCAATCAGTGCCTCCCACTCGAGTGGCCAGACTCTAGTTTATAAGGACACTAGGGATCACTAAATGAAAAGTCGAGATGGACGGCAGTGGCGGTTTTTCCTTAGGTATATATAATGTTATATTGTAAACTAATGGCACATTCTCAATCAATATAAAAACGATAAGTGAGTGAGTGGTCAGTTGCGTGGACATGTCGAAAAGAATAACATTTTATTTGTGGGTCAATCTGGGTTTTCCGAAAATCACTCGTGCGGAACGGCTCTCCAATATGTGTGCGCTAAGTGGAGGAAGGAAATAAGTGAGGATAATGTAGTAACCAGTGTGTTTGTGGATTTAAAGCGGGCTTTTGAAACTATGCTTGTCAATAAAAAAATTGTTCTGTTTTGAAACGACTAGAAGACTATTTAAATGACTATTTAAATAATAGGTTGCTATATAGTCCATACGGTGTACCCCAAGGGAGCGTTTTGGGACCTCTCCTTTTCATCATATATGTGAATGACATTCATTGTATTTTAAGAAAATTATATGTAAATTTATTTGCTGATGACACTGTAATCATTGTATTTGGTAGAAATTTTGACGATATAACCAATATTCTTAATAGCGAACTCGAAATTTTGTATGATTGGTTATGTGGTAATAAGTTGAAAGTAAATTCTGATTCTAAATTATTTTTAGATTCTAAATCTCTTTGTAATAAATTTTTAAGCGACAACTATACAATTAAAATCAATGAATGTACTATCGAACAAGTGGACCAAATTAAATACTTAAGTGTTATGTTGGATCCACACCTTACATTTAGCAGGTCAATTATTATATGTGTAAGAAAATTGAAAAAAAATGGTCTTTAGCAGGATTGCAAGTAACTTAACGCAGTGGAGTAAATTACTAATTTACAGCACTATAATATATCCTCATTTTACATATTGTGCATCTTTATTAATATCATGTAATAACCAGGAAATCACTAGGTTGCAACTACTGCAAAATAAAGCAATGAGAATTGTATTAAATTGCAATATACTCATATAAAGCTCATGTTAAGTACCCTTAAGTTGTCTATGGAACAGAGTATAAAAAAAGGCAAATTTAGTCCTAATATACAGGGTGTCCTGAAAATCGTGGGTAATCTCTCGGATTTGAGTAGAACTAGTGGAAATAAGATCACAAGTTCGTATATTTTTCTTTCCCCCGAGGTACCCCTACGAAGATATTCGCTCTTGATGTTGAAAGATTTTTGGATCAATATAATATTATTTCAATCCAGTTAGATCAGTGCATTAGAACCTTGGAAAACATTCTTGGGGGCTCGGGGGCAGAGCGTAAACCACATATTCTCTCGAGATGCAATGTCAACGTCTTCTAAAAGTTGTGGTAACTGCTGTTGGAGAAATTCAAGATAAAGTTGCCCATTCAATCGATTTGGTAACACGAATGGGCGCAACAAGTACCGGCCAATAATTCCGGCCCAAGCATTAATATGAAATTGCCTTTGATGGTGCGTTTGAATTGTGGCAGATGGGTTTTCCTCGCTCCAAACGTATAAGTTGTGGGAGTTAATAACTCTATTTCTTCCAAAGCTCGCTTCATCCGTATACAAAACCGATCGAATGAAGGCATGGTTTTGTTCATATTTCTGTATAAACCACTGCGAAAATTGCACCCTAGCAGGAAAGTCATCTGGGCTAATGGCATGTACTTTCTGTATATGGTACGGATGAAGCAGTTGCTCTTTCAAAATTCTTCCAACGATCGATTTTGGGACATTCATTTGTAATGATAATGATCTGATACTGACAGATGAATTCGCAGGGACTGCATCTAATACATTCTCTTCTACTTCAACAGTACGTGTTGTCCGCGGAGTACCCCTGTTTACGTCATTTGGCGCAAATTGACCTAAGTAGATATATAATTCTTAGATTTTTAATTTTCAAAAAAATTATCATATTTTTTTACCAGTTTCTCTCAGCCATCGATCAACACGTTCAAAAGTTTTGCGATCAGGAACCCTTCGATGGCAATATCGTCGAGCGTCGTGCTTTAGAGGCATTACAAGAAGCCATTCCTTACATTAAATGCATATCTGCGTATTTATTGTTAGTGTACCATATTTCAACCAATTAATTAATTAATGTCGGATTAAGCTAATACTGAAAAATTATGTCACTCCAATTATCTGATATTTTGATCCATGGCAACCATATACTGTCATTATTACTCATTTGGTTTTGTACATAAACAGCTACATCGTCTTATTTACATAGATAAGACGATGTAGCTGTTTTTTTAAGTATTTTAAAAAATTAATATTAACACGTTCAATGCTGACCCCAGAACTTGGGCTTCAGCATGTGCGACACTATTTTTTGTCGTTTTTTTTTTTTGAAATAATCGACTGGAAGGAATACATAATATGATAATGTAATACTAAGTAAATAGTCTTTGTTTATTTATTTTTAAAAGTTACTATTATTTGTGCGATTGAAAATTACAATTTCATCGTTAGGTGCATTTATCTCGAAAATGGTTCATATTACCGACATTAAATAAGTATACGTTTTTTTCGTAAAAATGTCTCAAAAATTTGAAAATAACCTTAGAAATAAAAGAAAATAGACTGAAAAATTATTTTCAACTTACTAAGGCAATGGGTGCTATGCCCCCAAGCTCCTAAGAATGTTATCTAAGGTTCTAATACACCTACCTATCTAACTGGATTGAAATAATATGATACTGATCCAAAAATAAAAAAGTTATAGCGAGAAAACGATTTTTCAACTTCAACTTCAAGAGCGAATATCTTCGTAGGGGTACCTTGGGGGAAAAAAATATACGAACTTGTGACCTTATTTTCACTAGTTCTACCCAAATCCGAGAGATTGCCTACAATTTTCTGAACACCCTGTATATATAAAATAATTAATGGGAAAGTTTCCACACTTATAGTTGGGAAGAAACATATACGAGACTGTTTACATTTCCATAATTAGCATAAAAAGTTAAACTGAAGCGTGCCGCTCAAAGTGCCGCGTTTTTTGCTAACATACAAGCCGACCGGACTCCTAAAGCATGTAAATAAGCCTCGTATATGTTTCTTCCCAACTATACCCATTAAGAAAACGCCATGATAAGTATACATAATTATAATATAAGATCGAAAAATACTAAATAAATGATAATGAATTTGTTAAAAAAAATTTATTTATCACGACGGACTTCGCCTCTTCCTACATTACTTTTTTTGTAATTAAATAGCAATGCCAATATGAAAAATAATAATAAAATTAACAAATATACACATGAACAAAATATATAAAATATTTTATTTATAATAGGACGTCCAAAACGGAATACTTTTGTGAGAATCTTTATTCATTGCCTTTATACAGAAATTTTTTCTTGTTTTACAGTCATAATCTGTTCCGAGTCTTCTAATTTCATTATCCATTAAATATTTTTACCATAAACGGCAAGGCGTGAGTATATGCGTTGGGTGAAAGTTTACTGGTTCTTATTATTATGTTGCCTTCTGTTCTTGCAACAGAGATGGTTCCATTAAGATACTGTTTTAGCTATGTGCCTAGCCATTTCAATAGTAGGTTTGTAAATACATAAAACCTTTTTTATTTAACATATTGATATATTTATAATCAACCGGTTTTCTTTCTTCAGCAGCAAAGCCGTACATGAATGCGCTAATATGCTTTACGTACCCTGAGAGCGCTAATAATAAGTATTCAAGATTTCCATTATTTCTTTCTTGAATTTGAGATTCTGTATACGTGCATTTTGACAGTGTACAAATAAGAGTAGATCAAGCTAATTAAATTTACAATAAAAGACTTAATCAGTATAATCTTTATTAAAATCAACAAGGTCGATAATGTCTTCATTAAGAATGTTATTTTAGTTATTCTGAACAAACAAAACTGTCATAATAAATGTAATTCTCAAACCATATATTTCTGCAAAACCAACTTGGAATGCTGTGATGTTGTTCGAATAATCTCTGTTACTGAACTAATGTCTTCGGTGTCACTTAATATATACTGCAATAATAACAAATTACTTTTGGTTTGATCGTTAACTATTAAATGAACACTCAATTTTTAAGTAACTTTAGTTACTATCTGAGAGCATAAAGGTAATAAATATTAGAATAGGTTTTTGGTTGAATTCGTTGAAATTGTTAATTATTAAACTTATATAAAAAAATAAAAATTTATTTACTTTAATTTGTAGTACTTTTCATTTTTTTTTTTGTTGACATTCCATGAAAATGGCATATGGCTCTAACTTTCAATACAAAATATTTTTCCGTAAAACTAACAGAAAGACCAGTTTGCCTGGGGCGGGCGTAGATGCGTCTTTACTATGTACATACTTCGATATGCGATGTAAAGCAACGTTAGCCGCGGTTAGTACTTGGATGGGCGACCGTTTCAAATGTTATAGGGTATTTCTCCTATAAGTGAAAAACAAAAAACAGAAAATGCAAATTTGACAAAAATCAATTCAGGCACCATGACAAACTACGTAAAATCAACTAGACCCAGCTTACATAAAAAAAAAGTAGATCCAAGGTCACAAAAATCAGGAAAAATTCACGAACACTCTATAATTCTAAAGTAACGTAAAGTCACAGAAAACACACTCCGAACATTCATTCCAGTAATTTTCTAAAGGAAACTTTACAAAAAACACCCCTTAAAAATACAGCCCCCTCACAGTCATTAAATAGATCAAAACCACTATCCGTACCTATAACCGCAATATTTTATATCATTTTATTAACTTTTTAGACCACTTTACGTTTCGAATGTCATTACTTCTTGACAACCCCTCGTATACTTCAACTTACCTTAAAACTTAACATTCAACTTCATTTCATTCAATTCTTGCATCTGTTTCATTTTTAAAAATCTTTGACAACCCCCTGTATACATCAAACCACGTTCCCAACCTCGAGTCTTAATATTTAATTTAGTTTCATCAATTTCTAGCGCTTCAATTAATATTTCAAATTTCATTACTTTTCAATCACCCCTCGTAAAACTACATACAATATCTCGATTAACCTTTCAACCGATATCTCTGCTCAAACTCGATTCGTGCCTGTTAGGAGCATTATCATATCTTATTTTCAGCCACCCCGCACCTATCAGGAACATTTTCATGTCATTTCAACTGTTAAACGTCTGACCTTCGTGATAAGTTTACGGGGTCCTTTCAAATCATTAAAATTTCCGTCAATCAAACTTCAATATTTCCAAAACCTGAATCGATTCCAACTTCTTTTTCATATCAAAAAATTCTCCTTTTCATCGCCGATTTTTCCATATGACTTTCATCTCAAAATTTCAATTTTTAGTAAACTATTGCGCAATATTGTGAAATATTTCTCAATCGTGCCGATCCAGACTCGATGGTGTCAAATAAGGGGTGAAAACGTTCGTGCTAGGTTCAGGGGGCACGAAAAACGCAATCAACTAACAGTATAAATACCGGTGTACAGCAAGCCCAAAACAAGTTCAGTTTTGGCAGTGACTCCTGTGTTAAGTACTCACGAAGTGGTCTAGTGGAAAATATAAGTTTCAAAAGTGATTTTTGTGTAATAAGCTGATTATGCTAATGCATGGGTCCGGTTAATATTTAACTAATGTTGTAGATACCTCCGTTTAGCTAGATTTTCTTATTCCCAGTCCCTGCATACTTTTCGTGACAAGCTGTTCAATTCTAGCTTCCCACGCCGAAACCTGGTTAAAATGAGTTAGCTTTAAGTCTTCGCCTTAAGCGGCCCCATCTAAACTGCTGGCCACTCGAACTTACACATAGAGAATTTTAGGCAAAATTTAAAGTTCAATATTTTCAACAGGAATGCAAATTTTTGAACGCGGCTTGCAAATTTTAAGAGCTAGTTTTTTTCGGATTAAGCTGCATGACGTATATTTATCGTAGGACCATAAGTTTATTATATACGGGGTGATCAATGAAATCATGCAAAAAATCAAAAAGTTTGTATGAGTGAAATTTCCGCAAAAAATTTTTTTGGTCATTGCAATATGGTTCGTTACTAAGGTAACATCAATATCTCTAGACGGTTTTGTCAGTTTTTGGATTAAGGTCCTTAGGCCTTGTACACGCTACTCAACATAATATTTGGATACCGAAATTTTTAAAATGCTATAACTTGACATTGGATTGACGGTTCTTGATGATTTTTGCGGATTTGGAATCCTTATTTCACGTAGATTTTCTATGGTCTAAGCATTTTATTTGAGGGTTGAAATTTACACATTATACCGGGTCGATAATAAACAAAAACGCAGCGACAAGAACAAGTTTATTACATTATATTCTACAATGTACAAGATTGCTTAACAACGGCCAAAAGTCAATTCTTAAGTTGTTTTTATTTAATGTTCTTCTCACTGTTCTGTCCGAAACTCTCACCCCAGTTTGTTGTCTTAAAGAGTCATTTAGTTTTCTAGAGTTCTTTGTTCTATTCCGCATAGTTTCTCTCATTAAAATTCTTTCGGTTCTTTCGTTTATTTTTTTTTTTTATATGTCCACCCCATGCCCATAAATATGATCACCAGTAGTTTCGACGCTGCGGATCAAATTATAAATTGTCTTTCGGCTGACATTGTAAATGTGCGCAATTTGCTGTTTTGACATTCCTTCGTTGAGAAGTCGAATGCAATTTTCCCTTTCTGTCGTGGTTAAACGCCTCATATTAATTAAACTTTACAAAATTATAACATTGAAATGTGTCAGATTATTTCTAAAATAATGTAAACAGTTTTTAATTGCATAGCAACAAATTTGTTTTTCCAATGCCTACTTTGAAATTGACGCGTCGCGTAGAAATTACACCCGATCATAATTATGGGCTTGGGGTGGACAAAGAACTCTGTAAAACTGAATGACTCTTTAAGACAACAAACTGGGGTGTGAGTTTCGGACAGAACAGTGAGGGGAACATTAAATAAAAACAACTTGAGGTGAGAATTTATTTTCACAAAAACTTAAATAATGCCAAACCTTAGAGCGCGTCGTACCCTACGTTTTTGTTTATTATCGACCCGGTATAATGTGTAAATTTCAACCCTCAAATAAAACGCTTAGACCATAGAAAATCTACGTGAAATAAGGATTCCAAATCCGGAAAAATCATCAAGAACCGTCAATCCAATGTCAAGTTATAGCATTTTAAAAATTTCGGTATCCAAATTTTATGTTGAGTAGTGTGTACAAGGCCTAAGGGCCTTAATCCAAAAACTGACAAAACCGTCTAGAGATATTGATGTTATCTTAGTAACGAACCATATTGCAATGACCAAAAAAATTTTTTGCGGAAATTTCACTCATACAAACTTTTTGATTTTTTGCATGACTTCATTGATCACCCCGTATATAATAAACTTATGGTCCTACGATAAATATACGTCATGCAGCTTAATCCGAAAAAAACTAGCTCTTAAAATTTGCAAGCCGCGTTCAAAAATTTGCATTCCTGTTGAAAATATTGAACTTTAAATTTTGCCTAAAATTCTCTATGTGTAAGTTCGAGTGGCCAGCAGTTTAGTTTTAAGAAACACTTCGCCTTAAGTGGTCCCCTTTTACTTTTAATTATAATAAAATACTTCGCCTTAAGTGGCCCCCGTTTCTATTTTCTCTTCGCCTACGAGGCTCAACCTTCAAAATGAATTTTTCCGATTTAATTAATTTTAAACATTTTTCAAATATATTTTCAAGAGAACCTAAGACAGAATTTCTGCTGTCGATTAGTTTTCTAATTTCCAAAAGAAAACTAATTCTTGCTTTAACTCTGTTCAATACATCTGAATAAATAACTCTTTATATTGTTGTTTAAATAATAGTGTTTAAATTGAAGAAAAAATCATACACAGGGTGTAGCCGTTGACCCTGCACTAGCTGTAAATGTCAAATCAGTGCTAATTAAACCAAGCTTTAATTAAGTGTTAAAAAATAGTGCAAAATCCAATACACAGGGTGTAGCAATTAGCCCTAACAGCACTACCAGAATTCGAACCCTGAAACTCTACAAACCCAAGAATAAGTGCACGAATGGCTCCCGGAGTCTCTACAGAGCTCAAAGGCTCTAAGCTCTGCCGACCATTTTTTTATTTCCCGAAAATAGGGAGCTTATTCGTGTTCACAAAGAAGACCGTGTTCTCGCCTCATATATCTTCCAGCGGCTTGTATATCAGTGTATGGGCGGAAGCTATACAACCTTAGGCGAGGGTTGTATAGGGGATATACCATCCTTCGGAGGGAAGTAAAGCCGTCGGTCCCTTGTCTATTAAATGTTAGGCAAGTAAAAGATCCCCACTCTTCTTAAGGGAAGAGGTTCGGCAAAATTTTTGGTTGGGGGTAGCTGGTCTACAGGCGTCGGTGATAGGCCGTTAAATAAATGTTAAAAAATAAGTTTACCTACAATGATTTATTTTCTTTTAGGTTAACTCTGCGAATTAGATCTCATTTGAACTATAATTTGGTAAAAATTGATTTTCGGTCAAGCAGACCGATATTGTAGAAGATCCCTTTGCTTTAAGGACTTTATTCCAGTCTCAACCACCTGAAGCTTAAAAATGAAAGTATTAACTCATTTTTCATATAAAAATCCGAACTTGCCCTAAAATTGAATTTTCCTACTATTAGAACTGCACGTTAGGAAACAATTCCATATTCATAAAAGAATAATTAACTATAATTTAAATAAATTAGTAAAAGTTATATGCCGACTGCAATTAGTTTACAAACTTCTACCTATCTTATATTTTTTTAATAAGTAAAAGTACTGACGTACCGTTTAAATACGAAAATAATTAGTTTCATTTTATCAAACTTTGATAAACCATTTAAAATTAATCATTACTAATAGCTATACCTGATGTATACGTGACTCTAAACAATGCTTATGAAACCTTGCATTGCATACTAGTTTAACGCTCTCCCAGTAAAGTATGTATTAATTGAAAGCAATTATACACATTTTTTAGATAAATATTCATTTGGTGAACAATTTTTTTAAAATTAATATTGGTAATATCATTTATTACATAACTGTCCACATTATGCTCACGGTTTCCACTAGTACAGTACATTATAAAAGAAAATGCGTCTAATGGTTATAGATGGAAGGTTTTCATAGCCATTTCTGGAGTTCCACAAGGTTCTAATCTTGGACCTCTATTGTAATTACTTTTTGTAAATGATTTGTGTTCTCAAATTAATTGTAACAAATTACCTTTTGTTGAGAGGCCGAAGGTATGAAAATATTTAATAGTATTACCTCTGAGGGTGATTGCATTAGCTTACAAGCAATAATTTACCAGGCTGGTGCGTATTAAATATACTTCACTTAAATTTCAACAAATGCAAATTATTATCATCTACCAATAGAAGCCCTTGTGTATCTTCTTCTTCTTCCCAAGCTTATACTCTTCACTGCTGAACGAAAGCCTCTCTCAAGTTTTGCCATCTTCTCCTGTCTTGAGCAACTTGTGTCCAGTTTCTGGCGGGCCTTTTTATGTTATCACTCCAACGGCTAAGCAGTCTTCCTCTGCTTGTAAATGCCTCGAATCTTGGCCTCCGATCTAGGATCTTCTTTGTCCATCTACAGTCTTTCATTCTAGCGACGTGACTCACCCAGTTCCATTTCAAAACCAAGATATCTTCGACAGCATCTCGTACTGCTGTATTTTGCCTAATATTTTGGTTAGGAATTCTGTCTCGAAGAGTAATTTTCAACATTGACCTCTCCATCCTGCGTTGCACTACCTGTTTTTTGTTGATATTTCTTTTTGTCAATGTTAGTGTCTCCGCGTCATATATTCGTACAGGGAGCAGGCATTGGTTAAATACCTTTATCTTTAAACATATAGGGAGGTCAGACTTGACTGTAGATTTTAGTTTACCAAATGCTGCCCAAGCTAAGCCTATTCCGCGCTGAATTTCATGTGTCTCGTTATCTCGTCCAATGTTGATCTAATGGCCTAAGTATTTATGTACGTGTGTTTGATCTATATTTCCGTTATCGATTTTTATAGTATCATTTAGGACAAGATTTGCCATGAACTGGATTTTTGATAGATTTATTTCCAAACCTGCCTTTTTCGCCGCCTCATGTAGCGTCTGCAACATATACTGCGCCTCTTATATACTGTCCGCTGTTAAGACAATATCATCGGCAAAGCAAAGATGATTTAACTATTCAATCAATATTTATTTCCATGTGCTCCCAGTTCAGTTTACCTTATTCATCACAGTTTGTAGCAGTGTGGCGAAGTTTGGGGGATAGCGCATCACCCTGTATCCTCTCTCAATTTTAAATTCGTTGGTATATTGATTGTCTGCTATTCTAACCTTTTCTGTTACAGTTTTATAAATATATTTAATTGCTGTCGGGTAACGGTGGTTAATGCGACATTCTGCGAGTGCTTCTAGAAGTTTTTGTTGATCTACAGAGTCAAACTCCAAAGTTCACAAATATGAGCACTAGTGGTTTGTTGTAGTTAATATATTTTACAATGAGGAATTTTACTATGAGGAGGTGACGGTTTGTCCCGTAACCCGTTCTGAAATCTGCCTGTTCTATTGCGAGAAAGAACTCAATTTTATTTGTTAAGCTTTTTGCCAGAATCTTTGTGTACAACTTATATATACAGGCTGTCCATTTTATCACGGCGCTCGAGAATATCTCACTTAATATCAGTCGTACAAAAAAAATTATTTTTACAAAAATTGTGCCGATTTATACAATCTACAAAACGGATTAAAGATATTTGAAATCCATGGCCAACTTTAAGAGTTATGGCGGAAAATATCGAAAATGCGGAAAACGTCTAGGCCAAATATCTACGTTATTTGAAGAGATTTAATTTTTTTCAAAACCGCTGTATTTTGAGATTTACTCTTCAGGCTGTTAAAAATTATTTTGAAACGGGCGGGAAATAGCGCCATTAGATAGAGTATTTTTCTCCCTTTTCAACGATATATCACATGCCATATTTATTCATTGGTACTACGTTAGTAATTATAAAAACATTTTTTTAAAATCAATAAATTTATACTTGCCGTGGAGAAGTATGATTAAATAAAACGATAAAATAATTCAATAAGTTGTTCAAATCGTTGCTATAATAAAACATTAACACAATTAAGAAGAATAAAGTAAATTCAGGTAACAAAAACAAATTAATAATAAAAAGAATATAGCACACAGAACATTAATATTTATCTAATCCTCAAAATAATTTTTAAGATATCATATAAGGTGTTAAAAGTGTCCACCGCGATTTTTTATGCACAATCGAGAGCGGCGAGGTACTGCATTTAAAACATTACTTAGCATTTCGGGGGTAACTGTAATACATGCCTGTTAAATTCGAGCTTTTAGGTCCTCTACATTTTGCGGTGTCGTCGAAAACACCTTATATTTAATATACCCCCCATAGAATAAAATCCATTGAGATTATATTTGGAGAACGAGGGGGCCATCGAATAAATCCATTGGTACCTATCCAATGTTGAGGCAAAATTTCGTCTAAATAATCTAGGTAAATCTGGAAATTGTGGGGAGGAGCTCCATCTTGTTGAAAATATTGAAAGTTGTGTCGATTCTCTAAAGGTGGGTCATCTAAGAATTCATTAAATTCATTTCTCAAAAAGTTTAGGTACCTTTGGCCACTGAGGTGATCATCATAAAAATAAGGACCTATTAAATTGGAGCCTAAAATACCTATCCACACATTTATTGATAAACGATTTTGAAACCCAGTCGGTCTATGCCAGTGCGTATTTTCAGAAGTCCATTTGTATTGAATATTGCGATTAAAAAATCCATTATTGGAAAAATTTGCCTCGTCGGACCAAAGTATTTTACTACATATTAATGGGTCGGCACGCTTCTTTTCCAACAGCCACCTACTCGTCCTCCTTGGTTTGTCCCTCGCTTGTAAATTGTGTATTTTTTTTGGATTTATAACATCGGTAACCATTTTTCTTTAAAATTTTTCTAGCACTTGTTTTATTTACATAATAAGCAATTTGAATTTCTCTTAATGATGTATCCAAATTTTCTATATTTTTATTTCTTACATAATTAATAACTCGGGGTACCTTATTTACATTATCAGTAACACTGTTCAACCTTGTCTTCTTCTTTAAAAATGAACCATTATGTTTCAGTTTCGTAGCTAATTTTCTGAACAAAGTTTTATTCGGCTGTAGTGCTTGTGTAAATTTGTTTCTTTATTCTACTTGAGCTAATCCAGAGTTAAAATTGCATTGGCAATATGTAACGAACATATAACGATCAATGTGAGTGAAAATCCTTCTTGAAAATTCTAAATTCTTAAACGAGTGTGATTGAATGAGAGTATTAACTGAGATGCTCTGTCAAAAAATTAAAATGTTAAGTTTGTTCATAGCCAACTGTTTTAAAATAATTGAAATAATAGTGAAATCATGAAATACAGACAAATGGATATTATACTTAAATGAATTGGTAAACTTTCTGAGCAAAGAGTGACGCTTTTATGGAAGACCTCTATACATTGGCGTAACTGTTAATACTCTTTCCATAATTGCTCCATGTTGCTTTCTTGATTATTATTTTGTTTTTGTTACCTGAATTTACTTTATTCTTCTTAATTGTGTTAATGTTTTATTATAGCAAAGATTTATTGAATTATTCTATCGTTTTATTTAATCATACTTACCCACGGTAAGTGTAATGCTTGTTAAAAAAAAATTATTAGTTTTAAAAAATGTTTTTATAATTACTAACGTAGTACCAATGAATAAATATGGCAATATATCGTTGAAAAGGGAGGAAAATACTCTATTTAATGGCGCCATTTCCCGCCCGTTTCAAAATAATTTTTTAACAGCCTAGAGAGTAAATCTCAAAATACAGCGGTTTTGAAAAAAATTAGATAAAACCTCGTTGAAACACTCTGTTTTGTAAAAAAATTTCGCCTTAGAATGTTTCTAGTATCTCTTCAAATAACGGAGATATTTGGTCTAGATGTTTTCCTCATTTTCGATATTTTCCGCCATAACTCTTAAATTAGTCCATGGATTTCAAGTATCTTTAAACCATTTTGTAGGTTATATAAATCGGCACAATTTTCGTAAAAATAATTTTTCTTGTACGACCGATATTAATTGAGATATTCTCGAGTGCCTTGATAAAATGGACATCCTGTATATGACTAAGGAGGCTAATTGGTTTATAATTTGCGAGATCTGTATCTTGTGTATTTACTGCAGTCTAATATTATTAGCATTGCTCGATTTTGTAATTTTTGTTAGATGTCCTATACACACCTAAACATAAAACTGTACTACAGTAACAAAGTGAGGTAATATTATGGTGTTGTACGCTAATTTACGAATTTTTATAGGTAAATACCATCTAACCCTACTAAGAACTCCAATTATTTTGGCGACTTTTTTGTTAATTTCTATTCTTGAAAATACATTTGCTTTCTTTGGTTTCTACCCATCGTATTTGCTCTTTAGGAAAGCTCTTAACTTCAAAAATTTGAATATATCGATGTTATCATTTATCGATAGGGTCGTTTTAGGCATGAAGTACTCACACCATAAACTTGAAGGGCACTTTAAGCACTCAGTTCGTTGAAAAAAGTAAGCCAGCAGAGCTGGTTTGGTTTTTGTTAATAATAACTATTTAAATTCAATATTTTTATATGGCGAGTTCAGAACGAAGACGATCGATATAAATATAAAAAAACTTGATAATTTCTTATCATTGTGGAAATTTTGCTTGAAAATTTTTAAATAATACTCACTTGCTAAGAAACGAAATGTAAAAACATGATTATAAGAATATAGCGTATACGAGTATAGCATATTCTTCAAAATTGAATGAATTGTAAAATATCACAATAGAGCAATTCGAACACAATAAATAACCTAGCCTTAAATATATGGCGATATTTAATCAGTTGTCAATTATTATATACAGCGAAACAACAAAAAATCACAGCCATCTCCTATTTTTTAAATGAATAGATATTAATATTCGTCGATGCATACCGGGTGTTAGAAAAGTATGGGAACGGTGGAAAATCTCGAACAGTTTGCATCAAATCGAAAAATAAAAAATACGTGTCAAAAATTTTTCAAAAAGCTATCTACTGATACCTAAATGACCTCCCCACCCACCACCCTGTGGGTGGGCCGAGGGGCAACTTTAAAATTTCAAATAGAAACTCCTATTTTTTATTGCTGAATCGGATTATACGGCAAAAAATACGTAAATTTTATTCCAGACATTCTTTCCGATTCTTGCATGGTGTCGCTGTAATCGCAAAAAATGAAAAGAAAACATTACTGTTTCAAGAGTAGCGTCTTGTGCCCATAAAAAACGTCCAATTCAAAAACTGAAAAACACGTATTTGTTATTTTTACGAAATCTATCCAATGACATTGGATTCGACTCTCCCACCCCTAACCCAGTGGGTGAGGCGGGGGCAACTTTGAAATTTGTAATGAAAATCCCTATTTTTTATAGCGGATTCGGATTCTACGGCCAAAAATACGTTAATTTTATATCGGGCATTTTTTTCGATTCTCGCAAAGTGTCGCTGCAATCGCAAAAAATTGAGTGGAAACACGAAAGTTTTGAACGCATATTTAAAAAAATACGAAAAGTAAAACTACACTGATCTCAGAGTGAATGATTTCCCGAGCTGTTTTGAGAACAGTGATTTTACACGGTCGTGCGGAAATTACAACGACTATTAACATTCTGTAAATTTATTAGCAGCTAGTAATTTTCAATTTACATTTTTTACAGGGCAATAAAAAACTCAATTTAAAAAAAAAACTAACAGTGGTTTTACCTCTTAATTCAGCCATTTCAGACAAGTTCTTGATCCCAGCCAGTGAAGGCAAGGAAGTAACTCAGCCATTTAAGGCAAGGTGAGGATTTCGGCCAGTTGAGGCAATTAGTTTACAGCTTAAATGCTACACTAGCAGGTTTTAATTTCAAGATTATAGCAGGTGTTCAAAATGGTGCCCAGTGACTTCTTGGCATTGTTCGAGACGAACGTAAAAATTTTCAATATCACTTATCATTTGAGGTGGTATTACTGCAAAAATGTTTATTATGCGTTGTCTCAGCTCTTGCAAATCACGAGGTTTAGTGAAATAAACCTTACCTTTCACGTAGCCCCAAACAAAATAATCAAAATAATCTTCGACCTATCCATAGATTTTCGAAAGTACCGTTCAAATAGTCCCTTATCCCGATAGTGTGGAGGAGTCCATCTTGCTGGAACCAAACATTATCGAACTCATCACCAGCAATCTCTTGTATTGCGGGAACTATTTGATATGTCAACATTTCTAGGTATTTTTCTCCATTTAAATTTCGTAAATTTCCATCTATTAAGAACGGTCCTATGATTCGATCCCTGAAAACTCCTGCCCAAACATTTAATTTTTGTGGATACTGCGTGTGTGTTTCAAACATCCAGTGAGGGTTTTCGTCATTCCAATATCTGAAATTATGGCGATTAACTTTTTCACTGAGTTCTAAAGATGCTTCATCTGGGAAGACAAGTAGAGATGACAAGAAACTTGGGTTTTGCTTGCTCCTTTCCATCATTAATTCACTAAATTCAAGTCGCCGATCAAAATCATCTTCATTTAACTCTTGGTGAAAGTGAATTTTGTAAGGATGAAATTTCAAAAGTTTCAAATTCTTATGAACTGAAAATGCACTCATATCAAACTGTTGACTGGCTTTTCTGATTGATAACCTTCGATTTTCAACAAATGCCTGTGCCACTTTGTGTGTTTCAGATTTTGGTCTTCCAGATTTTGGGCGGTTTTTATTTGTCCTTGTGTCTAGGAAACGTTTGGTGGTACGGGACACAGTAGATTTCTAAATTCTCATTTGATCTACATGGAAAGTTTCGTTGAATAAAATCACAACTTCATCATAGGACTTTTCTTTATCGCCCCACCCTCGCATCATTAAAACAGAAACTCTCTCTTCCTCTGTTAAAGTAGCCATTATGCAGAAAAAAACGCGAGAACTAATGAAAAATTAAATAACTTTTTCCGTACGAAAGTGCGCTCCTGCATGTACAAAAGTTGCAAGGAACTGAACGTTCTCGTAGAAATTTCACAAAACAAATACTGTTATTTAGAACACTTAAAAACCAAGATATCACAGATATTGTTTTTTAAACTGAATGTTTTTTTGTCAACACGAGCAGCTAGAGTTTGTAAATATTTACAAACTTATGGACGCTTAAGGTTTATTTCAATTTTGTGCGATTGCAGCGACACCTTGCGAGAATCGAAAAAAATGTTCGATATAAAATTCACGTATTTTTGGCCGTAAAATTCGAATCCGCTATAAAAAAAATAGGGATTTTCATTACAAATTTCAAAGTTGCCCCCCCGCCCCACCCACTGGGTTAGGGGTGGGAGAGTATATATATACCCGGTATATACACCTCATCGTATACTGTGAAAATTTATTCTCATCTCTCTCAATGTTTTGCAACGTTATGAAATCTCACTATACTTAATTTACGGACAATGTTCAAAGGGGCAAAGAAAAGTATTAATTATTGTTCCCAACAAAATGTCATTAAAAAGACATAAGTTAAATTAATAATTAGTAGTTGCAAGTGATGTGTTTAATGTACTTTTAATAATGTATATAAAAATGAAGAACTGCGTCTCAAATATTCACAACATTTTGAAATGTCGGTAGGTATAGTAAAACTAATATGGAAACCAATTTGTATACAACTAACTATTTAAGAGAGTGTTTGCTTCACATGAGCATTAGAAGAACTTAATTTAGATATATTAAATTGCTTTCAACTCAAAATGCTTAAAGGAGAGTTACCGATTTTAATTTCTTTATTTAGTTATTTGCTCTTCATTATAAAAAAGAAAAACAATTTATTTAGCTGAATTGGAATATAAAGAAGCTAAATCTATACAATCATCCATATAATATATCATATTCACAACATACTATATATAACTTTTTGTCAGAAGTCTTCTGAAAGAAGACTTCCTCTCCATCTCATATTGTAATTTTGAATGTTTTGAAATACTTCCTATATATTTTGTAAGTAAGCAGGCTTTCTCTCCTAATCTAGTTTTGTAAATATAACCAACGAGTTATACTCTAAGGGTTTTCGTATAATACCCCTTATCCCAACTTCAACGAATTTTCTTCTAACGATATTCTTACTACCCTACGACAACTTAAACCTAAATGTACAAAAGGTCCAGACGAGATACCGGCCTTCATTATTAGAGACGGCGCTGCTGTTCTTGTGGAACCCTTTAAAATAATCTAAAATTTATCGATTAAAACGAGTACATTTTCTAACATCTGGAAGAGATCCCGAATTTGTCCTGTTCACAAAGAAGGTGAATATATGAAGTCATATACCTCCATAAAGGACAGATCATGTCCACTCAACATGGAATTGTAAAAAATAAATCCACCGTTACTAATTTAATATGCATGACCTGACGCAGTATCTCACAATATCTCGACACCGGCATTCAAGTTGCAGATTATATATATATTTCTCAAAGGTCTTTGACATGCTTGATCATGGTTTATTATTAAATAAACTTCAAATTGTGGGCTTCTCTCAGTTACTTATTAAATTCTTTAAATCATATCTTGATAATAGAATGCAGTATATGGAATACCGCGGTTGTAGGTCAATTGAATTTAATGTCATCTCAGGAGTGCCACAGGGCTCTATGTTGGGACCCCTGTTTTTCATATTATTTATCAATAACATCGTGGTGGACCTGAATGTCGATGTCTTACTATATGCCAATGATGTCAAATTTCTGCTATAAATACTCCAGCTAGCTGTAAAAATTTCAAGATAATATTCTGAAAATGCAAACTTGGTGCGACCATAATGATCTGCTTCTCAACGTCGACAAATGCATCGTGATATCTTTTTCTAGGAAAAAAGAAACGTTTATCTATGACTATAAACTTAACTTCACATCACTAAAAAGAGTCGGGGTCTTCACAGATCTGGGTGTCCTCTTTGACAAAAAACTGGCATTTAATAGACAGTTGAAGACACAGTTTTGTTTGCAAACAAAAGTCTCGGATCCGTTCTCAGAATATGCATCATTATATGGCACCAGGTATATATCACATATAGTAATATACCCGATAGTATCCAGAGACGCGTTTTGAAATTTCTGACTTACAAGATGGATTGCTATATCCTCCTATTGGATAGCCCCACGATACGATACAATGCAAATTTATAATAATCTGAGTTGTAAGATTAGATTAAAAACGTATCAAAGATTATATAATCGTACGAAGAAACTATATTGCCATGCTTAATGAAATACGTCACGCACATCACAAAAACTGTATTGAACATTACAACATAGTTTTGAATTAACCAAAAAATAAACGAAAAGGGGGTCTACCACGCAAAAGGTCGTAAGGAGATGAAATTTGGTGGGATCGTGTTTCGAAAAAACTTATTTTGAGCTATATTTCCAAAATGGCGGCGCGAGCGGTCTTCCCCCAAGGTCGCTAACTCAGGGTTATGATCAGGACTTTAAATTTTACGATCTCACAAGATTTCATCTCCTATCAACCTTTTGCGAGATTCTGGCTAGAGTAGTAGGGTACATAACCTTATTATTTTCGACCTGATTCTATCCATTTTCAATTTTCATGTGGATAAAAATCTGGGAACTTTCTAAATGTACTTAAAGTATATGTTTGGATACTATAAAAGTAGAGTTAAAAATTGTATATGCTCAACGTACTGTTCTTGTGGGAAGAAATATTTTTTAAGCTAAAAATTCGAAAAATTCACCATGTGTTAATTTTTTTTTTTAAAGTTTGTTGCCCTCAACAGCAATTCTCTCTCATCAATGTTTTAACTTATGAGACGCCACTGAGATTGCTTGAGAATTGTTTGCGACGAATTTTATTAGACGTTTAAATAGACTTGGAATGGCATAATAGTTCGTGTAGTAATTGTTTTAATATAATTTTAAATATACCTACTCATTATCGTGTGCCTCCAGTCATTAAACATTTTACTTGCACTTGGACTTTGTAACAGGAATGTAAAAAAATGTCTTGTCTTGCTTGTACCTTTTAATATGAATATTTAATTAATCACAATGAAAACGGTTTTGAATTATATATGTAATAAATTTATTTATCCAGGACCACTATATTAGGAAGGTTTAATATGTCTGTTTCCCGTCGATTAAAGGCCCTTTTATACACTAGTGGATTAGAATTCATAATACCACGCTTCGATTTTATAGAATTTTATTTAGAATTATTATTAATATTAACATTAATATTTACATCAAGAACGATCTTCTTGTCATCTTTTCTGTCGATTTTGCAAATTTTTTCGCTTTTGTGAAATAATAAACAAACTCCTGTTATAGAAACGATTCAAACACCTATTTGTCAAATCTGACGTTTTTCAAAATCAGAATTTTTCACCTGCTCTCATACGGCTATCACGCTCCTAATTTGGCCGTGGTCGTGGATAAAACGTTGAATTACATTCGGGGATTAACAAGCCTTCCATCCACTAGAAGAAATGTGACTCACGTCTGCGCCTCGAGTGCACATTTTTTTCTCGTAGATCCCCTGATATAATTAATAACTATTTATCCAACAGCCACTAATTATAGAGGCATTATTTATTTCGTAGATAAGTAAAATACCCAATAACACACTAGTCAGTTATAACTTATAGTTATTAATTTACCAATCAATCAATACAACTTTATTAACAATTAAAATTTACATCTGCCTCCCCAGAACCCACCCCGGGACCTACCGTGCAACCACCGCGTTGTTCGCGGTGGAGGATTGCAGGGTTGGACGGAATGGGACTGGTTCGGCTAAAAGACAATTAAAAACAGTGAAACCCAAACACCTTCCGTCGCAGATGGATTAAATTAGGTTATAAAATTAACATATCTGAAAACAGATTTAATAAAACTTAAAACTACACCTTTTAGAAACTCACGCACTGTCAATGATTAAATTTTCATTCTGTCGCAGGCACCTTAACTTGTACATGGGGCCTTCCGCGAGGTATGTCAATGCTGGGCTGCGCGTGGCTGGCTTTGATTTTAAAAATTTTTGTTTTACGAAATTTTGGTTTGGTGAAAATTTTTATGTGAAAGGAATTTAGAAAACAAAAATGAACAAAAGGAAAATAAACCAACAGAACAAAAAGAAACAAACATAAAGGAAGAGGGGGACAGGAAAGATACAAAATGTATGAAATATCAGTAAAAATAGATAGGATAAGCAGAAGTTATAGTTGTTGAAGTTTGGCTACAGTGGTAACGTCTGGTATGGTAGGGTGTGTTTAATCCGAAAATGGGACATTATGCTGTCTAATTTGTGTTATGTTTCTTGTTAGCGGACTATCGCCCAGTTTGAAGGAATAGAATTTTTTAGAGATTTCCTGGACGTAATCCTCTATTGAGGTTATGTCGTGGCAAAGTGCGTATAGGCCTCTGAGGGAGATGTACCTCTCAGAATTTGATATGAGGCGCATAAATTTGTGCTCGAGCACTTTTAGTTTTTTCATTGTCGTGGCAGATGTGCTGCACCACACCGGCGCTGCGTATGTGATGGATGGTCTGACAACCATTGTGTGCAACAATTTTTTATTTTGTCGGTTAAGTCTGCTACCCCTGACCATAAGCGGGTACAGACTCCTGGATAGAGAGTAGACCGTCCGTACTGTCTCATTTATATGCGTGTTAAACGCCAGTCACTGGTCCAGCCTGACCCCCAAGTACTTCACGCACCTTTTGGTTGGAATTTTGTTTCCCCGGATCGAAATTGGTGTTATTTATTTACCAATGGGTTATAACTTTCTTTGTTGTAGAATACTATTAACATTATTTTGAAAAAAGTATATGAACAACATTAATTTCTATTTAAATTAACATTAATATGTCGATTTTCGTAAAAAATAAACAAATTGATCAAAGGACATTGGCTTTTGGTGAGTAATAATAAATTCTATTTCTACAATACGTGTTTTAATGTAATTGCGTTTTAATGACATAGTTTCTCAAAAAGGTCACGCAATAGTGTCCTTGGAGAAAAGAACGAGATTATCACCTGGAGGCGACATTTCCTGCGAGAGATTCGAAATTATCGCGAAGAAGGCAAGAAATTTTACTTCATAGATGAAACTTGCGTAAACGCTAGCTATACTGTAACTAAGGTATGGAAGGACATAACAATCTTGAATCCGAGACAGGCTTTCATCCAGGAATTAGCGACTGGGTTAAAAGATTCATCAGACCAAGGAGGTCACCCTATAATGCTTCTAAAAATGGTTTTTGTTGAGGATGGTTTGTCTGCTTCCAATCGAAGAAAACAGGAGACTACCATGAAGAGATGAATTGTGAAATTTTCGAAAATTCTGAGATGCTTGGCTGAACATTATCTGATTGTGTTGGACGACGCATCCTATCACAGTAGAACAACGGAGAAGATTTTAAATTCTGTCTGGCACGAAAAAAGCAGATATACAAGCCTGGTTGACAAGTAAGTCGATTATTTACGAAGTAGATATAGTGAAAGCCGAACTTCGTATTTTGTCAAACAGTCTCTCATTGCACCAAACTACATACAAAATGAAATGGCAAAAGAACAAGGTTACACAGTTTTGCGATTGCCTCCATATCATTGTGAATTCACTCCTACTGAATTAATCTTCTTTTCGGCGGGTGTCCTACGGCTCCTGCCGCATCCCGCATCTCAGTCTCCATAATAGTTTGTTCTGTGTATCCTCTTCTGTCAAGTTCCTTTCTGTCATACTCCTCTTAATACTTTCCCACCATCTGGCTCGGGATCTTCCTCTTTTCCTTCTTCTATTGGGTATGTAATTGAACACTCTCTTGGGCATTCTTTCATTCCCCATTCTCCTGATATGTCCGTACCAGACAAGTTGTCCTTGTTCAATTACTTGGGTTGGATTTTTCCTTTTTTGTTCGTTCTCTCTCTTATTTCCTTATTGCTAATGTGTTCTAATCGGGATACCCTGGAAGCTCGTCTGAGAAAGTCAATTCAGTGGCTTCGATCCTTTTCCGGTTTCTCTCCGTGAATGTCCAACACTCTGACCCATAGATAGTGATTGACACTGCTATCGATTTGTAGATATTGATTTTAGTTCTTAATCCGATTTTAGTGGACCAGAGAAGGGGGTTTAGTTTGCGAATTGCTGTTCTCCCTGAATTCACACGATGTGCTATGTCTTCATCGCACGTTCCACCTTCGCTGAAAATACTTCCCAAATACTTGTACGTATCGCTATTTTTAACGGTAATATTATCTGATACTTGGAGATCAGATGATTGGACTCCTGACGCCAAGTATTCGGGTTTTTTCTATTTATATTTAATCTCCGCTCTACTAATTTCCTGGTTATGTAAGAAATATCTTCCTCGTCGCTAGCAATTACTACTTGATCGTCCGCAAATAAGAGACTGTATACGCATTCATCATCTATTTGAATCCCCATCCCACTGCATTTGTTCTTCCAATTCTCTAGTGCGGTGTGTATATATACTTTGAATAGGGTGGGCGACAAACAGCACCCCTGTTTAAGTCCTTTGTTAATTCTAAACTCCTGAGAAATTTCTTTTCCAACCTTTACCGTTGCTCTGACGTTTTTGTAAATATTATATATTCCTCTAATGTATATAGAGTTCATTTCACTATTAGTTAGTGTTTCAAATAGTTAGGTTAGTGGGACATTGTCATATGCCTTCTCTAAGTCTATGAATACTAAATGGGTTTCTAGATTTCTTTCGAATCGTTTCTCCATTAACTATCGTATAGAAAATATGTTGTCGATACACGATCTTCCTGCTCGGAACCCGCTCTGCTCTTCACTGTCCTTTATTTCCTCTTCAAGTCTACTTTTTAGAATTCGGCCGTACAACCTTCATATTGCGCTGGTTACGCTAATACCTCTACAGTTATTGCAGTCTTGTTTATTACCATTTTTGTAAATGGAACAAATTAGAGAGATATTAAAGTCTTGTGGTACTTCTTCTCCTAGCAACAACAATTTGTTGAAAATTATCACCAATATTGTTTCCTATTATTTGGGTTTTCTACCACATGTATTATTATCCTCTTCAAAAACAAATCACCGAATATACAAAATAATAAAATTATTGGAAAAAAGCCTCTGCGCCCGTGACGTTTACGCCACAGGAATAGTCAGAGGTTATGTTTTGCAAATAATATAATTCGGAATAAACACAGAAATAATGTATTTTGTTGACGTTTCGGAAAGTAGTCTTTTTCCGTTTTGAAAGCTTTTTTTGGAAGAACTCTTATTTTGCTGTGTATGTCAAATACACAGCTTTAAGATTCTGTTTATGTTATTTCCATAGATACTTACTTCTTACACATAACACAGAACTGATGATATTTTCTGTCTGAGGGACCAGAATTTTCAGTTAGGGTTTATTCCCTTAGCCGATATGCTCCAGTTTTTAGGCACTGGAGACTCGCCTTTCACCCCCTTCCGTCTGCTACCTAACGTACATCCACTGTACGCAATGCATTGCCCAGGGGTCACGCGGCTCATGCCTTCGTGGACGTGGAAGTAGGATTTTTTGGTAGAGCTGGTTATTCAGTGAGCATTTTTCAGAGTTTTAATGCCATATAAGCATCGGTAGCTTACATGGCCCCTGAAACTCCTTACCAAACTTGACCCCTCCTACTGAATTAATATGGGGTCAAATAGAAGAAGAAGTCGCCAGTAGCAATACCACGATTAAGATCTTGGAAATGTTTCTGCCGAAAATTGGAAAGTCCATTCGATATGCCTAAAATTAAGAGAGAAAAATGTGGCAGGTTGATATTAAAATGGACTTTGTAGTAGAGCCAATGATAATTCATGTGGGAAGTGACTCTTCTTCTTCACCTGACGACTAAAAGAAGATGGCTGCTGTCTAACCGCTGCATTGTAACCCAAGGACTGTAACTAGTCCTTGATCGTAATCCAGTAGCTTAACTGTGTTGTGTCAGAATATCAGAATACAGTTTAAAAAAAAAAATAAATTGGGGATTTTTGCGAACGTCGCGCTTTTGCTCCATCGACTAGATTATTATTGTCCATTTATATTTTCATCAATTTCTATTTATAATCCTATACTGTAATTGGATTGTTGGACCTATAATATAGTGTACTAATAGAATGACATAAAAGAGACATTTCAAGCCCTTAAAAATGTATTTAAAATGTTTTCGTAACAGACCAAAGAAAAATATTGTCATAGAAAATAGTATTAATATTCAAAAACAAATAAAAAATATTTTATATACCAGAACAAATAATACAACTGTTAAAGTAATTATTTTAGATAAACATTAATTAATACATAAACTATGAATAAATAAAGGAAGAGTATTTTTCTTGGAAACAATAACAAATTAAAATACTACATTGTTATGTGCATAAATAATAGCATTTACCGAAACGTAGGTATATATTGTTGTGAGCTGCAGTTATTTCGTATTTAATCTATTAAATATACTAAGCCTATTTGAAACAAAATAAACTATTTGAACTAACAAACATTTGTCCAGATTGTAAATATAGTGATGGAATTAAAAAAAATTTCTGAATAATTCGACCCCTTTTTTAATTGTACGGTATTAAAAGTTAAAGGTGTTAAAAGGTTATCTACACGGTCACGGGGCAATCGCGTATTAAAACAAAAATCAAATCAATCAAAACTAGTAGCATTATGCAGTATTAATCACTATATTATTATTTTGTAGATTGTCACAAAACAAAACAATACTAAATACATAAGAAAAATTTATACAACAAATTTTTAAATAATATTGTGGTTTGACGTCGGCCGAAGATGGAGAAATATCAGGTTCTTGGTTAATTAGATCGAGAGACAAATTGGATCTGTTGGAAGTTGTGGAGGTGAACTTAAGATACCGGATGCTATTGCGGACGATGATGCAACAGAAACTATGAAGAAAACATATATTTTTTAAGTGAAAATTTTTGAGAAAGCAGATGCCATTGTGCTGTGTATTATTGATATAAGTTTAAAATCAGCTGTGAAACGCCACATTTTGGCCTGAAAAACAGGAAAAGAAATGTGCGACCCCTTGCACAGTGTGTATAAGTAAAGAGATGAGAGCAGATTTAGCTTACTTTACTCACAGTTGTTATCAAAAAAGTTCACAAGATGACATAGCAATCAATGCATGTAGCAAATCTACACAGAATCTGGCATGATTTGCAAAACTAATAGCACTAGATGTGAAGTCGCCGTTATCAATACTTTTCAACAAAATTTTAAATGGGTTAATATCTGGATTTAAGAATGCTTGGAAATGTGGGAATCAACATAAAGTTATGACAAGAGAGCTGTAAAACTCACCGAACGTCTTAGGTTAGAAGAACAACGTTTAAAGGAACTTGGTCAGGTCTCAAGTGCATCTGCTATAGTGTTATCAGCTGAAAATCGTAATGGACCATTCTGGTAAAAAGAATGAGAAAGAATGTCAAAAAGGTAGATATTTTTACTGCAAGATGCGTGGTCACTTGAGTAAGGATTGTAGTGTCTTCGCCTAGTTGATGGACAATCAGTGATGGCATATGGTGAAGGAATCATTCATATGGAATTGTTAGTTAATCCTGTTTGGAAACCTGGATATTTGAAGTACGATTTGTCCCAGAGAGTCAACAAAACTCATTCCATCAGGTTCTACTTTCGACCATGGCCTTTCTCAGTATTCAGCTAATAAGTGTACCTTTTGTTGTATATATTGACTGACAGATTTGAAAAGGACGATTTATGCTGAGTAGTTCCATGGACAGGGATATGAGGAGTACTATTTAGGCAGGTATTTATTTATTACTTTGTGGACCATACATACTAGATGCAGTTGTCACTTTTGTCGCAATTTGAGCCATTTATCTTGATGACAATAAGTTGCTATATGGTCCCGTTTCCGCACATTGGCAGAAACACACACAAAATTTGAATATTTTTCAATCTATGCTGTTCAGCAATTGTAAGGCACGGGCCATACACAATATCAACATACTCTATAATAGGTAGAATATGCGACTCTGTAAATTTTAACTTATTAGAAGTAGGTAGTACATTTTTGAAACCATAGAGTGCTTTTAGCTTGCCATATGAATTCTGTAAGACTTTTGTAGCGCGGTTACTAAAAGTGAGATGTATATTAAATCAGACTAAAGTTTTTCATTATTGATAAATAAATTACACGATTGATCTGAAAATTGCAACCGCTAGATTTAAAATTAACTGTACTTGTTTGTTTGCTTTTTTCTCTGGAAAAATTGTAAACAGCAAGTAATCCGGTATTAATTCTTTCCATTGCTACATCAACATTATCCGGACTAGACGATAAATATCGTTGATTGTCATCCGCATAGTACTGTGATTTACAGGATTTAATAAGATCTGGCAAGCCAGCTATATATAAAATAAATAAAATAGGGCCCAACATCGACCCTTGAGAGACAACCTTTTTGACAACCATTGATTCCGATAATATATTAGTTTTAGCCCTTTGAAACCTTCCAGTTAAATGGTTCCTAAACCAACCGATTGAATTTGATACAACACCAAGAAAAATAAGCTTCCTGAGTAATAATTCATGGT
This sequence comes from Leptura quadrifasciata, assembly GCA_963675555.1. Classification (NCBI taxonomy): domain Eukaryota; kingdom Metazoa; phylum Arthropoda; class Insecta; order Coleoptera; family Cerambycidae; genus Leptura; species Leptura quadrifasciata. The sequence continues at coordinate 23,280,956 of OY776681.1, read as the reverse complement.
TTAAACGGTTAAAAGTTATTGTATAGTTCGATAATGCTGCTGTGGTAACTTTAGATTTATCCACAGTTTTTAAGATATCGTCAGTGACATCTATCAATGCTATAATTGTACTATGGCCTTCGCGAAAACCAGACTGATTTAAACGCAGAATGTTATTATTATGAATGTGAAAGCTATAACCAGGTATATCGGTCGCATTTGTTAATAGAGATTATTTTAACCAAGTCGCAGTAACACCTATCATGTCAAAGTTTTGCATCAAAATATAATTTTTTTAATCCTCGAAAGTGTATACAACTGATTTCCAGTTCATGTGTGCTATAGATAAGTTATGTTACTCATGCCTGATTATATATTATATTATTTATATAAAAAAAGAGGAAAAAGCTAATATAAATGTAAAAATATAATAGGTAGACTAATTCACGTAGTATATCTTGCTTCGTTGCTACTCAACTGATTTTTAAACGACTAAAAGTCTTTGTTCCATACTGGAAGATCCGTTTTTATATCAACATTTAATTTCGTTTTCAAATCAGCACAATTAACACATTTATAAGAATTTGTCTGACAAGCGTCATTTTGATAATTGCAGCCACATTTGGGGTACACAGGATTCACACCAGTTCTACAGTTCTGAGCAATATATTCATACTTACAACATAGTAGAAGAGCTGGGAACCACCTCGACTAATGTGTGAGGTATAAGGCTAAAATTTTGTGTATACTAGACTTAATACTAGTAAAGTAAGAAAATTGTACTCTGGCAGAATTGGCGCGGTTACAATATTATCCCCTAAATTTTTTAAAATGCAAAATATAAAAATTAATATACTCGTACAAGTCTGACGTTCAAATATATCTTAATTTATACGTTCTTGAATATGGAAAAAAAATGTCAGATGATTCTCTTGGTTACAAATATCTGCCAGGTGAGTTGTTATGAAGGGTACAGCAAACGCCACGAGTGTTGGCGAGGGTAGGAGAATCTGTATGCAGATAGTGGTATAGACCCAGCGTATGCATCGCTATCATGATTGGTGTAGTCAGTGATAAATTCATATACTTAGTTAGTAAGTATATGGATAAATTATTATAGCGCGTGATCGTGCTGTTCTTTGATAGGTCGACTATGTTCCCCTATAGTCCCCACCGCTCGCCAATACTCGTGGCGTTGACAGTAGTATTCCGTAATGTACTTTTACAAGGCTGATATTTGGAGGAAATATTCTTCGAGATACCTTAAGAAAGTATATTGACAGCCAGAGGAATTGGGTAGTTACAAATACTCGCCAGGTCAGTGCATTGTTCATATTATTCATATTCAATGGAAGTACAGGTGAGATAGACGAATGTGAATGCCTACGTGAAAAATAAAGAGTCAATAGAAATTATGCCTATAGTAAGAAAGAAGTATTTAGTTATACAAAGCAAAACAAATCATACGACATTTATAAATTTTTATTAAGAATAACATAATTTTTATACACTGATAGCAAAAGAGTTTTTATTATATTTTTAATTGATTACTCGTTCGTCTTTTCATCGTAGGTAATCTCATCTTCTGAATTTAAATTGTCTTCATCAATAGTTTCTTCACTCTCTGAAAAATTTATGAAAAATGTTTTTTTACAGATTCATGTGTTTATATAGTTGCCAATCAAATACATCAAGCTAATTTTAAAAATTCTTTACCTGACACCTGATCTGATAGACTTAATTTTAACAAAAGATGATATATAGACGATGGTACATTTCCCCAGTTTTGCCACTTAAAGCTATATTGGTCATGATCTTCTGGTGTTAGGATTGTAGGGCATTTTAAATTCACGTTACGCCATATGCTAGTGATATATTGTGTCCATAAAAGTTTCTGTTTAAATTTCGAGTCACAGGGCTGTAAATTTGATGTATCATAATTCAAATATTTATTATTATGAGGTTCATTTTCATTCTTTAAACTAGAAAGCTTGGATATTACAAATGAATAATATAAAATTGAATATTGAGAACGAAGAAATTGTATTGTTATTGTTAAATTTTCAATTAATGAGCAATATAATAAAAAATTCATTTAGCTATCGCAGAGAACCCTGTTTGTATTTGGAATTTGTACTACCCAGTAGTATTCGGTTGGATATTGTTCTACTATTTCAAACAATGGTATTAATAGTTGGACTTTAACAGCACGTGAATAAAAACGTGCGTCATTAAACAATGGAAGTATATTTTCTAATAATAGTACTTATTTTATATAAAATATTTAATTAAAACTACATATATCTTACTCATTCATTACTGAAATACTTAATAAATATTCCATGATTAAGCAATCAAACCAATCTGTATAATGGTATTTTTCAAAAGTAAATCAGATCTGCCTTATTACTAAGGAGTTGAAATGTCAGCAACTAGTTAGTGGGCTTGACATATTCTCATGCTCAGATAAAAATCCGATTTTTGATGCGAAATTCAAATACTTTTTTTTCGGTAGATTTTGAATGCAATTTTTCCATCGTTAACTTTGATGGACCAAATCAATTTTTTTACGATAAATGATTCACTCCAACAAGCGCAGTAGGTATAGAATATTTTACACAAAAGATGAGTATCTGTAACAGTAAACATAGTTTGGCTTAGTCCAGTTAGATATATATAAGAATAGTACAGTTTATTCAATATCGCTTATTAATCTAAGAAAATACCTAACAATTTAGTTTGATTTAAAGTTATCTAAACCATTTACATTTCTTTAGGTAACGATATTGATCCAGAGTTGTAGAGGTGGAAAAAGAGTAAAATGTTTTGGCAGCAGTAAAAACAATAAAGCCTCCAACACCGACGAAATATTGAAACTAATTTTCTGCAACTTCAGAAAAACATGCGCAGCTTTATGCATTTACAGAAAAGCAAGATTTTGGTGTGCCTCCTTTTCACGTCAAGAAGTGGCCATTAGATGACTGTTCAGCCTGAGTCAGGGGTTGAAGATGAAAATTTAGATATTTCATGTGAAGAAGGCGATGAAAAATATGTTAGATTTGTTTTATTTCTTAACTGGTTTATTTTTATTTTTATCATTATTTTTTTGTAAATACGTATAAAAACTATGAGTCTCAAGTACCTTGTTTTGTTTGATAATAATAATAAAAGCATCTTACACCATCTAGATTCCGTAGAGTCGTACACTTACTTGGGTGTCGAGCAACTCTCCACCCAAGAAGTGAGTGTAGTGAAAAACACTCTTCGCGGCAAGTATCAGCACCTACTCCGATAGATCTGGTCTTTAGAACTGTCGGAGAAGAACAAGGTGTCTGCTACAAATATGCTTACCGTTCCGATCCTTCTCTACTCGTTCGGAATAGTGCAATTGACTAGAGAAGATCTGCATCAACTCGATGTAGTAACCCCCAAGAAGATGCATCTCAATAGGAGCTTGGATCCTAAACCGTCTGTTCCACTGTTATATCTTCCACGACATCGGGGAGGCCGTGGACTCTTGAGCTTGGAGAGTCTCCATAGTAGGATGGTTCTGGATGGAGCATGTAAGGTCATCAGGAGTTCGGATCCCCTCCTCTGCATGGTCCGAGACCATGAAAATGCAGAGGTAGGAGCTTTTCTCTTTAAGGCAGCATGGAGAGCAGCCGATGAACTTGGTCTAATCTTCGACGTCGAGCAGGTAAACCCCGACTCTGTCATCGAGTTGGAACCCGCTCGACTAAAATCCCATATTAGAGCTGCAGAACGCAACATTCTTCTGCAGCTCCATAAGGATAAGCCATTGCACGGAGTCTTCTATAAAAATATAAAAGACCGCGGCTTATCCTAAAGATTCATAATGGCTTGCCAGGATGGTGTGTTTAACACCCTCGTCTATCGAAGTCGTGTTATGGGAATGGAGGTCCCTGATGTCATCTGCAGGGCCTGCCGTAGGGCGCCGGAGATTTGCACTTACTGTCGACTTGTTTCTCCGACATACGCAGTCTCGGCCTATATTCACAGACACGACGCAGCATTACTAGTGCTGACATAGTACTCCTCGACCACCAACTCAAGATAATGCATGTCGTGGAATTCTCAGCCCCCGCTGAGAGCAACATTGTCTTGAAAGAGGAGGAAAAACGGACAAAACATCGAGATTTGCTTTTCCAACTCCGCAGGCTTTATTCAGGCCATACTGTTAAAATAGTGGTACTGATCATAGAAGCCCTCGGTGGAATGAGACAGACGCTGCTTTCAGAACTAAAGATCATACCGGCATGTCGAGATTCGGCAGAGATCCTAGCCGCCAGAATGCAGAAGGCTGTCATCCTCGGTTCATTGCGTCTACTCAGGGCACACGATTCACGGGCCCGGTAGCCACTCACTTCACGGGCGTGTGGAGTGACTATTAGTATTTATTACCAGCCCCCCTCTGTGAAGGTCGGAGCCACAGGGTAGGGTGACTGTCTTTTTGTATAATAATAATAATTAAGAATATAATAATAAATCGCCTTTATTTATGACTTTAGAGTAAAATAAACAAAAATACATATTAAATGGATTGGCAGTATTCGACCTCGGGTCGCCCTTCCATACAACTAACTGAGAGAAATTAGAGAAATAATATAAAACTATGTGCAAAAAAATTATAAGACTAATGCAATACACAAATTATCTATTCGATAGCAACCAGGCTTTGACTGGTTTACCAAATGAAGTAATATTGCAGAGAAGTTTCAGGTTCAAGGTTAATTTGTTGTTGTTGTTATATGTGAAACTTGTCTGAAACTGCACGGTATCATGCTTGGGGACGTTATAGAGGTATTTAAAACCAGTAGAGCATTCATGTATATCGCTACCGTTTAAAAGTTTTAAATACAAATAGTCAGGTGTTTGATATTTATCAATTTTGTAAACAAGTGTGAATGGTGTTTAAATCTTTCATCTAAATTTAACCATTTACATTCCAAAAAACGTTCAATAAACAGTGAAGTGTAGCGATGGATGGCCCGTTGAGCCCTATGATTGCAAATTTTTACATGGAGAAGTTTGAACAACACGCATTTCAAATGACGAGCAAAAATCCTTCACACTGGTTTCGTTACGTCGACGACAACTTCGTAATTTGGAGCCATGGGGGGGAAGAACTGGATAAATGTCATCAACATATTAATAATATCGACCCGGTGATACAGTTTGCCATTAAAAAAGAAAACAACAAACAATTGGCATTCCTTAACGTCCTGGTTACCAAATGGGAAGATGGTAAACTTGGCAATAAAGTATATAGAAAACATTCTGATCGATACCTACACAAAACACTCTAGTCAAAGAACATTATTAATAAAAACTTTAGTGGACTGGGCAAATAAGATCTGTGAAAAAGAATACTACTCGGAAGAAATGGCACATCTGAGGTTGCTTTCCAGAGTAATGGCTACTCCGGACATGAAATAAGACGAGCCCTGCATACTAGGAGAATCAACAGCAGTTCAGTCCAAGAAAAGCCATCCCCGAAAGGGAGGTCCTTCCTCCCTTATATTAAATATGTGACAGATCGAATAGGGAGGCTGCTAGATAAACACGACGTGATCTTCAAGCCGTCAAGGAAAATACGTGAACACCTGAGATCTGCAATAGGCCCACGTAGTCCTCTCTCAGCGGCAAGAGTATACAGTATTCCCTGCAGTTGTGGACAAGTGTATGTGGGAACCACAAAAAGAAATGTCAATACATGTATCTCCGAGCACAACAGATGTTGTCGGCTGGGACAAACTGATAAGTCAGCAGTGGAGGAGCGTGTCATACAAGATGGTGATCACCATATTCTTTTCGGGGATACAAGAGTCTTGGATAAAACCCGTCATTATTATCCACGCATGCACAGGGAGGCTATTGAAATCTACAAGCACGTGAAAAATTTCAATAGAAAAGAAGAAGGCTCAAAGCTTAATAAAACCTGGATTCCACTACTGGAGCAAGAATGAATGACAGGTTATTTTAAGAACCAAACAGAAGGCAGAGATACAGAGACAACGGGTAACCTGCTATCAGACAACGACCGACCGTCAGTTGCGTTATGTGAGCGACCAAGAGAACTAAGGCCACGCCTTTGATAATGTCCACCGCAGTTGTGGACGAAACGTCAGGATCGTCATCGACCCTTAGACCACGGCCTAACAGTTCGGTAAGTGTTAATAGTTTATTTAACGTTCAATCCTAACTAACAAAGTTGTTCTATACGTAATAATAGGATAATTTTATTTTATTATTATTGCATTACTGTTTTGAATATAGTCCCAACTTAAAAATAACAGACTCTGCTGAATGTCTTGATAATTATAGTTAAAAAAATCTTGAAATTTAAGTAATTTAGGCTGTTGTTTGTCTTTCTTAACTTTTAGTTTACATATGATTAGTGAGTATCCTACAATATCATCCATTTTTAGAATATTTGGCCCAAGTACTATATTATTAGTAGATGTAATAATTACATCAATCAAAGTACTCATAATGTCTGAAACTTGAGTAGGAGGTTCAATTTGTTGAAATAACCCATAATTATTTTTAAGGAGTCTAATACATATGTGTGCTATTATTATTTCTGATTAAGTCAACATTAAGATCTCATCCGAAAATTAAATGGTCAAACTTCGGTAGAAACGCAGATATTAAATTTTGTAAATGATCTAGGCAAGTTATAATTAGGAGGTCTATACAAAGTACCTAAGCAAATACTTTTACCAGAGTTTCTAATAATCACCCATAGGGTTTCCAATTGATTGCCTTGTAGATCGGGAATTTTCAGTTTTTACAGAAGTTTTTTAAAGTATTTGACCTCTTAGATACCTGCATTTTTTTCATAACTTCTACAATAATGAAGTCTATTAATATCAAACATACTCTGGAAAAGCAGTTAAGACAAATGCGAAACAATGTCGAATTAAACGAGAGGCATAGAATATATCGAAATAACCTGAATTTATTAATAAAAAATACTAAAATCCAACACTATGAGGTGCTTATAGAAAAACATAAATACACAGCCAAAGGCCTATGGTCATGTATTAAAAAAATTTCAGGCGACAATAAAAAAACAAACATAATAAAACACATTATATTAGATAGTGGAGAAATAATAATAGACAAACAAAAAATAGTCAGCTCCTTTGTGACACATTACAGTGGCGTAGGCAAAAATCTCGCTAACAAAATTAAGCCACAAAATACTAAACACAATTCAATCAAAAATAATGTCAATTCGATATTTCTAGCCCTTACTTCCCAAAACGAAATTAAAGACGTCATAATGCAACTAAAATCAGGTAAGGCACCAGGAGATGATAAAATTACGGCAGAAGTTTTAAAAGAAGTAAAGGATCATATAGCAGCACCATTATCTCATCTAATCAACTGAAGTTTAGAAAGCGGAATATTTCCCACATCTTTTAAAATTGGTGTGCTAAAGCCCATTCATAAAGGCGAGGACAGGACAAAAATAATAAATTACAAGCCGTTATCGCTAATTTCATCGGTGGCTAAGATATTTGAGAAAGTAATAAAAAAGAGGTTTGACAGCTACTTAAATAAATACAATATTCTATCAAACATGCAGTTTGGTTTCAGAAACAACCTTTCTACCAACGATGCCATTGGTTATCTATCAAACGAAATCTATAAATCTCTTGATGACAGCGAACCAGTTCTATGTGTTTTTGTCGATCTAGCGAAGGCATTCGACACTGTTAATCACAACCTATTATTAAAAAAATTAAAGAATTACGGATTCAGAAATAATGCTTATAACCTACTTAAAAATTATATTACCAATAGACAGCAATATATAGTTATCGATGATTTTGCTAGTGAAAAGAAACATGTAGAATATGGTGTCCCTCAAGGAACAATACTTGGCCCCATCCTCTTTACTTTATATATAAATGACTTGCTACTATTACATAGTGAGGGTAAGGTTCTTAGTTTTGCTGATGATATGGCGATAATTTACAAGTCTAATGACTGGACCAACTTAAAACATACTACTGAAAGAGACCTAAAGAACATCAGGAATTGGTTTGATAATAACCTGCTAACGATAAATTACAATAAGACCGAATATCTGCCTTTCACTTCGAACCTAAACAACCTACCTAATCTGGGCCCTCTAGTCATTAACCTAGGACTTAATAACACTATAAATATCAATGAGGGAGACTCAGTAAAATACCTAGGTATAATAATAGATAAGCACTTAAGAAGGAACATACAAATAAACAATTTAATAAAAAAATTAAGAACACTCTTGCCAAAATTTAAATACCTTAAGCAGTTCCTAAATGTACCACAGCTTGAAATATTGTGCTACTCCAAACCCAGCTCTCCTACGGCATAATTGGATGGGGCGGAGTAAAAAACTGCTATTTGAAAAATTTGAACACAATTCAAAAATGGTTCCTAAAGATAATTTACGGGAAAGGCAAAACCTACCCCACAAACGAACTCTTCACACTATCAAAAAAAATGGACATCAGACAACTATTTTGTCACAGAGTTCTTCTAGATCTGCTTAAAAATAAGAACAGAATAAAATATAATACCCACATATATAACACAAGGACAAAAAATACCGTAACGATTAAAACAAAAATTAATAAAACAGTGGGAGAGAGAAATTATATTAATATAAGCCTAAAATTAATAGATAAAGTACCACCAGATATAAAAAACATACCGTACTTTTTAAAATATAAGGAAAAGTAAAGTCTTGGATCCTCGAGACACCAAAATCAGTGCGTCATGAAATAATAAAATAACTAACTTATTCAAAGATTAACATGGATACCAAAAAAAAGGGGGAGGAGGAAAAGAGGGTGAGAGAAAGAAAGGAGGGTGGAGAGAAAAGGGGATAGGAAGGAAAATCTATCCCTATTATTTTTATCCCTTTATTAGAATTCCACAGGTAACTAACACCTCCTACACGATTTTCAAGTTGCCTGACCATACTTTGTATTTTAGTGGGATTCAACAGATTTCGTTTATTAGTGAACTGCGCATTGTATTGTATTGTATTGTTTTGTATTTACTGTTATACATTATAATGTTTTGTATGTAATTATTCATAATTTTGAGTAAATAAAACTTATTATTATTAACACCTTTTGCGAAATTAAAATAATATAATTAATCTTTACTTCATCTTTAGATAATGGTTAACGTATTGGACATAATAAATACACTTTAGAGCAAGGAAATAAACCGAAGGAATAAAGATAACACTTCTCAATATTGCGTAATGAGCGTATACCTATGAATCTACGAGATGAAAAATAAATAATTGGCGAATAACTCTAAAACTGTAATACTTTGTACTAAGACCAGTGTAGCTAAATAGGCTCCAAATGATGCATTATATCAGCTACTAAAAGATTGGTATCAACATGCAAGAACCCTGTATATCAAAATTGCAGATCACTTGGACTTCCTTACAAAAAAAAATGTTCGTCCAAATTAAAAGTAAATTATAGGAAGTATTAGTTATAGGATTATTAGTGGTGCTTGTTGACACATATTTTGACTGATATATTGAGTTTAATCAAAAAAATATATGCCTTTTTTACTCTGAGGCATAAGTAATACCGTTGATTGACTCATAATCAATTTCCTTTATAATTACTATTGCTTTTTTCAGTAGACGGTAATAATTGCTCAAATTAACCGGATTCCATTTTATTTTTAAAGTTTAGTTACGTTTTTGTAACGGAAATGATTAGAGAAAATATCTTTAATTAGTAACTAGTAAACAAAGTCTCTTAACTGAAAGGTTAGTTTAGTCATATAATGTTATAATTGTTTCCCGTTCAAATATTTGAATAGATATAGTAAAAGAAGTTATTTCAATACATAGAGAAAAGATTCAATTAACTCTTAAAATTTCCCATTATAATGGAAGATACATGAGTAGCTAGATTTTAATATTATAAAAAGTAAATACAAAAGAATCAAGTAAATGCAAAGATACACTGTAATAAACGAAGAATAAATCGGTCCGCGACAACTTTGACAAACTTTCCCATTTAGGAATAAAGCCGCGAATAAATAAATTTTTGTTTAAAATATTGTAAATCTTCATCTTCTTGATTATTGCTCTTCATAGGCCTACTGGAAACAACCTTACGGGATATTGTTTGCTTAGTTTCCCATTTTTTCTTAACATTCATTCTCGTGGTTTTACGTACATTGTATTCAGCAGCAAGTATTTTTACGGAGCCACCATTATCGATTATTTGAGAAATTTAAAGCTTTTGAATACTTGTCACTTACGTATATAATTATTTTTTCGTTATTTGATGGACAAATAACTGGAATAAAATAAATTTCTTTCCTATGAAGACCTGATAACGGATTAGCAAATATAAGTGGGCGATTCCAGTTAACTGAACGGATATATTTCATGTACGTTCTAGGATGGATATGAAATCGACCAATCACAGTTCTTGTATTAAGTACATAGGCAACTATTCGTTTTAAAAAATTCAAGTTAGTGCGTAAGCTGTCAAAGTAATTGTCAGTGTGCATTCGCGCAGTTTGAGCTAGAAAATAATTTAAAATGAGTGATTCCAGTGAAGAATCGATAAACGGTATACCACCTAAAATTTTATTGAAATTATTATATATAGACAAAATTTTAAAGATATATTATGACAAAAAAAAGTACCTATATGTGGGGATTGAACCAATTCAATTCAAAAAGCCTTTATTCAAGGTAAAAATGGTATAAACACTGCCTCCCCAGTACCCATCCCGGGACCGACCCTGCGACCACCGCGTTAACGCGGTGGTGCATCGCAAGGCCGGGCCGAGACGGGACTGGTTTGGCGAAAGTAAAAATTGAACAATAGTAAAAATAAAACAACCTAAACTTCTTTTGCAAAAGGGCAAATTAAAACAAGTAATATGATAAAAGGTGCTTAAAAAAGAAAGCTTAACATAAAAACTGGGCACTTAAACATGGTATAACCGCTGGAGCACTGAACTTTTTAAATTTTTGCACTGACGTCGACACCATAACTCGTACGAAGTGCCGTCTGCGAGTTGCTTTAACTACGGGTTGCGCAAGGCAGGCCTAAACTGTGATTCTAAATTTTTATTGTTCTGGTATAAAAAATAAAAATTTGGATACTGATTTGGGATTGAACCTATGATCTCTTGCATTCGTGCATATAACCGCTAGGCTACTAAAGCTTTTATAAAATATTTGCACCTAGAGCATAAGATTTAGCAGAAGCTAAGTTTGTATATTAAAATTTGATTAAAACTATTATTTGTAGTTTTTTCTTATCCGGTCGTAGAAAAAGTATGCTGTACAACTCGAGTGGATTATCCATTCTTGTTGCACAAACTACTATTGTGTATAGAAAATTGATCGATTTCACGCAAAAAAAATACTACAGGTATCAGAAGGTTATAGATCATAGGATAAGGGGGGTTTAGTAAATGATAAATACGTATAGACGTAAATTTTGCATAGTTACTAAGATCGGATGACAATACAGTATTCCACCTCTATTTTTGCAAATATCCGTACATAGAGGGCGCGGGAGTGAAAATTGAAAAATCTGCAAAATTAAGGAGCGAAAAATCAAAACAAATCGTTAAGAGACGAATTTTTATTGAGGGCTCTCTGGGGTAAACCCCCCAAAATGTATGACTAAAAAGTAGAAAATAAAAGAAATTTTAAAAAATTTTAAAAAATTAAAAACGCTTTTCTTTAAAAAGTCGTACTAAAAAGTAAAAAATAAGAAAATACACTGTACGACTGCAAGAAAAGCAAGGCTTGCGCACATTGTATATAAGTATATGTATCATCTGTATAAACAATTGTCATAAGCAAGATAATGAATCTAGAGATGTTTAACAAAGTGAAGTGGATTCTTGAAAAGTTGAACTACAAGGTAAGTTGAAAAAATAAACTGGTTATTTAAAAAATTGTTGTTAAAAAGTCCGTTTAAAAGGTGGGTGTTTTTTTGCTTATAAACAAATAGAGTAACTTTGTTATTTTTTATGATAGACTCCTGTAATTAGGCGCTTTGAAAGGCCTTTTGAAAAACACGTAGGTACTTAAAGAAAATGGACCCTCTACGACCAATAGCAGTCAAGATAGCAACTTTTAAATAACTATTCAAGGGCACGACAACTATTGCTCGACTTTTTTGTATTATTATATACATACTGTTATTTTAAATAAAAATACAAAATTTTCCTTTTTTTTCAAATACATTTACCATACGATTGATTTTTAAGGCGATTGCAACAATTTAAAACCGCTGCCCAAGGAATCACTACCTCCACATCAAGATTTTGTATCCAAGTCTTATGCACACTAAATCCCAATGTAATATTTTATTCCCTTTAATAAAAGAGTGGGGGTGGTAGAGGGGTGGCTAATGTAAAATAAATTTAGAGGCCGCTGGTTCTCGTACACGCACTAAATCCCAATTTAATTTTTTACTCCCTTTAATAATACGGTGGGGGTGGCAATGGGGGTGACAGAACGCCAAAAATTTTTTTTAGACGTTTCGTTTTTGTATACACACTAAATCACATTTTAATTTTTTTACCCCCTTCAATAATAGGATTGGGATGGCAATGGGCGGCCCAACTAGCAAAATAATATTTATAATGGTTGTATAAACAACTACACAAGGCATTTTGATAAAATTAAATTGTTTTAATAGCATTTTTTTACTCGTAATACGATAGCTACAGAACTAAAAAAGGCCCATTTTTATAAAATATTTTAATTCTATAGTGTCTGTATCGTGGCACTATATGGTCATTACACAATAATATAAGCATAGTTAAATAACAATTTTAAAACTGTTATATAAACATCACTTTGGGCTACTTTATACAATGAATTTGTTACAACAGTCATAAAAATTGCATTATAAACATATTGTATAAGTATACTATAATACAGTACATAATGTATTTAAGAATATTTATACAACTTTTAAAAAAGTATTACAAACGCATCGTATAAATCTCATATAGCAGCTTATAAAATAATTAAAAAATACACAGGGATCATGAGAATTCAGTAATTCAGTTGCATAATGTTGAAAAACTACATCAAAATATTGTAAGAATAATATATAACCTATTTTCTGTGAGTACGGTGTGAATGACATACTGTAATATTAAAAATGGCAATGTAATATAAAATGTGTTTAATATGCAATCATAGAAACTTCGATAACGGCATTCCAATGGATGTTTTACGTGCGCGGCAAATTTTTCTGATAAAATATATATACTTTTGGCATGAAAAATGTAAGCGCCCCCCCCTCTTTGGCATAAATTCAGTATTTTTAAGGTTCAGTAAAATTTAGGAAAACATGAAATATTTTAATATTTATTATTTTAAGGCAAGATTTAATAAGTAAATGATAGAAAAGCAATATAATTATGGTTTTTCTCGAAAAAATATAATATTAATGGGTACTTTTTAGGTTACAAAATAAATTGTGCACAATGGCGTCAGTCAAAGGAGCAAAAATTCTGATAAAAATATGGCGCATTTTAATACAATGTTTTTGTTATTTTTCAAGTCACTATACAAGGTTTTAGTTGAATAACGTTGTCTAAGTATGTGCTAAAAGTAGCTTTCATACATAACGTCTTTACCTTTTCTCAAGCGCTGCCAAATCTAAATTAAGTAACTGCACTGCTGAACAAAAATGGAGAAACCTTTTAAGCTTTTAGCCCACCGTGACCAAAATAGTTTTTTACTACAGTCAAGGAAAAGAAACTAGTTTGCTTAGTTCTTACTTATAGCCAGTTTTTATTTGATAAAAGGTATGTATGATTTTTTGAAAATGACATACGAGAAATTAAAACTACCCCCTCCTTTTGCACCCCCATCCTCATCCTTTTTATATGTTATCTTAGGTACAAGGGCACTGACTTCATCAATTTATGTATATAAAAAAATTTTTAAAAAAATGTCCATCGTCTGTTTACCTTTTTCTGTTCACCTTATTCTATATCGCACAAAAACAATCCGAACAGACACACAGACGAAAATATTTTTTGTCGAAATTATTTTCTCGATCTTTCAAAACTAATCTGAATCTTAAAAAAACAATTTTGTTATCGATACAATATTTCCACTCACTTCGTGAAGTAGTAGAACCGAATAATAAAATTTGAAAATCGTTCAACACGTTTGCTCAAAATAATATTTATATTTAACAAAAATGCCACTAAATTTCAAGTTGTATAACTATTTTGTACTTTCTAAGATATATTTTGGCGAACCAATTATGTAGCCATAAAGTTTTGCAAGTATTTAATTTAATTAACAAAACAAAACTTTAATACACAACATATTCTTTCTAAAATATTTACAGTTCGGCAACGCTGTTTTCAGTCTCATCCTAACTGTCGCATAGCGTGTCGATAGCCAACTTTATACAACAGAATAACCATACGAGGTATGAAAACAACAACTTTAAATGAGTATTTTGTTGTGTTGTGCTGGATAGGCCAGCAGTTACCTATACCTATTGGCAGGTTTTCCAGTTCCGCTATAAATATCAATAACCACTGGCTTAACTTGTAGAATTTCATAGATATTACATAAAATAGGCCAGAATTCACATTTGGAACCTTTTATAGATAGAAAGGCGATCCATGTTGATATTAAAGGAAATTGACTGAACATTGGGGTCAGGGTTATTTTCCAGTGAGCGTATTAAATTTTTATTTAGCCTGTTGTGCCAATAAAGTCCATTATCCAGCAGTGTTATTAAGTTTATTATCTTGGGAGTGTTAAGAAAAGTTCTAGGATCCTTAGGAAGTATGTTGGGTATTTCATTCGTTCCATATTTTAAACAGTTCCCTTAGGGCAGAATGGGTAATATTAAATGAAGTCGCCCATATCCGAAGCTATTAACATTAATATTTTGCTCTATTTGCGAGAAGTCTTTCATTTTTTCATCTTCTTCATCACTAGAATTTTGTTTATCCTCCTCCATGGTACCTGTTTCATCAAAATTAGGTATTTCTTCATTTTCATGTAAATTAGCGTCCTCATTTGGCAAAAGTTTTTTCTTGCTGGAATTAGCAATATCACTACAAGTAGCTGCTACAGGTTGAAGCACGAATGTATTAGGTCCTTTAATGCGT
The DNA here is from genome assembly GCA_963675555.1 of Leptura quadrifasciata. Lineage (NCBI taxonomy): Eukaryota > Metazoa > Arthropoda > Insecta > Coleoptera > Cerambycidae > Leptura > Leptura quadrifasciata. The sequence continues at coordinate 23,265,788 of OY776681.1, read as the reverse complement.
TCATATATTTTTTAAAAGTTCTTTTAAAATGTTCACTTTATTTAACTTTTTTCCACTGGGAAATTGTTGGATTCATATTTGTATTGAATAGACAATGGTAAATGAGGTTAAGTTAAGTATAAACAATATTGCATTGCACAATTTTATTTCATATTTTCTTCTAATAAACTACATTTCAATGCTATAAGAATTTTATAATAGTGGTAATTGCTATGATTATGTACAAGTTATAAAATAGTTTTAAAGTAGTTCGTTAAGAGTTGTATTATCTAAATATATAACACTTCTATTATATGGTTTTAAGGCGGGCTACACAACTTGTTATAAAATGTACATAAAACTATTTTATAGTAGTTGTGTTAGAAATTACTAGACTATCTATACAACTCTTATATATATTTTTTATAGCTGTTTTAAAAAGGTTTTGTAAGAGGTGATATAAAGGTTTATACAGTGCTAATAAAATGCAGATACTTAGATTGCCGTTTGTAATTATAATATCTGTCGTATATTTCTTCTTACAGCTATATTATGTGACAATTCAGTTTGCTTACCAAAATAGTTTTAATTTTTGCCGTTATAGGACTGAACTCTTCTACGAAGAGCAGTAACGAATATTTATATAATAATTTTGTTCCTTTAGAAATCCATTTTGCTAGTTGGGGGGGTGGTAGAGGGGGTAGCTAACCCCAAAAAAATTTTTTTAGACCTTTCGTTCTTGTATACAATCTAAATCACATTTCAATTTTCTTATCCCCTTTAATTATTATCCCTACCCTATTAGGTGGGGATGGCAATGGTGTGGTAGAGGGGGTAGCTAATGCCAACAAATTTTCTGTAGACGTTTCGTTCTTGTATACACACTAAATCACATTTTAATTTTGTTACCCCCTTTAATAATAGGGTGGGGGTGGCAATGTGGTTGGTAGAGGGGGTAGATAACGCTAAAACGCTAAAACTTTTTTGTATATGAACTAAATCAAATTTAAATTTTTTTTACTCCCTTTCATAATAGCGTAGGGATGGTATTGGTGGTGATAGAGGGGGGGGGGGGGGGTGGCCGATGCAAAAAAAAATTTTGAGACTTTAACTTTTCGTACATGCTCTAAATTGCAATTTTGTGGACTCTTACTTGCTTGTTTTGCCTATTTACCCTTATTTACCCCCCCCCCCTCCGAACCCTTTAACGGAATTAGATCAAAATATAATCTAGTTCAAGATCTCGTTGCAATACATAAGTGTATCAAATTTCAAGTCAATATCAGTTACAGACAGGAAATTTTTTCGCTTAAAATTTAAAATCAATCTCTACGTTTCATGACATTTCAAGCCTATTTCAACAAAAAAAATAATTTTTTTTGCATTGCTATACCTCCACTGGACGTGGAAGTAAAAGGTATTACATTAAGAATAATAATAATGAATATCATTTATAACAAATTTAATGTAAAGAAAATCCATATAAATCGAAGAACAAAAAAGATCAATCATTTTTATATTTCATTCAAAAGTTATGTGATTTTTTTTGTGATACATTTATTAATAACAATTTGTATTAACAAAATTATTTAATAATAATTTGATGCGAATAAAATGAATATATAAAGAAAATAAATATATTGCACAGAAAAAAATCAGTCAGTTTTATGTTTAATTCGAAAATATTTTATTACGTACAAATGGCTGCTTCATTAATTCATAAAATAATTAAATTATAAAAAATAAATAGTTTAAACAAAAGTGAAGCAAAAGTAAAAGATTTATTGCAAAATTTTAGTTTTCACGTTAATAGTATGGGTAATAAAACATGTAGATTTTTCCGGCGTTTCCCGATTTTCCAGGGCAATGACAATGCCAGTTGTTAATATTTCGTTAAGTTACGCCAGATTAAAAAAAAAATGAAGGTTCTACGATGTCTAGAAGCCGAGATATTGTAAAATTTTCATGCGTGCTCCAATTTGAAATTTCGATCTCAAAAAGTCTGCAACTGAAAACGGAGCTCTGGCTGCTTACCCCACCTATTCACCACGGTACTCTTGCAAGATTACCGTCACTTTTAAGGGATAGGACGTCATACTCATTGCATAAATTCTATACTTATCAATTGAATCATAATAATAATAATAATAATAATAATAAAGCCACCCTTGTCGACATCGGCCCCATTGACGAACAACCTTCAAAAAACAGAAAGGGAACAGATTGAAAAATATCAAAATTCGGCAATAGAGATCCAACATATCTGGGAATTGAACCATGTTCGTATAGTACCCATCATAATTTCAGTGACAGGGGTAGTAACAAAGCAATTTATTAAACATCTGGACCAATTAGATGTCCCGAAAGGCCTAATCAAAACAATTTAGAAAGCGGCTATTCTCCAAACCTGCCATATTGTACGCAAGTTTTTAAATGCATGACGGAAAAAGATGAACTTCTTCTCCGCCTTGCATAAAACAACTGTCATACCGAGAAAATAAAATAAAATAATAATAATAATTATTTATTCCAGTAGACCATGTAACATAGTATAGGAAACGTCAGAACATTGCAGATAAAATAAAATTACAAAATTACATTAAGTATGCAATTATGAAATTATAAATGAATAAAAATGCAAAAGTGTATAAGTATAAAAGTGTAGGGCCAGAATATTCGCATATTTTGAACATTAAAAAAATATTAAACAAAGCATTATTGTAGGGAACATGGACAAAGTATGTAAAATAAACTAACATTAAATTACAAACAAACATAATATTTAATGTACAATGAATTAATTAAATCTAAAATTGTAAATATTCTTGAACACTATAAAACGCATTATCAAGTAGAAATAATTTAAGTTTTTTATTGAAAAGTTTGATGTTTTCTATATTTTTTATTTCTGGAATTAATTTATTGTATAATTTAATTCCTACGTACATAGGACTTTTCTCATACAAGGACAAACCATGTGCTGGAATTGACAACATAGAGCTCTGTCTCGTTTCATAATGATGAAGTAAAGGTTTCCAAGTTTATTTTAACGTACTATAAAATTTCATAAATATAAATGCATGGGAGCGTTAGCAAATGTAAATCTTTAAAATAACTTTTACATGATACTCTTGACGATATTCCTACAATGTCTCTTATCGCCCGTTTCTGTATTTTAAATACTCTATTAAAATGACATAATGAACCCCAAAATAATATACCATAACGCAAGCGTGATGCAAATTGTGCATGATAAAATGACATTAAAGTAGCGTTATTACTAATATTTTTCAATCTATACAAAACATAACAAAATGAAGCAAGTTTATTTGATCTTCATTGAGAATCTGTGAAAATTTCAACTCTTAATGTTTATGAATAATGCAGATATAAGATGCGAGTTTTTAAAAAAGTTGCTATCTTGACTGCTATTGGTCGTAGAGCGTTCATTTCTTTAAAAATACGTGTTTTGCAAACGGTTTTTTAATGCGCTTAATTACAAGTGTTTAAAATACAAAATAACAGAGTTATTCTGTTTGTTTATAAGCAAAAAAAATACCCACCTTTTAAACGGACTTTTTAACAACAATTTCTTGAGCAAACAGTTTATTTTTTCAACATACCTTGTACTTATATCTTTCAAGAATCCATTCCACTTTGTTAAACATCTCTAGATTCATTATCTTGCTTATGACGATTGTTTAAACAAACGCTCTCTGGGATAAACAAATGCAATTATTCATAAACTGTTAAACCGATCTGGCTGAAATCTCGCACACTTATAAAGCCCCATAATGGCCTCGTCATCAAGATGTTATAAATCACTTACTACCATTGTTGCAAAAGTTATTAACATTTATAAAATAGTGCAAAAAAGAGGGTTTTTCGCCATTATCTCGACAATTTATTTTTCGATTTTAACTCATAAAAAATGAAATTAAAGATGTTTTTAATGCCTACAACTTTTATTAATACAACTTTTGTCTAAAACGTAACTGGAAAATTCTACGGCCCGAAAACTGAGTTTTCCGAATTTGGTCGTTGTTTATAAAAAAAAATAGGGCAAATCTGGCTGTACGTCTATACGTATTTATCATTTACTAACTCTCTCCTATGACTTACAGTCTTCAGATACCTGTATTAAATTAAATAAACTGTTTTTTATACAGACTGGGGTATGGTATCGTCAAACAAGCCGACGAAGCATATAAAGATAAGGGATTCAATTTGCAGGCGAGATAGTACAGATACTAGTTATTTTTATATATCTTGCAAAACTTGATAGTTAACAAAAATTAACATCAGTATTTGCTTGTTGTTTCTCATTATTTGGTATATAATTATGTCCACTGCTTAGTGATAAAATTCTATGAAAGCGATGTCAACTTTTGACGTGTGATTTATATTATGCAAAACAATATACGTAAATTTCATATACGTTTAGGAATAACACTGGAACAAATAATAAAAAAAACATTTGCAAATCATTACTAAAAATAAGAGATAAAATCTCACGATGGACGCGGAATATATTAACCAACATTCATGCATGCCGATTAGTATGGTAACGTTAAGTGTTTTAATTATCTCCCAAGAAGAAAATAACGAACGTAGGGATGCTGACTTATTGTAGAGAAAATGTTAACATCTGGATAATTTGTATAATTCTAAAAATATCATCTGGTTTGTATGAAAAATATTGCAGTAGAAATTATTATGATTATATTATATTGGCTGTAGATATCAGATTTTAAACTTATAAGAATCTATTAAATGGATTTGAGGGCATCGCTACCTACAAAAGGTACAACATCCAACATGCAGTACCGGACCCACATACGGTTTATGTTGGATAATTATTAGAGTTATGCTTCCCCAAATTATTAATCATTCAAGAATATGGGTTGGAAGCAACAGTTCAAAATTTCCTTATACCCGCTCTGATTACAAAACCCTAGATAGATACAAATAAATGTCATAACTTCTTTGATCTTTGATTCTTTAATTTTATAGCGAGAGCAGATAATTTTTTGTCTTCACTCAGGGCCGGTTTTTCAATACTCAGTTCAGCTAATCTAACCAACAGCTAACTCTTAACCGTCAGTCAAACCGTTTTTTTAGGTCACAGTTTCACCTAACCACCGGCCAAAGTCTCGGTTAAAGTAGCTGACACTTGAATGTGTCTGTTTGCTAATCTAACTGATGGCTATATACTTTACGCATGCGTGATGCCGCGGTAATGCTTTTATTTTTATTAAAATGAGAGGTTAATTTGTTTTGTTTACCTTCTTTGATTTTAACCTAACATATTTGTTTAATTTTTATTACAAGTAAATAGTAAACAGTAATAATATGGAAGCATTTGATTTTGTTAGCGATAATGAACTGGAGTTTATAGAATTTATAGAACATGAGAGAAGGCCGTATGTCGTAAGGGAACGAAACAATCCCTTTGAGGATGTGGATTTCTTCATGAGATTTCGTTTGAGAAAAGACACAGTTTTGTTAATTTTGGAACAGATAGAACATACAATTGAGAACAACACAGACCTGTATTATCTTTTGTGTTATGGATATAAATTCTGTATTAATTTATATAATTACCTAGCAAAGAGGTTGTTATTTATTTGGAACTGATACCTATTTTGTGTTTCATTTCTTTTCAGAAATCATTCTGTATCTCCCATAAACCAGTTGTTGCTAACATTAAGGTTTCATGCGACTGGAAATTTTTTAATAACTGTGGGGGCCTTATTAACGTGAGCAAAAATACATCGTGTAGAATTGTAAACAAAGTCACACGTGCCTTCGCTTCTTTGGCTCCCCAATATATAAAGATGCCAATAACTGCAGAAGAGATTTCTATCGCACATATGCAGTATTTTGCAAAGGCAAGACTTCCAAGAATAATAGGCTACTTGGATTGTACTCACATAAAAATTCTTTAAAATACTTTAAATTACTTACTTGTGTTTAAGGTGGAAATCATGCAGAAGTCTTCAGAAATAGGAAAGGTTATTTTTCAATAAATGTACAGACTATTTCATCTGTTAATTTGAAAATTTTAGACATTGTAGCCCGTTGACCAGGATCTACCCATGACCAAACTGTATTTGACAATTCAAATATTCGAAATAGATTAGAAAATAATGAATTTGGAAAGAGCATATTGGTTGATGACAGTGGGTATGCAAATAATATGCATGTTATAACGCCCACATTGAGGGCCGATACCGAAGTTGACAATTTATCTAATGAAGCGGGTAGGCATTTAAAATATAACAATATATTTAGTACCTACTTTTAAGTAAAATTTAAGTATGGCTTATTTCTTTATGTACTTTTTTTCAGTAAGGCGCACAAGAAACCCAGTGGAGCGGTAATATGGACTATGGAAGAGAAGATTCCCAGTTTTAGCACTGGGTTTAAGGCTGAAACTGGAAAATACTTTAAGTGTTATCGTGTCCTGTGCCGTCTTGCATAATATTGCTGTAGATGCAAATGAAGAATTACCTCCAGACGATCCAGAATTAATTATGCAAAATATAAATTTTGATGAAGATTTTATTGTAGATCCTCCGGAGCAAGAACACTTTAATAATGTAAGAGATTTGCTCATAAATAATTATTGTCCAGGATTACTTAATAATCAAAATCATTAAAGCTGGGATGTTGAAATTTACTATGCAATTATTACAAATTATTGGTATGAATTAAACAACTTTTAGAAAACATATGTCATTTATTTTGGTAATTTTTTTACAGTAATCACAAATTATCACACAACAGATATAAGAAAATAATGGTGAATCCTCTCAAATATACAATGGTAACCAACTACTACTTATCAATAAAATAATAAACAATAATATTTATGCTATTATTATATAAAGCAAGAATATACTTAGAAACTCAAAAACATTTTTTTTCTTCTATAAATGCTAGGGAGATCTCCAGCACTGGTCTTCAATATAGTTGCTAGTTTCCAAAAAAAAATCTCTCCTGAACTGACTTCTAGAAAATTTCTTAAGTTAAAAATAATTTAAACCTGCACGGAACTGGAGAAACAATTATGTAAAGGTTGAGGTACAAAAATATTTAAATGGCAAAGCCAGTATATAAGTTATGGTGACAAACATGTATGCTGATGCGAGCAACTATACTTGAGACTGGTATTGGCTACTGTAATCAAGACCAGTGCTGGCTGCGGAGGCACACCCTAAAAACTTTATTAATATTAACATATACAGCACATTCAAAAATCATTTTTCGGTTTAAAGTAATTTATTATTATTATTATTATTATTATTAATCAAGTATTTAAATATGATGTACCTGTTAATCACACCCTGTATCCATATTCACATTCTTATACCATTGAAACTATCAAACCAATTTTAATAAAACACAAACTAGATAATGTAGCATGTGTAGAAGAAAATCCAGGGAAATTCAAATAGGTAGTTTGTGAGTAATAAGCAAACATATAGAAAGAAAACAGACATTCCATTTTATGTAATATGCATTATGTAGACTAGTTAGTAGAGATAGTCAATTTGTTTTTTATGAGCATATTAAGTGTTGGTGAAATCAAACCTTTTGATTCACCAACACCGAATAGCAAGAATCACCCTTTTAATTCGAGAACTGTATTAGGCTTACCAGATTTTTGTTTGTTTGTAATCTTATTTCCTGTATCGGGAATATTACAATAATTGTGGTCTATATTCTGTTCCTGTGGAGAGGAACTTTCCTTGTCTTGGTTATTTTCATAATTAAATTCACTTGCATTATGAGTTACTCCTGCATATACATTTAGTGCAGGGTGAAAAACATTATATGGACATGGACTCTTCATGACTTACTTTTTATATCTTAGTAAGAGAGGTCCTTTCACCAGCATGTTTTTTGTTTATTAGTCGAGCTATTATCATCGCAGGAAATAAAAATTAAAAAGTTAATTACTGTCATCGTAATATCCCTAATAAACTATTGCTATGCTCATATGTCAATTTTCTAAATCATTCGTATCTTAAGTGTTTAGCGTCTAAAGTGATTTTGATAATTTTGAGTGTTTACCATCCAAAGAGACTGGAAATTTTATTACAGTCAAAGTGAGAAACTCGACATGCTTTTAATATACGGGGAATGAATTATGTTTAACCCTCGGCGTTATACGCGAGGCGTTATCCAGATAGGAATCATCCTAACCGTCGCCAGTTTGCAAAGGAGGAACAGAAACTGCGAAGAGCACCTAACAATGATAATGAGATATTCATTATAAATGAAAATACTGAAATAGAAGTATTAGCTCATATATAGGCACATCCTACATCATCTACAAGGAAAATAAGGAAATAGCCCATCACGCTGCAATTAGCTATCAATGAGTATGTAAATTTTTTAAAAATCATTAGTATAAAAGTTTTAAATACCAATTACATCAACACCTCTATGAAGATGACGGTGCTAGAAGAATGATTTTTTGCAATTGGGTTCTGGAAAAGTATGGGCAAGAGAGAGAGAGTTCCACAAAAATATATTGTTCTCAGACGAATCTCGTTTCACAAATAACGGGATGTTCAATAGAAATAATTGTCGATATTGGGCCACAGAAAATCAACATTTAGTTAGAGAGGAAAATTTTAGGAGCGTCTTGGTTATAATGTCTGGGCGGGGATAAAGAATAATCGGATTATAAGACTTATTATTTTTGACGGAGCACGGTATTTGGAGTTTCGTCAGAACGAAATTGAAGATGGTATAGATAATTTGCCGTTAGCTCAACAAGGGCAACTCTACTTTCAGCAGGACAGAGCGCCTCTCCATAACTCCAGAAATGTTGCTGCTTATCTTAATAATAGATTCGGGGTGCAATGGATTGGGAAAAATGGTCCTGTTAGATGGCCCGCGAGATCAAGATGATAACGCGAAATATCAGATTTTAATAATTTCAGTGACTTTTTTAATTTGACACATGGCTACTATGAAAAAGTAACATATCTATATTTTCTTCTATTTTTCCATGGATCGATAGGCGTTTTTTCACTTTAACAAAATCCTATTGGTCGATTTTTCTTTTTTTTGAAAATGTATGTTTTGATTGGTTAATAAAGTAGAAATATATTACGATCTGAAAATATGTAAAAATATATAAGGTTTTCTATTTAATAAGCATCCTTCATTGTTACATCACGTGACCTATGCAAGCAATTGTTTTTAAATTGCATTTTAAAGAATATGTATACAACCCTACAGTTTCTATACAAAACTTTTTTTTACCTCCAAAAATAACACGAATAAATGGGTGGTCAAATTATAGTGATTAGCCCTGTACAGTTGATTTTAAAAAAACTGGTACAACTCTTGTAATCTTAATAGTTTAGTTGTGTGCATATGTCGGTAAATAGAGCTGGCCGGGCATGTCGAGAGGGGGGGTGGAGAAGAGGTGATTTACCCCAGACCTGGGATTTTTGGAGGGGACCGGTTTTCTTAGTGTTTTTAAACTTATTAAACCTTTCTTTTTCATTTTATTCAAATGGAATTTTAAAAAATAATTAGAAAATAACTTTTTCAAAACATCTTCAAGCCTGCCATATTATTGTTTAAAAAATAATATTTGTTACCGATAATTCTAATGGTTGTAATGAAAATACTAACTGAATAAAGATAATTCTATTTTTAAGATAAGAACACAAAAATACCACTTGAGATTTAAAAAAATGTAAACAATGCAAACTGAACATAAAAATACAATAAAAAAAAATAAAACAAATGAACTTCAACTACGTAATACAGAATTAACTAATATTTGTCATTGCTCCATTAGCGTCTAAAACTGCCTGAAGTCTTGCAGGTATGGACAAAATCTGATTTCTTGCAAGGTCAACTTCTTGCGACAAGTTCTCCCAAGCGTCTTCAATTATCCCTTCCCATTCTTGGGCATTATTTGGATGGTTATTTAATTTTCTTATATGTTTCACCATTAGTCCTCAAACATTTTCAATTGGATTTAAATCCGGACTTTTAGATGGCCACGGTATCAACTCTATGTTTTTATTAAGAAACCATTGCCTGACACGATGGGCCGTATGTATGGAGGGAGCAGTTGTCTTGTTGAAAAATAACATTTTTTTCTGGAAACACCTCTATTACTGACGGCAACATAATATTGTCTAATATTTCAATACATTTAATGGAATTGAGATAACCACCACTGTTCCAACACACACCTAACCCATTTAGGCTCATCCAAGCCCAGACATTACCTGAAAACCATCCTGATATTTGTGGATCCAAAGTATATTTTTCGTCGTATCTAGTGGAAAGAGGCCTATATACGCGAACATGTCCATCGTTACAAGATTTAAAAACCTTTTCGTCAGAAAAGACAACTTGTCTCCAGAAGTTTTCATCATTGATTATATAGTTCAGTGCAAAAATAATCTTACCCTGCTTCTTTTCTTCTGAAAGTTTGTATTTTTTAGCCGCTGAACAATTCTTCAATTCCCTTCCTAGTTCTATTCTTCTCCAAGCAGTAGGTACCGAAGCAAGGAAATTTGTCTCTGAAATTGCAGTCTGAAAAGGGGTCTCTCTTAGGTAATTTATAAGATTTTGAGTATTGCTCTTTCTGTGCCTACCGGAACCAACTTTACGGAATACCGTTTGGTTACCTTCCCATTGTTTTATTATCGTGGTTTTACTCACATTGCATTCAGCAGCAAGTCTTCTTATGGACCAATCATCTTCAATTTTAGAAACAATTCGAAGTTTTTGAATATCTGTTAGATGTCAAACCATTTTTAATAATGACGCCATTGATTAACGTCAAAGTGATATTTGTAAGATTATTAATATCAATCAAAGAACGAATGATTTACATAGCTAAAAGAAAGTGTACCAGATTTTTTTGAAATCAACTGTGCAATATCATATTTTTTGTTGTTTTAAAAATTGGTGCAATTTATTATTTCCTCTCTACAAGGATCTACGAACTCAAATTATTTATATTTTACATAGTAGTACTATCTTCTATTTGCATACTGCTTTTCCCACAATTACGGAAACCTCAATGTGACGGAGACAAACTACCCCTCTCACATGTATTTCTTTCTAAAATATCTGTGACACTTGGCACTCACTTCAGTTGGTGTTGAGTTCTTAATGAATTTACACTGATCCCATGATACCTTCAATACATGGAGTTCGCATCTCATAGACACTGTTAAGTTCCATCGCAGTAGAGCGTAACTAGCGCCATCTCTCAGTCCTTATTTATATAAGACACTTGCATATAGGTTGGAATATTATAATTCCTATATTTTATATTTTTATAAAATTTCCTTCTGCTATAAAATTGCTTATTCAGTGATGATCATCAATTTTATTTTCGATTTGGATTGTTTCGAGGCTACTGAGAGATGGCGCTAGTTACAATCTACTGCGGTAGAACTAAACAGTGTCTATGAGAGGCGAACTCCAGATATTGAAGGTATCACTTGCACTGCACTGACGAGACCCAAAACTGGGTCGAAACCGGTCTGCAGTTAGTGACATCCTACAATATGAAAAAGGCCTCGCATCTTCCTCGTAGCATTCGAGCATTCCAAGTCATTGTATTTTAGAGCTCACTGTGTTTAGACGAAATACGCAAATTTTACTGTATAATTCAGCGCTTGTAAGGGAGAATAGCTGTTTTGGTTTAATTTGTTGAGTCCTTATTTATATAAGGCACTTGCAGATAGGTTCCTATATTTTATATTCTTCTCTTAGTTTGGTATTCAATTGTTATTATTTGGAGAATCGTTAAAAAATATGTAAGATAGGTTACTTATATTTTTTAAACTTTGCTAAACCGTTATTTGTAATGTTCAGTAATTTAGGGAAAAAATATACATGTTAAAAACAACACTACATAAATTCTTGAATAAATGAGTAGTGCATAATTAATAATAAGTGGAACTTCGCAGAAACAAGTCTTGTCACTGTTAATTATTTTTTACAAAATGGATGAATTGTAAATGAATACCTACTTATTAAATTTTTTATTGCCTTTTGCTAAGAAGTCCTATAAATAAAAGGACATGTCTATATATTATGATTCTGACGTACTTGGACCAACAGAAAAACTTGTGTATCTGTTGCTATAGCGCATATTTTTTATGATGCGTTTAATATTTTATGCCGGTTTATTTAAGTGGGCGTCGGGGGTTTATTTGTAATTACAATAATTTCTGTTTATTACATTAAGATTTTAATTACAATCAGTTTTACGCTGCATAATAGTTTACCATAAACATTTAAATAAAATTAAAAAGTGCTAAATAGTGAAGATACACGATAAAACCTTTCATTAAATTAAGTACGTTTTAATTGCAGATTATTATACAATGTACGCATATTACATATAGTTATAATAATATTGTAACTGTTTGTGCATCCTCTTTTTTTTTCTTTGATAAATGGGACAGCTTGAAACTTATTTCTTGTTTTTTTTTTGGCATTGGATGTAGAAACTATTAGCCAGTCACTTAATTCTACAAATCGAATAACTATTAAAAAAATAATAAAACAAAACGACGAAGAAATACCAATACGAAGCTAACCTAACACCACGATTTTAACGGAAAATTAATAGACGACCAACACAATGGGGAAAGCACAGGATGACACTCTTCCCGCTCAGGGGCCCATCAGAGCAATAATAATTAGACACACAGGTTAAAGGCCACGGATTATGAGGTATAATAAACAAAAGGTAAAACATAAGGATACGATTCTAATGTATGTACTTCATAACAGTATGTTGATGTTATTCAGAAAATTCATTATTTCTTTATATATACATATGTTCTTAAGTGACAATAGATGTAACAGATTAGAGGGCAGAGGAATCTTTAATTTCAGTAACCCCTTAATAAGTTTCTCAGAAGCTCCAGTATGGCATGAACACCCAAAGAAAATGTGATCCAAGTCACAAATAACATGGTATGCTGTGCATATATCTGTTTCCACAACCCCAATTCTCTTCAGATGTTGAGCATAACAAGCATGGCCAAACCTCAATCTAGAGATAGTTGTGATAAACTTTCTGCTTGCTGTCAAATGTCTAAACCAAGGGACCTTAGGTAAACTATCCTCGATTTGAATATAGCGGTTGTTTGGGTTATCAATTTTGAATTGTTCATAATATTCACTCCATTTAATAGTTATATTATTTTTTGATGAGTTCAAGAGATTAGAATTTCTTGTTTTTATATTTTGTTTTTTAACTTAATAATAATAACGCACTACGTCATTTGCACTAGGAGTGTTATATCCATAAGTATCTTGTATGAAACTCAATTTATCACATAAACACCTTGGAGTCATACCATGTTTTATTTTAAATATAAATTGCAGTGATTTTAAAACTATACGTTGTCTAGCATTTAAAAGAATTTAAAACATTTAACATTGTATCGGGGGTATATTTGTTACATTTTATTATCCTCATAGCTTCGTTTTGCAACTTTTGTATATCATTGTTATTTAAATATAGTGTTGCACAATATTCAAAATGTGGAGCTATTATAAATTTATATACTAATATTCTTGAAAATATTAATAAATAATTTGAAATTCTACTTAAAAGATAAGTCTTTTCTGCAACCATCTTTATAATGCCACCTTCTACGTCTGAATATGATTTTATTGAAAATTTGTCAGAACTTTTAGGCACTTACTTCAACTCATTTGATCACTTTTTTATTATTGGTGATATAAATATTGACATTAAAGGAAATAGAGGAAATTTAGATTATGTAGAAGAATATCTAAATCTGCTATCTGAAAAAGGATTGGTATCTCTAATAAATAAAAATACACTGGTTACAGATACTTCTGCCACATGCATAGACCACATATTCTTCAAATCCAGAAGCTGTATATAGCAATAATAAAAACAAATATTACAGACCATTACTCAGTCATCTCAAAAATCAATAATAAAGAAACAAGTAATTATTTTAAACAATATTGTGGTGAGTCATATAAAAAAATTAATAATGAAATACTGATACAGCTGTTAACTAGTGTGTCCTGGGATCAGGTGTATAGCTGCTCGGATCCAAATGAGGATTTTGATAATTTTTTTGAAAATTCTCAAAATGTATCTCGGAATCAACACAAATTATAAAATTGAAAAAGGAAAAACCATGGATTAGGCAGGTATTAGTTATTTCAATTAAAAATAGAGATACATTGTTTCAAAAACATATAAGGCATCCCCAAAATGAACGATTTAAACAGGATTATATAACTTATAGAAACAAAATTAACTGTTTAATAAAAAAGCAAAATAAATTATTTTAAATCCAAAATTGACACGAATAAAAATTGTACTAAAACACTTTGGAATGTCGTAAGAGATTTTTCGAATAATTACAAAAATGAAGACAAAAATATAATAAAATCATAACAGAAAACGAAGATGAAGTGATAGAGGTGAAAAACTTGCTTCTAAAATAGTGCAAGTACCGATGTTAAATGAAATTGTGAACTTTCCCCATTCTATGTATATAAATTATACAAATGTAACAGAAATTAAACAAATTGTACTAGAACTAAAAAATGATAAGGCACCAGATCCAGATGGTATAAAAAATGAATTATTAAAGTCAACAATTGTTACTATTGTGGATCCACTGTGTTTTATTATAAATAAATGCATTGAATGTGGAGAGTTTAATACGCATTTTAAAAAGGCAATCATTAGACCAGTTTTCAAAGGAGTAAGTAAAATAGATGTACCAAATTATCGTCCAATTTCTTTAACCTCTTCTTTCGCAAAATTATTTGAAAAAGTTATAAAGTCACGTTTAGTTGATTATCTAAATAAAAATAAAATTTTATCTGATATGCAGTTTGGATTTCAAAAAGCCCTCTCAACCCAAGGTGCAATAGCAAAAGTAACATCAATAATATACGATGCTATGGATAACAAGAAAGCATGTCTGGGTGTTTTTGTTGATTTAGCAAAAGCCTTTGACACCGTCAGTCATGGACTTTTGCTACAAAAACTTGAAAACTTTGAAATTAGAGGTAATGTCTTAAAATTATTTAAAAGTTTTTTTGGAGGAAAGGAAACAAAAAGTTGAAATAAAAAATGTCTTAAGCAAAGAGCAAACTGTAACCTGTGGAGTACCACAGGGTACAGTTCTAGGACCTGTGTTGTTTACTATATATTCAAACAGCTTACTTACAATGAATTCTTCTGGAACAATAATATCATTTGCTGATGATACAGTTATTTTGTATACTGGGCATACCTGGGATGACGTGAGACATTTGGCTGAAAGGGATTTAAAGAAAGTTTTTGATTGGTTTAATGCGAATTTACTAACAATAAATGTAGATAAAACTAAAATTATTCCCTTTACGTCTTACGAGAAATATCTACCTGACTACAGCACCATATCAGTAAATAATCTTTTAATTTCACTAACTGGATCTATTAAATACCTCGGTATTTTTATTGACTCGCATTTAAGATGGAATATACATGTAAACAATACAATAACAAAAATTCGGGGTTTAATGTGTAAATTTTATCAATGTCGACAGATACTACACTTGAATAATCTTGAAATATTATACTATGCTTTTATCGAATCCATTATTCAGTATGGCATAATTGGTTGGGGAGGAGTAAGGAAAGCATATCTGATACCTCTGGAAATTATTCAGAAAAAAATTCTAAAAATCATATATTTTAAACCCTTCCTATACCCCACGGAACAATTATTTTCGGAACTTAATATACCAGATTTGCGGCAGCTTTACGCTAAGAATATCCTGTTATTTTTGTTCCGAAATAAACAGTACATTAGTAGGATAAATCACGAACATAATACCAGAGAACAAGAAGCGGCTCACTGTATTATACCCAGGATTCATAAAAGTATTGGTCAAGATACTTTGTTTACATTGAGCCAAAATTGCTTAATATTTTGCCGATATCTCCAATAAACATAGCGAAAAGTGAAGCGTAAGTTATAGCCTCTCCTACTCAATTGTTAACCTCACCTTCGCGATGAGTTCAATTTGAACTTGGTGCACCCTGTTTTCACTAACGAGGCTCTAACGACCGAGTAAGGGCGGAATAACCCTTACCTTTTGCCGTGAGCACATCCACCTTCTCACGAAGAGCGCGGTAAAAATAACCCACCGCACACAAAGGTTGCTTTTGGAATCTTTTGGTTACCCCATCGTCGCAGTCTCCTTCTGTGCCATGGGACCACACCACTCGCCTTCCGCAACCGAGCTGGTCAGTTGCATACCTGCTCCAGCTAAAACTTCAAATGCAGCTTCGTTTTCAGTCGATTAAGGCTTTTAAAAAAATGATGGAGAATTCAAGTGGGACAAAATCATCCGGAGGTAAAATACCCTCCCGATCGGATCTCCGGGGGAGGATGCCCACAGAGACACCTCATCGAATGTCGAAAAAACACCGACAAGTTAAATCCAAGAAAATTAATTCTTTCATCTACGGCGCTTGGAATGTTCGTACTTCGAACGACAGCACTCGCACCGATCGGCCTGAAAGAGGAACTGCTTTAATAGATAGAGAACTTCACCGACTCAATGTTGACGTTGCAGCTCTCAGCGAAACTCGATTTTTGGAGGAAGGCTCTCTCACAGAAAAGTACTACACCTTCTATTGGAACGGTCTTCCCACCAATTCAAGAAGACAACATGGAGTAGGATTTGCCGTTCGGAATCAACTTGTATCCAACTTAACACAAGTACCACAAGGCCTATCCGAGCGTCTAATGCTGCTACGCTATGAGCTATCAGATGGCAACGCGGTAAATCTAATAAGCGCCTACGCTCCCACTCTGGATGCAAGTCACGAAACCAAGGAAAGTTTCTATCAACAGCTGGAAGAAACCCTCTGTAGAATACCTAAAACGGAACGACTCGTTATTCTTGGCGATTTTCACGCTAGAGTAGGGAGAGATGCAGACACCTGGCCAGGCATCATAGGCAAGAACGGTTTGGGCAACATGAACGCTAACGGTCAACTACTCCTAACTAAATGCGCCGAACATGATCAGTTATAACAAACACCATTTTCCGACAAAAGGATAAATTTAAAGGCACCTGGCGTCACCCCAGATCAGGTCACTGGCATCTACTGGACTATGTTATCGTACGTAGGAAGCATCTCAAGGACGTCCAAATTACAAAGGCGCGCATTGATAGCGAATGTTGGACCGATCATCGTCCTGTTGTCTCTAAAATGAAAATTGTTATGAAACACCGAAGAACTCAAGTAAAACGTAGACTCCGTCTCTGTATTAGTAAATTGCGTGACCAACAAACCGTCGAACAGCTAAAGCAAAAAGTTCAAGAGAATATGAGTGCACTAGAAGAAACCAATTCTGTAGATGTCGCTGCTACCTGGACACAAATTAAAGACAGTTTAAAAAGTGCAAGTGAGGAGATTCTTGGCACTGCAGCAAGTAAAAAACAGGAGGACTGGTTCAATGATAATGAAGCTTTTATACAAGAACTTCTTGACCGCAAACATATTGCCTTCCAAAACGCTATCAACCACCCCAACGACTCATCAAAAGCCAGAAGCAGCATCAGAAGCTTTTACCCAATCTAAGTATGAAACGCAACGCGAAATCAGAAGAATAAAGAACGAGTGGTGGGCAAGCAAGGTCAGAGAAATTCAAAGGTACGCCGATTCACACGACTACAGGAATTTCTTTCAAGGAGTAAAAGCAGTGTACGGCCCCACTCGGAAAAATATGTGCCCTATTAAAGATTTAAATGGAAATCTCCTCAAAGAAGACCAGGAAATTAGAGCCCGATGGAAAGAACACTACTCTAATATTCTTAACCAGCAAAGTCAAGCCGATCACGATATTATAAATCTTATCCCTCAATATGACACCTTCGAAGACTTAGATAAACCACTAACAACGGAAAAGATCCTAACCGCCATTGGGAAGCTAAAAAATAACAAATCTCCCGGCGCCGACTCACTCCCAGCTGAGATCTTTTAAGCTGTGTCGTCAGAGCTCATACCCTACCTCAAAAAACTGTTTGATGTCGTGTGGGAAAGTGGTCAAGCTCCGCAGGAGTTTCGTGATACACTTTTAATCAATCTCTTCAAAAACAAAGGGAGCGCTGCGGACTGTGGAAATTACAGGGGTATAGCTCTCCTGGCTGTTGGAGGGAAGATACTCACTAAAGCGTTGGCAAATAGGCTAACACCTGTTATGGAAAAGTTACTTCCTGAAACATAGAGTGGCTTTAGACCAAACCGAGGCACATCGGATTTAATCTTCACACTTAAACAGCTTCAAGAAAAAGCACTCGAACATCAAGGAGAAATTCACTTGGCCTTCATTGATTTAACCAAGGCATTTGACTTGGTGGACAGGGAAGTGCTCTGGAAAATTATGTTCCGCTTAGGTATCCCTAGAAAATTTGTGGAAGTATGTCGCAGTCTACATACAAACAACAACGCCCAGGTTATGTATAATAATGAGGCAACCGAACCTTTCCAAACCCTCACTGGAGTTAGGCAGGGATGTGTCCTGGCACCCCTACTCTTTAATTTGTTTACCACTGCTCTAACAATTATAGTTGACAATAAACTGACAGTCAGAGGAATAGGTCTCAGATACCGTTTTGATGGCGGTCTCTTTAACATAGGGCGCTTTAGAGCTTTCACGAAGACACGCACACGATTCATTTGTGATCTCCAATATGCGGATGACTGTGCACTTTTAGCCTCTACGCCGGAAGAGCTTCAAGAACTTTTAGATGTGTATGCCCAGAGCTATGATTCCTTGGGACTTAAAATCAACATTGGAAAGACTAAGATTATGTCAACTCCTCATCAAGTGAACCAAATAGACATTACTCTTAACGGAAATTCTCTTGAAGTGGTGGATCAGTTCAATTACTTAGGCAACGTTGTTAATGACAAAGCAAACATGGACAGCGAGATTCGCAATAGAATTAACGCTGCATCTAGAGCACTCTCGGGACTTAGAGAGAGAGTATTTGACAACCACGACTTTGCTTTGTCAACGAAAATGGCTGTCTACAGAGCAGTTGTCATTACAACACTGCTATATGGATGTGAAAGCTGGGTCACTTACCGTCGTCATGTGAAAGAATTAGAACGTTTTCAGCAAAGACACCTCAGAAGTATGATGAAAATCCGTTGGTTCCATCACATATCAAACGTGGAAGTACTCAGGAGAGCAAACAGCCTTCCAATTGAGGTGCTTATTTCAAGAGCACGCCTAAGATGGGCAGGTCACGTTCATCGTATGCATGATAACCGCCTTCCTAAATGTACACTTTATGGTGAATTGCTAAGCGGTAGAAGAAGGCGTGGCGGTCAACGAAAGAGGTTCAAAGACGCTCTCCATGAAATTCTAAAATCCTGCGGTATTGCAGACGAGCAATGGGAACAACTTGCAGCGGACAGAACCGAATGGCGAGGGGTTGTAGCCAGCTATCAAGGAAATGTTGCTGCAAGAAGGCCGAATCCAAGACCTAACCAGGTCTATGTTTGTCCTGACTGCGGTCGACATGTACTCTCCCGAATTGGCCTCTATAGCCATAGTCGTGTGCACCGTAGATGAATGGGAATTACAATAGACTACACCTTTTACTTGTTTTTTCTTGTACAAAATCTATCGACTGTAACATTTTTATACTCGGACTCGAGTAACGGCTAATAATAATAATAATAAAAAACAAAACATCTTTTCAAGAAAAAAGTATTAGCGTGGATGACTTCAAATGATGAAAATATGCTCTATAATATTATTGATCCCATGTAGTTACTAAATTATCTATACTTTGATTGTGTACATCTCCTTGTGAATATTAATTTCGATATTTTCTGTTTTCTTAGTGCAGTAGTTGTATAGTGTCTAATCAAATTATTAAACAATTAATACAGTTAGATGTACAATTTAGTTTCTGTTCTCTATCTTGTTTTACATTCACTGTTGTTCAGTTATTTTTCAGTTTATTTTCTTTTTCTTTGCATCTTAAGGTGGTGTAACCCACAGACAGGCTTAGATAAGCCTAAATGGGTCTTCCATATTTATTTGCAAATGGAACCTCAAAATTGCGTATAAAAATAATTTCTGTATTGTATAATATTGTAATATATTGTATAAACATAAATGGTTAACACATTGTACTCAAAATGAAATTTTAGTTAAGATAACTTATTGATTATACATACCTGTAATTTTTGTGTGTACTTATTTGTGAGTAAATAAAATTATTATTATTAAAATTATTATTATTATTATTAATGTAGTCAGTATTACATTTGAAGGTCAAGGATTCATCTATTATAAACCCAATGTATTTAATTTCCGAAACCTTTTTTAAGTTATTACTATCTAATACATTACTTTGCCTAACTTGTTGACGAAGTAGTGTTTTTTACCGAGAATTATATATTTGCATTTATCGGTGTTTACTTTTAAGCTAGTATCACACAACCAAACAAATACATCTTTTAAATCTTGACTGATAACATTAATAACATAATTTTTATTTTCTCCACAAAAATAAATTAACGTATCATCTGCAAATAAATGTAACTTACAATTTTTTATTGATTTCACTATCTCATTTATAAACATATAATAGAGGCCCTAGCACTGATCCTTGTGGTATTCCTAAGTCATTGTCACTATATACATATCTTATTCTTTGTTTTCTTGCAGTTAGGTAAGATTCAATCCTTTTAAGTACAGTCATGAAGTAGTAGCTACAATATATTGGACAAAAAAAAAGGAAAAGGTAGGAATGGAATATAATGTTCCGTAGAATAATTATAAATATTCAAAAGAATAGTTACAATACGCACTTGGTTTATTGTTTCTTTAATTTTTTTCAGATTTCTCTGACATATGTTTCGGCTTTGCGACCATTACCAAAGAGTCTTAAAAACTATTGTAGCGTATTGTAACTATTCTTTTGAATATTTATAATTATTCTATTGAATATGTTTCATCAAGAATCTACCGCAGATTCCATCCAATTAATATAATGTTCTGACCTAACTATTAAAACTGAGTTATACTACAATGCCCAGAACTAATATTTCTACATAAACTGTTAATTCAAAATAATATCGATGTTATCTTGGTTATCAAATATAATTTTTTTATTTCTATTTTATGTTTACTTAATTTTTGTATATTTTTAATATTAAGGAGTATAATTTTGGGCCATAATATAAAATAAATCGTTGTGTATGCATTTTTTTGTATAGTGGTAAAATAAAATCTTGTTGAGTAGTCACGAGAAATATATACAGAATACTGTGCTTTATAGCACCACAATAAAGAATGATAACTGTAAGCATTTCTTATGTTAAAATCTTTTGACTCGTTGTATAACAGGGTGGTGTTATGTAATTTGCTTTTGTTTGGTATTATTTTAAATATGTTGTTTTGTGTAACTTGTACATTGTTTAGAGAGCTCTTAAATAATGCTCTCCATGCTACAATAATATAATAATAATAATAATCTTTATTTTATACATTATACATCATACATTATACATTATCAGTCTTGTAATTACAATAATAATATAGATGGTAGGAAGAATGTACTAATAAAGAGAAGGACCCCAGAAGTATCTCTAAGATACTTGTACGGGTACAAAATGTGTCATCGTATATACAAATGACATGGCATAATTAATCTATCCTGGTGGCAGTTGTTTGTATTCAATTTTAGCGATATCCATTTAATATTTGTGAGTGTTTATAGATGAAACTGGCAGCAAATGCTCATCAGATATTTGGCAGCTATAGAAACTTATCAATATGTTTTGCACAATAAACATTCTTCAACAAAGTTATACGTAACGAATATTGTCCAAGATTGTTTTAACTAAGCAATGTGTTCTAAAATATAACGTAAAAACTGGAATTTTCTTTCCACTTCAAAAGTTTACTCTTTCAAGGTGATCTACCTTAGATTTTCTGCCTTTGCCTTTGCTGCCACTAGGCTATTTTCTATCTTAGAAACTATAATTTTTACATGCTAATAATTATGTAACTATACGAAAATGAAAAATAATATAAGGCTAAATGCATCATATAATAATTTTACTTATACATTGTTTTTATTAATCTATTTTTAGATAATAATTTTCGAGGAAAAAGTATAAAAAATATGTTATTAGATATATAGGTAAGTAAAGTGTAGCATCAGTATGGTGCGTATAAATTACGATATTTTTGTAATAGATTTTATTTTACTGTATATGGAAATGGTATTGACATCTAATATTTTTGATCAACTAAAACGTGGAACAATATTCCTTTCATTTTCAGAAATATATTTCATGCACGTTAACTTAAATTTCTTTTTATTATTGATTTCTTTAATTTCAAGCGGTAATGAATTATATATTTTTGGAGCTAGATACGAACAACATCGTTGCCCTACGGTTTTTCGTCTTTTAGGGATTTTTAGGGTATTTATATTTCTGGTTCTATAAAGGGGATGTGTCTCTACTATAATTCTTTTATTTTCAGTATGTTGTTTAATGGCTAGTGCAATGCAAAATAATTGTCTTATGTCCATTACATTTGCGATTTTAAATAGCGCATCAGATGGGTAGGTATGTTCTTTATTGTATATGACTTTTAAGACCCTTTTTTGAAATATATCTAACTTTGCCATGTTGCAATTTAAGATCCCACCCCAACCTATTATACCGTACCTTAGGTGTGATTCTACAAAGGCTTTGTACATTATTATTAATTGTTTGCAGTCTAATATATGTTTGAGCTTTCTAAAGAGTGGTATTATTCCGCGTAATTTTTTTTTTAATTCATTCACATGTGCTTCCCAGCGGAGATGTTGGTCTATATGTATACCAAGATATCTTATAGTTTTCGCGTATGCAATATTAAATTTTTTTATTGTTTATGTTTATATTTAATACATCATATTTTGGTAGTTGCGGTTTATAAGATGTAAAGGGAATATAAAAGGTTTTGTCAAAATTTATTGATAATAATTTATAATCAAGCCATTTTTTTATTTTAACAAAATCGCTTTCTGCTTTTATTTTTAGGTTAGTCCAAGTATCGTCTTCATAATAAATTGCTGTGTCATCCGCAAAGCTAGTTATATGACCATCTGTGTCTACGAGAAATAAGTTGTTGATGTATAAAATAAATAATAAGGGTCCTAGGATGGTACCTTGAGGAACACCACAATCTATAGTCCGATAACCACTCTTTCTCTCACCAATACCCACGCATTGTTTTCTGTCGGAGAGGTAACTCTTTAATAATTTTAGTGGTAAGTTCCTTATACCTATGTTTTCAAGACTTTCGAGCAGCAGCCGATGACTTATCGTATCGAATGCTTTGGCTAGGTCTATAAAAATACCCAGTGAGGGCTTTCCTTTGTCGAGTGACATATATATTTCCTTAGTGAGACATTCAATTGCATCCGATGTTGATTTCCCTTCCTGAAAACCGTATTGATTGCAGGATATAATGAATGAAGTTTGTGATTAATGAGATAGGCCGATAATTAACAGGCTCCAGCCTATCACCTTTTTTAAATATGGGTTTTATTAGTGATACTTTGAATGCTGAGGGGCATACTCCATCCTGAAAGCATTTATTCATTCTAAATGTTAAAGGTTGAGTTATGTAATCTACGATTTGCTTTAGTGATTCAGCTTTTATTCCGTCAATACCCGCCGATTTTTTATTTTTTAAGTTCATAATATTTTCTCTTACTTCTTTTTCGTCGGCTGGATAAAGAAACATTGATTTGTTATTTATTATTACTTTTTCTTTATAATTTTCATCTCTTTCTATCAATTTGGCCATTTTGCTACCCATTTCCGAATAGGTTTCATTAAATATCTCGCATATTTCTTCTATATTTTCAGTAATTTCATTATTTGAATTTAAAATTTTATTCACATCATTGTTTTTTTTCTTAGGTTTATTTTGTATTTCATTAACAGTGTTCCATAGAATTTTATTATTATTTTTTTCATTTTCGATTCTCTTTTTGTAATATTCGTTTTTGGACTTTTTTATTAATTTATTTAAGTTATTTCTGTAGCTAGTATATTGTTCTTTTAAGATGGCATTCTCATTTGATCTTTGGAAGTTTAAATATAATTTATTCTTGTAGTTTATAGAGTTTAATATACCTTTAGTAATCCAAGGTTTCCGACTTATATTTTTCTTTTTTCTCTTTATTAGTTTTGTATGTTCATTCATTTTTCCTAGCACAGTATTTACGAATATATTTGTTGCAGTTTCTGCATCATCACAGTTATAAACTGAACCCCAGGTACAGGTACTTAGATCATTTTTTAATGTTTTGTAATTTATAAATTTGA
Organism: Leptura quadrifasciata; assembly: GCA_963675555.1. Lineage (NCBI taxonomy): Eukaryota > Metazoa > Arthropoda > Insecta > Coleoptera > Cerambycidae > Leptura > Leptura quadrifasciata. The sequence continues at coordinate 23,241,379 of OY776681.1, read as the reverse complement.
TATATTTATCTTCTATCTCCTTTATTTTTGCATCATTTTGTGTTATAATCTGCATTATGATAGGAAAATGGTCAGTGATGTTATTTTTAATTATAATAGGTAATACGTTCTCATTGATATTATTTGTTATTTTCGTAAATATATGATCAATGCAGCTACCTGAGTTTCCCTGGGCTCTAGTAACATCATTTATGGCCGGAAAAAAATCATACTCAGACATTATATTCAAATATTCGTTGGTGACATTATATAGATCAGTTAATAGTAGATGCAACTAAAGAGCCGTAAACAATGAATAATTTTTTTCTGTTTAATATGTTTTTTATTTGATAGAATTTATGCATAAGTATTATAGTCTTTGTTTAAATATGTTCAATATGTTAATTCCATCTTAGAAGATGATCAACCATAACTCCGAGGTATTGTTGTACTGTTGGCAATTTCTTTTATGGACAGTGGGAAATTTGTTTTCTGGTTGGTCATCAGCTGAGAGAGCGAAAGTAACATTTACTTTTATCTACATTTATGCTAAGCATGTTAATATTTAAATAGGTACTGATATATTATATTTAGGCTTCTTTCGGTCACAGAATAAACATTTTCCCAAGATTCATCCACAAAAATCGTAGTCGTAAGATGTCATGTGACCCCGAAACATTTTTTGACTAGCTAAGTTGTTGTCGTATACAAGAAACAGAATTGGACCCTGTGGTAGCCGATTCACTTAGAGAATTATAAATTTTTACTCTACGAGTTCGGTTTGTGAGATGGTTTTTTAGAAGATCATAAATAACACCCCGTACACCAATACTTTCAAATCTCATTAATAGGATACGTTGTGATACAGTATCAAAGGCTACAATAGATCCAGAAAAACTGCCAGATATTTTTTATTTGTATCTAAATTAGAAACTGATTTATAAATTATATCTAGAACTGCATGTTCAGTGCCCTTATTTTTTCTAAAGCCAAATTGTTTATCACTAATCGCATGGTACCTGTTAAAAAAATTGGTTAATCTATTTTTAAGGCACTGTTCAAAATTTTTTGTAAAATTGTTTATAACTGATATATACTTCGGCCGAAAAATTGAGTCACTAACGCAAAAAATAAGCGGTACTCTCGTCAAAAGATAATAGCTCTTATTTCATACTAAAGCGGCACCTCTTCTACCTTACCCACTAAACATGAAACATGAGAATAATGTTGTGTAACGTTTTAAACAGGTAATACTTAAAACGTATTTCAATAACCTCATTCAAATTATCTCATAAACGTTTTCTAAAAAACATTCTGTTGTCGAACATTCAAATTATGTTACGAATTTTTGGAATTTTAACATTGAAAAGCAACATTTATAAAACATTCTTTCAACATTTGTTGAAGGTAAAAATTAAGTAAAGAGTAATTATTAAACAAACATTTTTATAATTGTAATTTTAACGTTTGTCAAACATTCCCTCATCCTACATTTTATCTAAACGTTCTTATAACGTAATAAATTTTATGTTGTACTAACTATATTATCATCAAGTTCGAAGAATATCCATAATCAAACGTTTTATGTATGTAATTTTAATGTCTCACACATTTCCTCATATGCATTATCTAAAACGCATTTGCGCAGTGCGATGTTAAAAAATATAGACTGTAACTGCCATTTTGAATGTTTGTTCTTGTTGGTTTTGTGCTTCTGTAGGGTGCTGCGTAAATAAATTAGTGTTACAAGAGATCATTAGGTATTTATAAAAGTTTTGTATTGTGTACGTGCCGTGTGTGGATAAAAATAGAGCAAAATAATGTAAGTAGAATGTTTTTATATACTTGCAAGGAATTTTCAACTAGATTGCAGCATGAGTTTTGGCGGTGCAGTCGTTGCATGATGGTAAAATTAGTAATGTGGTATCTATAGTCTATACGCTGGGTACCTCTACCTAGTGTCAATATCGGTTAATAAGTAATGTCGGCTAAAAAAGATTAAAAAGATGCAACTGAATATTGCACATAATAATTAAAGCTCTTTTTTGGAAAACCCCATTCACACAACTTTGATCTTTCAATTTATTCTATTTGAAATTCACGGCTCTTCTTTTCTTTTGTGACTTTACATTGTTTGTTTTGTGCTATGAAAATTGAAATAATTATTTAATTTTTATCATTCCTTACATAGACAATTACATATTATGCTGTGCCCTAACCTATATTGATTGATTTTGTGAGATATATAGATTGTTTATCTGTTTTTAGTTATTTTGTCCTTGTGCAAAACAATGTATCCCTATAACCTATAGGGTCTATCTAGTAGTTAAATACTGATGATACCTAGTTACTTTCTGTTACCTGTGTAATATAATATATGACAAAATACCATCATATAGCATATATTTGTCAAAGCCGAGCTGATAGAAATGTTATTTAAACTGCATGCTGCATGGGCCCTAATATAATAATATTTATCTGTATGCGCACTTATTAGTTAATAACAATACGGTTGTAATGCAATTGACAAAAAATTCAAATGTCTGTAGTACAGAATAGTGGTTTATGAATAGTTTGCTTTTTTATTGTTGGTTTATTTTTTAGGGTTTTGTGCTTAATTTATATACTTTAATAACGCCGCTTAGAGAAAGTATCTGAATTATAACTGTATTTATTAACAAATAAGTTTCTTATCATTTACACCGAAATTTTCTACTGAAATATTGCCATTTCTTGTTTCAGATATGTGTGTGCATCAGGGACAACATAATGTGTAGCATAAATTACTGTGTCATATAGGTAATAAATATGTTGTTAAAAATACATTTGAATAAATTTATCTGCAAAAAGCAAGTCTATATTTTTATTTATGCAAGCAGACACATTTTTAAAGAAAACAAAATTAATACACATATTTTTCTATTAGTATGGTAATTAATAGCAGTGTAAAAATTTAGTAATGAAAATATGAGTAAAATCAAAGTAAATTACCTACATCGATTAAACCTTTTACAAAATTATTAATTCTTTATTTGAATGGAAAAGTATAATATCGGTAGGTACCTATGTTATTAACTTATTTATTTATTTATCAATAATATTTAAGACAACGGACATGGATAATTATGAGGAGGATGCAGAATTAAATGTTTCATATCTAAAGAAAACGACAACTAAATTTGTGCTGGCATGAATTCAAAATCGGTGTGAAAATTATAATAAAAAAGATATATATTAAAGCGCTAGCAGTGGCTCAGTCTATTTTTATATTAGTTATTATTATTATTGCAGAATACTTCCATGAATAAATAATAAACTTCCATAAATACTTATAGAACTAGTGTTGGAAGTGTTACTCTTTGTCACTAATGAGAGGTTTATTGGACGAGTGTAAAAATGCTTTGAAAACAGAAGTTTCATGCACACAATTACTTCTACGACCATTAAAAAAGTAAGATTATTTTTTTTATTTCAGTGTGAGAGAGGTCACTTTTTCAGTTTTATTGATTTTAATGTTGGTACTGACGATGTTAAGTAATAATTAAATTTGTTTAACAAACAAAAATACAGATGACAGCTGTGTTTCATAACCGATGCTATGATTGTAGCCAAGGCAGTAAATATGTATTTTTCCATATTGAACAAGTCTTTTTCTGCCAATTGTTTAGAATTAGAAGTTAAGATTGTGGTTATTTTTAATATAATGTTAGCCATTGTGTTGTATAAATTTATGGACATTTGATAATTTTACAGTATGTTGATACATAAAATCAAACTTTTAATAAAAACAATCACAGTTAATGATAATTCTAAACAAACTGCGAAAAAGCTATATATTCATCAAATGCAGATTTACTGTCTTCGCTGGATTCACAGCCTTGGTTTTGTGGATTTACCTCTACTATGAAACGCCAGCCACAGCAGAAAATTTGCCATTTTTTTGCCAGTTAAACAAATACTCTCTTATACCTATTGTCAATAGCAATATTACAAAAGTAAAACTGAAAAAAGTGACATCTTTGGCACTGAAATCAATAAAAAAAATCCTACTTTCTTATGTTCGTAGAAAAACATTTTACAAACATTACTGAACTTACTTTACAATAATGTTAACAGGATGTGGAGCTGAAGCACAAAAAATTATTACCTACTTGTATATTAGCTGTTTAGAAAGGAAACTTTAAAGTAAAAATGTTGTAAGTTTTAACGTTGTTTTTATGTTCTAACAGTAATTTTAATGTTATGTAGACATTCAGTTATTATATGATAAACAGTAATATGATGTTCAATTTTTAACGTAATAATGGCAACGTTTATTTGCAGGACATTTGCTATGAGGTGAATGTTACTCTAATGTCGATCAGCTTTTTTGGAGAACGTTCGGTTGTTATGTTAGAACAATAATTAAACATCATTACAATGTTCACATGTTTAGTGGGTATAATCCCATTGAATCGAGAGAAATATATTAAGTTTTATCCACCTACGTGAAATGGAAACCACGACTACAACAAACAATTTTAATGACCTAGTCGACCGCATAGAGTAAGTAATTTAACGTGCCGCCTTTATACCTAATAATTTGCTCGACTAACTATTCAGTCATAAACCAACTTGGCAAGAAAGAAAGAAATCGTATATCCCGGGCACTCAGTGGCGCCACATACGTATTTATGTAGGTATATATAAAATAATAATATTTCATAAAATAAAAAATAAATATAATTAAATTTATTTTCACGCTCAACTCAGGCAAAAAGAAAAACTGGAGTTCTTTTAAGAAAATTTTTAATGGCAGGTATAATTTTATGGAATACTTAATCCGACATTAAAACTGTAGAATGGTAGATGTTGATGGTTGACTGACCTATATTAAGAACACAAGTGAACATGAATAATCATCACGTTACTTATCGATTGTGAATGAATATATTATAATGAGTTGCATGTGCTTTTCTCACATATTAATTTATTGATAATAAGTAAATTACTGAATAAATTAATTAAACTGCTTCTATAACCTGTAATAATTGATACATTATTTGCTAATGTTTGTTTTTAATTACACTTGTCGATCTGACAATTGAACCGTATATATGCATCCGGTATCTGCATTAATAAAAAAAAGATGCATGCAAGGAGACCTTGTTTTAGATTCTAAATTCACAAATCTTGTTAAAAGAATAATTCAATTGTCATTAGCAGGTTGTAAAAAATATATTAAAAATTAGTTATTGATAAATTAATATCAAATGCAAATGCGAAATAAGTGAATAAAAATAAGTGGAACTGATAAAAGCAAAGCTTGCATATAAATTGGTCCAGATTTATCGAATAATTGGATTTTACTTACCAGGTAATTTACATATTAGACCAATCGTCATAGTGTCAATTCCGGGGTGGGTACCTTAGAAAAATTCGGAACTCAATGAAACATGTTGTTTGTGGGTGTTCAGTAGAGCTACACCCAATTTATCTAACAAAAAAATCCTGTGGAATTTTGGGGAGGGGCGAAAATCCCCAAAATTTTTTGCACTTTTTTCGGCTGATTTTAGGGAACAACTTCAAATTAGTAAATTTCCTGAAATTTGCACTGTAAAACGTATTTTTTGACCAAGGTGTATGTATACCAGATTTGGATACACGGATAGGTCGGCGATAGCAGAACATATCCATAATAACGAGAACCATAAAATTGAGTATGAGGACGTCAATATATTAGACAGGAATACGCGCTATTATCCGCGAATCATTAGGGAATCACTGGAAATTATGAAAAACGTGAACAACTTTAACAGAGAGGATGGATATCGACTTAGTAACACGTGGAAACTGGTATTGCCAAGTACCATCACCGTAGTAAGTCACGGTCAACCAAACACGACGAATGAGCAGCGAAGCGAACCAAGCGCGACCAATGACCAGCGAAGCGAAGCGGCGCCTAGGTATATAACGAGGAGTGTAACACAACAGATTCAGTTTTTAGAATCCTTCTGAAGAAGCTGACAGGATGATCAGCGAAACGTCAAGTCAAGTTCGACGACCACGGCAAGACCCGGAAGAATCTATTTCATCATTTATATATTATATTAATTTTACATCTAAAACTGCTAAAATAAAATTAAACATTATTTTAGAACTTTTTGGATAATATAGAGCCATATGTGTTCTAATACATTATACCTTAAAACGCAAAGAAAAATAAAATTATAGTTATATAGGTAACTTACTATATATGGCACCGCTGATATGTATTTAACTTCTTTTTGTCCCTATTTATCAAATTAGAAATTGCTATCATATTTGATATTCATAATAAGGATTGATTAATCAATTTTAACACATTAGTTATTTTTCCTGTTTGATATCTTTTCAATTAATTGTGAACATATTCTAATCAATATTCATATGGTTTATTACAAGTTTTGTTCAAAGGTGGCATGCCCACTCTAGGTTGTAAATAACCTAAGCATGCACGACATACGTCTGGTTTTGATATACATTACAGGCGTAAGATCGAAGTGAATAACCAACATGCACGTAGACGTGTTATGGTTGAATTCACGTTTTCTGAGCGATGCTGCCCACCCTGGCTTGGCGCATGACACTTTAGATAGTATTACGGCAGAGAACATTACACCCGGTTTCTAAACGAATTCATAAGCGTATCTATACCTATATGAGGCTGCTACGTCAAATTTTAAAATTACAATCTGACGTAACTAGTTGGTCGTCGTCTGTTGACTAACGGTATTTGCCGGCCGACTAACAGTGGAGATGGTCGGGGTTCTAAATTACTTTGATGTATCAGGGCGCCAAGTAAATTTTTTTTTCACTCCAAATACCAGCTCAAGTACAATGTAACCTTAAATTTACTAAATAAATTACTTAGCGAGACGATAATGAAAAATTCAAATTCAGTTTTTTTTTTAATAACAATAAACGAAGTAGGTTAACTTTATAACATTCAAAAATACAATAACGTAGAGTATGGTAGACAAATTCACACAAAAAAAATATATCTAACTGGGTATACGCGTCTTACGTAAGTGCTTAAACCCCCAACAAATATCATAGATGTTATAATTAGTTGACAGAATATTTTCATAAAATGTTTAGCAAAATTAGCAGTGGTGAAATTTTTTTAAAAGCAAAATATACAATATATTAAAAAAAAAAAATCAATATATATATGGTACAAGAAGGATACAACTTGCAGGCAGCAGGGCTTCAGCTTCGGCTCAATTTTCAGGAATGGGCAACTTCCAGCCTATCAATTAACCCAAAAAAATGGATGGCTCTCCACAAAAAAGAAATTCCAGTCCAGTAAGGAGAAGTAACATAAGTACGTGTAGACCAGTAGAAAAAAAGTTATTCGTTCGTATCAGGGGAGACAAAAAAAATCGTATGAAAAAAACTACGAATTCCTAGACGAAACCGTAGGTGAAAATAAAACCCTCGTTTCGGAGGGTTTTCTTTGAAAAATGTTGTTGACCTTGGATGTCCTTGGTCTCGTGTAAATTTGGCAAAAATGGCTTTTACGTGATCCTTCCAATGAAGACAATCGATTTCCAATACCATAAAAATATGCACTCGTCCAAACATAAATGGATAACCGAAAAATATAACGTTGCGAATATATCCCAAAATGGTGAAATTACTTGTTTCAAAAATCGCAACGAGCACGTAAAATACCACTTAATAAATTGCCAAGCGTTCGAGCGAATTACACGTGAAAAGTGACAGACTACCGGAAGACAAAACCTAAGCCAAAAACTATTGTGAAGAAATAAATCTGTGTTACCGATCGTCAGTCGGTTATAGGAATCTACCTATAAACTAATTAAAAGTTATTGGTTTCCTAGCTTAAGAATTACAGAAATAGAGAGCTTAAGTATATGCAACACGCTACACAACAAAATGTATAACGCCATGCCTATACCTGCAACAGATTCCTTACAATTGCGAATTCATATAGACAACTAAATAATAAATATTACGCGTGACGACGGATAACACGAATTCGTTAGACATTAAACGTAAGAGATAAAGTAATGATTTAGAGATTTTTTTAAATCATGTATAAATGTTAAATTGAACTGTAACAAGGCAGAATAATATGTAGTAAAAATAATATTATAAATAAAACTATTTTTTAAATTTTAATGCTACAATTAATTAACCGCAAAATTTTACTTGATAATTTAACAACAAAAATATATAAAAATATAAATATACCTTTATAACTAACGCTTATGTAATTGGGTGGGCACTGCCTACCCTGCCATCTCTGACGGGCCGCCACTGAACCTATTATGTTGTGTCTACTGTCTAATGACCAGTATAGTGGCAATTCTGTAACGGGCAGAGGTTTTTTTCTATTATTTTGTAGATTCGGTGATTTGTTTTGAAGAGGATAATAATATATGTGGTAGAAAACCTAAATAATAGGAAAGAATATTTGTAACTAATTATTATGTTAAATTTAACCGCACGCTAAATTGCAAATTAACATTAAACTGTATTCTACAAAATGAAAATTAATATGCGTGCGTTAAAAATATTGAATTTACTCTTATTGACGCCGCCATTATGAAACCTTTCATGCGGACCAATCAGTGCCTCCCAGTCGAGTGGCCGGTCTCTACTTTATAGGGTCTCTAGCATAGAGTGACCTCTGACGGAGAGGGGAGAAACTTTGTAGTGGATTTGAGATAATAGAAATCCTCACAAGAGTTACATAGTTCAGTGTTTTGAGTAACAACCATCAGATGGCAGCCGATTTGTTTTGGCAATTGAAGTTATGGGGGAATGGGGATAATAAATTTGACAATTGGTCATACCCAAGGATTGTAAACGTCATACCTGCCTTTAAAAATCCGCCATTCACCACAAATACAAAAACAGAATAAAGATTCTCAGAATACCCATTTTTATTCACAAAATATTGCTGAATCATATGAACACATTAAAATTAAAATAATACATTTCTACATCGTTATTATAATATTAAAATCGGCCGGTTACCCAGGCAGGCCAAAAGCCACCCACTTTTAACGGTATATCTTCAGGTATTCTAAGAAGAATATACAATATAGCCATACTTTCAATTTTTGCTGGCTGAGTATCAAATGAGACAAAAACATTAGTTAAAAGTTGAGTGCCATTTGATCAAATCTATTGTCTGACAATTTTTTTCAGTAAAATCTGCGTTAGAAAAAGATGTATTCTTATATTTTAGTTTACAATTAGAATGAAATACCGGTATGAATGAACAGAAATGGCTTGTAACTCGGTTTATAATTTAAAGTGCACAACTGTTCTCTAATTTAATCGATTTTCTTTGTCTCTGTCCTCTAGAAGTTACCAATAAAATCCCTATGAAATAATGGACACCATGTACACTTAGTGCTGTTTAGTTTACCCTGTACTGCCACAAAAAAATGGAGGAAATTCTAATAGGATATAACTTAATTTTTATAGCCGCGGGAAGTTTTCAGTTGCTTATCCTGCAATGGTGTTTGTTTTCTTCCACTTTGTCGTGTACTTACATATAACCCTACAATAATCAGAATTAGGTTAAAGTATACAAACTAAATTCTTATTGTTGAGTCAAGCGGTATAAGATTATAAAGAAAATTCACACCTCTATGAGATAAGAAAAGAGTATACTTAGAGGCTGGTATTTGATATGGAAATAAGGTCCTATAGAACTGTAGCATATTTTTGGGTCTGGTTACGTCAAAAATGTATATTTGTGTCAAATATCCTTTGCCCAAAGTTCACATTTTTATCTTTAACAATAAAAGAAAATTGATCGATCAGCTTCCGGTATTTATAATTTTAATAATCTCCCAGTGATTCCTGTTTCATAAGCGAAACTTTAGTATATTTTGCACACTGTTCTTGTCTTTCTAAAACCTTATCAAAGGTTTTCACATATTCCTTTCTTGAATATTTGACAATTCTGGATTTATTTGCCGATTTTTTCAAATTTCAAATTTTTCTCTAGTAACTGTCAATTTCAATATAAGATTTCCCCTTCATAAGTCACCTTGCTGGCAAGTGTGACAGGCTGAGTGCAATAAGATAGATAAACAGACGGACAGGTAGAACATTTTAACTGGAGATGCTAGCGTGGCTGGCGAAATGTTCGTTATACTATGCTGTATTTTTATTTATTATTTTTTTCATGTCAACAATTCTCTTTATTTATTTTATCTGAAAATTCTATATCCGTGCTCAAATTAGGCTGTTTGTAGAAATTAAGAAAAATTATTGGGTTCCGAGATAAACACAACAATAATTTAGGTTTCTATGGATTTATTATTTTTCTTATTTTTTCTATGTTATAAATACCGAAATTTAAAAATTAATCTATACAAACCTGTTTTGCTTATTTCGGTAATTTTCAGATTTTTCAAAACTAGCGGTTCAGGAAATCCGTCCTGAAAATTCTGTTTCTCGGGCAATTATTAATATACGAAGTATAACTTCCATATTTAACAAAAAGTGACAATCACATGTAATTTTATTAATGATTTATCATCAAAATCGCTGATTATTTTCAAGCACACATTAGTGTTAGATAAAGTATACACATCGATTTACTGAAGTAAATTAGTATGGCCACACAGTTTATGAACTAATTTTACATCAAATCTGTTATCTAGCTTTAATAAATACTTTTCTTCACATAAAATTCACTTCCAAATAACCATGTTACTTATTTTGTAGCAAATCGATCAAAACTGTCTGGCCATTACATAATGCTTTAACTCCAAAAAATATTGTACATACAATATTATCGCAACCATTTTAAAACGTTAGCAAGGCTGACAGCGTTAAAAAACACATTGTGCAGGTTGTAATTTCTCTGTTTTTCGAACTGCAGAAACAGACAAAAAAATATTTCAAAGCATGATATTTTGAGCCTTAACAATTTTCATGTCAGTTTTTGAATTTTTTAAATTTAATCTGAACAGTACTTCCTTATCTCTGGTACTGTCATGAGCAGAAAAAATAGAACAACTCTTTTTTTCTAATGTAAATCTGTCTCTATTTAAATATGTAATGAGTAGCCGAAATAAAACAGATTTTTTTTTTTTAACGCTGTAGTTATTGCTATAGTAAATGATGGATAGTTAATGAGACAAATTATTGCACTGCATTATAACATTAACAAAAATTTGATGTAAAAAAGTGGAGAGTAAACGGTATGATTAGTAGAAATTCTGGATCAAAGAACAAAGGATATCCTACTTAACAAGAAACTAACTATTAATATTTCGTTATTACATCATTTCTATTTATAACTTCTATAAGTCTGTTTGGCATAGAATTAAATAACCTTATACAATAATCATTAGTAATAATATTTTCCGTGGTCTCATATTTCGTTTTTGGATACTTCTTACGAGTAGTCCCCATACTTCTTCCACAGGGTTAAGATCTGGACTATGGCTGAGCCAGTTAAGAACATTGATGTTGTTATCTTGAAACCAGTTAATTACGGGATGAACAGTATGAACGGAACAATTGTCTTGTTGAAATATGAATTTATTATTAGGAAATAATTGTGACACAGAAGGGATAATATTGTCTAAAATCCTAATATACGTTTCACTATTAAATCGTTCCTCAATATGCCATAAAACACCAGGACCACGTACCGATATCCAAGCCCACATATTGACGGAAAATCTACCACTTTTATCATTGCTAGATATATATTTCTCATCGAATCGAATATTCGGAGGGCGTAAATACAAATACGACTGCTGTGTGTTGACTGGAAAGTTTTTTCATCTGTAAAGATTACATTGTTCCAAAAATTTACATCATGCGTTAAAAATTGAAACGCAAATCCTACTCGAGCTTCTTTATGTTCAGCTTTAAGTAAGTATTTCTGTGCTACTGCATGACAGCGTAGCTCCAATTCTCTTACTCGCTGGCGACCAGTACTACTCGATCCAGGAAAATTCGTTTCTTCAGCAGCCTGAATAACTGAGTAAAATGGATTTTCTATTAAAGCATTTACCAATTGCAAATCTTGTTGTTGAGTTGATATCCTTCGTCGCCCTGATTCAGGATTTCTACTAATCGTATCATTTATTCTCCACTTTCTTAAAATATTACACACCAAATTTTTGACAATATTATAACGCAGCGCAGTTTGTCTCATTCCATCTTCTGCTTTAGCAGTAACTCCAGATTTAACTGAATCGCTTATATGAGGCATATTAGTTTTTTGCACACTTGCAATAAATTATGACAACTAACTGACAATGTCACAAAAGTTAAAGTTAGATGTACCTACACAACTAGATTTTAGTAAAATATCGTTATAACACTTGTCCTATTTTTTTTGCTCACGACCGTACTATTAATTTTACAGATATAGAACGACTATATTAATTTTCAGTTTATAAGTTTAGTTTTGTTCCATCAAAGTTTTCAACTGAATATATTTAGGTTAGTTATTCAACAAAAGATATGCGTTTTCTCATGTTAAAGCAACAATTTTCAAGGCTACAACTTAAAAACAATTAATTTATATAAAAAACTACATACAATATTTTTTCTCAAAATTTGATTCCCTTTCGGTTCTAACGGCTATTATATTGAATGCCATCCTGTGAAAACATAACATGTATATTTCAATTTGTTTATAGAAATCATACATTTATACAAAATTCTAATAAAAAATTATTACCGTTTATAAATACATCATTAAACCTTAAAGGATAGTTATATTTATGTCCAGGTATTACAAAGTACCAAAACTTACATTAGTCCAACTACAATTTAAAAACGAAATTATAGTATATTACACAGATTACAAAATTATTTATACCAATAATAATATGTGCAGAATATATTACAAATTTATTTATTGTGTCGAAACAACTGTCCTAGTTTTATTTTGTATAGGAAGAAATAATTTAAACTCGGCAGGAAGTTCATCCTCCGAGTACAACCTATCAGAGAAGTAGACTCTTCTTATCCTACAATTGGCATGTACTTGCACCCTAAGTGTTTCCACATAATTGGTTCCATAAGCTCGTCTTGTAAAATCCGCTACATTAAACTGAATCTGATTCCAGCCCTCGTCTAGCCTCATTGGCATTGTGCAAATAAATGGTTTTACCCTTGTCGTTGACTGATAGTTGCTGGCACGGAACCTCCTACGTACATTTTTGTCATCCAATATCTAAAATTACATAATTTTAAAATTGTAGTGGTGTAGTATCTACGTATCAGTATTCAACTATTTAAGTTTGATCAATAATGGATTTTACTTACTTGCACTTCGAAGGTGAAATATTTCTTTAAATTCTTAACTATCATAACAAGGTACGGTAATTTAATTCCCAATGTTTTCTTTGGATCTGCTGGACAAGTTATATATGTGGTGCTCACATTACATCCAATAAGTTCTAAAACAAGGGATTGAATGTCCTCGTCGGTGATTCTCTTTATGTGTCCATTTTTATATTTCTTATCCCAAATTTGTAACGGTTTACTTCCTATACTATACAATATTGACAAAAAACCACTCTGAAAAGTGTTCTTAAACATATTAACAAATAATTTATAAGATTACTTTCAAAACATGTCGCAAACAAACTATTTTAGGTTAGAAAATCGTTTATGTGATAAAACATAAAATGCTATGATAGTTTGGCACAAGGTCGGCAGGTGAGTCGTCAAAGTAGAGAACTATACGATAGGGAAGTACTGCAAAGTAATATTTTAAATAGAATGTCAGGTAATAACAAAATATTAATTACTTTAATGTGACCTAAATCAAATCTGATATACAAAATTAATGCATATTGCATATATGTTAAACAATTACAGAAAGGGTTTCATTATGCAGCGACATCTATAAGCAGAAATAATAACTAAGTATCTACTTCAACATGGTCACAGTTTCCTATCACTATTTTGTAACTTTCAGAACGTGCAATGCTCTAAAGACTCCTGTATATACAAGGTCTCTTAATTAAGCATATGCCCGATAGATGTCGCAACTGATTTCAATCTGGGTGGTATTATGTAAAATAAATAATTTATAACATCTAACCAGATAGACAGTATAATTCACTACAGTTCAGTAGATTAATTCAAATTAATGAATTTATAAAGGAATGCAGGTATTTATAAACTAGATTCCAGGAAGTAGGATTGCCAAATTTTGCGAAGTTAATAATACACTTTAATAAAGATTAAAATTATTCAAATGAAGGGACAGAACAGTGGCGGGCCGTGATTTCATGTATTTTTGGGGCCTCCGGCATCCAACGTAAAAGCGCTCTATACAAGATGAGTATTCTGAAAAATTACATATCTTTTTCATTCTCCTTTTTACTATTTATTTTTTATCCCAGAAAACAAAACTGGGAACAAAACAATATTTTCGCTCTTTTATTTAACTAAGAAAAGAAGCAAAAAAAATAAACGTAGGAAAAGGGTAACTATAAAATAAACAAAAATAATGTTCTGATAATCAAACTTAAAGAAAATATATATTACAATAGATAACAAGTATTCATAAAAGAAACAAAAATCGCAATCTACCTATATTATTCTTCCACACAGCACACTGATAAGAAACTACCTAGTTTTCCACTGGACGTGGAAGTATAGTAACGCGAAAAAAAATATTTGTTATTCGTTGAAATAGGCTTAAAACGTCGAGATTTTAAATTTGAGCCCAAAAAATGTCTGTCTGTCGGTTTGTAACTTTTTTGTGCGCACGTTTACTCTGGAACCGTTTATGATATTGACTTGAAATTTGGTACACTTAAGTATTATAACGAGTTCTGGAACTAGATTATATTTTGATCTAATTCCGTTTGGGGGGTTCGGGGGATCAATGGGGTAAATAAGGGTAAATAGGCAAAGCAAACAGGTAAGAGTTCATAAAATTGCAATATAGAGCATATTCGAAAAGTCAAGGTCTCAAAAATTTTTTTGGCATCAGTCACCCTCCACTATCACCCCCAATACCACCCCCCACACTGTTATGAAAGGGAGTAAAGAAAACAGAATGTGATTTAGTGCGTACACAAATGTCTTAGCTATCCCCTCTACCACTATCCCACTATCATTGCTACCCCCACCCTATTATTAAAGGGAGTAAAAATTAAATTAGGATTTAGTGTATACGAGAACCAAGGCACTTTACCACCCCCATTGCCACCCCCACCCTATTATTAAAGGGAGTAAAATATTTATTACATTGGGATTTAGTGTGTGTACGACTTGGATACAAAATCTGGATGTGGAAGTAGTGATTCCTTGGGCAGCGGTTTATATGTTGTTAGTAAGCCAAGGTGCTGCTGGCTTACTCACCCTCACTACTCTTACGGGCGCGCATGAATGTCAAACAACATTGTTATATGTAAAGTGAGTAATTCTATTTTGGATTCAATGTTATCAATACACAGCAAGTTTTGAATACGAACAGATTATAAATCGATCAGAAAATATTTGTAATCAAAGTGTTTAAAATCTGATAATTTTTTTTTTAAACTTAAGACTTTTAAGCTTTAATTCGCATTGTACTAGTGGTCTGAAATATGATCAACATTTATAACTCCACTATTTGAATTATATTTTTATCAGAGATAGGAGATAGGATCCAAAAGAGTAGCAGTACCATTATATGCTACTTTAGTGGGTTCATGCAATTATTAGCTGCTCAAAGTTATAAGGATCAAAATAATGTGTTGGCAATTTATTTAAATCAAGATGGTTTACATTGAAGTCTCCTAGACAGAGAATTGCGCGAGCTACTAATAAAAGTGTAATTTTAAGTTTTGTTGAATCTGTTTTTTTAGATGTTTGTAAATTTGATCACCTTTTTTAATCTGCATTCTGCAGAAGGAGCCTAGGTATAAGTTTTAGCCATAAATATTCTAAAGTGCCATTATTAAGCATATTAATATCAATAATTTTTATATTTAAAACTATATCGGCATATGTTGCTATGCCTTCACTTCTAGTCAAACGAATTCATGGTTTTGCATGTTTTCCAGATTGCAGGTTACTCTGTTTTTGGGTGATAATTTTGGATGTCAAACTTGACATTGACACATCAACCCCCTAGCCCTAGCAACCCCTAACTCAAGAATTTAAATAGGGAAAGGGGGTCGAGCGACCCCTCACTTGAAGCGTCTTTCAATTCTCTATGCGACAGCATGGTCGAAATTAGTTTTTTTTCAATTTTCTTTTGTCCTCATGAAAACCACCCTGTGATTAACTAAGGCGGGGGTGTTGTTCATGAAACACGTTACCTTTTATCTTTTGAACGGCACATTTTGATGCCAAGTTTGTCTTTGTCAGGTCAACCCCCTAGCCCCAACAACCCCCAACAAAAACAAAAGTTACGGTAAGGTGGTCGAGTGACCCCTCATTTTAAAGATTTTTTGATTCTCTATCCGAGTGCCTGATTGTTTTTAGGTTTGCTCATGTTTTGTTTTAAACAACTGATAATATGCTTATTAATTTAAAATTTAAAAAAGTACGCAATACATTTTTATATACCTTAGGTGCTTATAAAGACCTCCTGAGACTCAGATACAATGATTTGAAAGCTCTTTCTGCCCTGAATACTTAACTGTTAAAATTTTTCAAATTTATCGATTTGTCTTCGGGATTATTTAATGGGGTGTAATGGGGTAGTGAAGCGCAAGTTATAGCCTCTCCTACTCAATTGTTAATCTCACCTTCGCGATGAGTTCAATTTGAACTTGGTGCACCCTGTTTTCACTAACGAGGCTCTAACGACCGAGTAAGGGCGGAATAACCCTTACCTTTTGCCGTGAGCCCATCCACCTTCTCACGAAGAGTGCGGTAAAAATAACCCACCGCACACAAAGGTTGCTTTTGGAGTCGTTTGGTTACCCCATCGTCGCAGTCTCCTTCTGTGCCATGGGACCACACCACTCGCCTTCCGCAACCGAGCTGGTCAGTTGCATACCTGCTCCAGCTAAAACTTCAAATGCAGCTTCGTTTTCAGTCGATTAAGGCTTTAAAACGTGGAAGTACTCAGGAGAGCAAACAGCCTTCCTATTGAGGTGCTTATTTCAAGAGCACGCCTAAGATGGGCAGGTCACGTTCATCGTATGCATGATAACCGCCTTCCTAAATGTACACTTTATGGTGAATTGCTAAGCGGTAGAAGAAAGCGTGGCGGTCAACGAAAGAGGTTCAAAGACGCTCTCCATGAAAATCTAAAATCCTGCGGTATTGCAGACGAGCAATGGGAACAACTTGCAGCGGACAGAACCGAATGGCGAGGGGTTGTGGCCAGCTATCAAGGAAATGTTGCTGCAAGAAGGCCGAATCCAAGACCTAACCAGGTCTATGTTTGTCCTGATTGCGGTCGACTTGTGCTCTCCCGAATTGGCCTCTATAGCCATAGTCGTGTGCACCGTAGATGAATGGAAATTACAATAGACTACACCTTTTACTTGTTTTTTATTGTACGCAATTTATCGACTGTAAAATTTCTATACTCGGACTCGAGTAACGGCTAATAATAATAATATTTAATTTCATATTATGAACTCGTTCTTCGTTTGTCGTTAAAAGGAAATTCAATTGTTCAATCTGCCCTTACAAAAATGGAAAAAGTGTAGAAAAATATTGAAACATCAAAATTTAACGTCAGAAAAAATTTTTATTTGTTCAACAAATGCCCAAATTGTTTCTTTTTAAGAAGCCTGTAGTACACATGTTTTTCTTAAGAAGTAGGTTTCGTTCTGTTATCGAAATACGCAGATAATTTTTTATTCTACTTTTTATTAGCCTCCTATACCACCTAACATATCTCATTTGTTTTCAGTTTAAGCTGGTTTGTGAACTGTCATTGTCATTGTGATTCAAAATTGGTTGCGCAAAAATGGTTTACTATCTATTGCGAAGAGGGTCGAAGTGATCACTTTGTTTTTAAAAAATTGTGTGGCAGATTTATTTAATCAAAAGCATCCCGATAAGCACGTAGAAAGAAAATACGTGTAGGAACTGAAGTTTAAAGAAACAGGTTCAGTAGCCAATAAAAAACGAGACCCTCAACGTGAAGTCCCGGTGACAAATGAGGCTACTGTGGTTGGACTTTTGGGACAAGTAGCTGTAGACCCAACTTTAAGTACGAGGAAATTGGCCAGTGTAACCAACATGCCTAGAACTACTATTCGACGAATCCTGAAGCAGCATAAATTTCAACCGTACAAAATTCATTTAGTACATGAGCTGAATGAGGATGATTTAGATAGACAGCAGTTTTGAGAAGTTAGGACAGAGAGAACTGCGGATGCGAATTTTCTTTTCAACATTTGTTTTTCTGACGAGTGTACATTTTTCTTAATCTTTACTGTGAATCGCCGTAACTGTCGGTTTTGGTCGGACGTGAATCCAATAATTTTCCACGAAGTGCATACTCAATATCCACTAAAACTAAATGTTTGGCCCAGTATTTTTGGAGACCGCATGATCGGTCCCATTTTCCTTGATGGCAATCTAACGGATGAACGTTACTTCGAAGTGTTGGAAGACCTTGTCCAACCATTGCTTTTAGATATCTTTGAAAATGATTATTGTTATCGAGAAGACCATTTGACTTTCCTACAAGATGGAGCTCCACCTCATTATGCGCTTGCTGTGCGGGAGTATCTGGATAGAGTGTTCCCGTGACATTGAAGTGGACGAAGAGGTGCTCTGGAATGGCCGGCCTGCTCACCAGATTTAAGTCCTCTGGACTTTTTCTTGTGTGGTTATCTGAAAAGTAAAATTTACGCAACGGAACCAGAGTCTCTGGAAGAGTTGCGTTGACGCATTGTTGAAGAATGCCGCCAAATTACGCCACAGATCCTCCAAAATGTAAGGAAATGTTTCGAGCAGAATTTGTATGGCAGTTGGTGGCGCACAATTTGAACATTTGTTGACCTAATAAATATTTCTTCTGACTCCTTTTTAATTCTTTTCTACACTTTTTCCATTTTTATAAACCTAAAAACAATCATGCACTCGTATAGAAAATTAAAAGAACTTTAAAATGAGGACTCACTCGATCACATCACTTAACCGTAATTTTTGTTTTTATTGGGGGTTGTTGAGGCTGGGGGGTTGAGCTGACAAAGTCAAATTTGACATCAAAATGTATCGTTCAAGAGATAAAAGATAACGTGTTTCAGGATTTTTCCCAAACAACATCCCCACCTTAGATAATCTAGATGAAAAAAAAATGGAAAAACTAATTTGAACCATGCTCTCGCATAGAGAATTGGAAGACGCTTCAATGAGGGGTCGCTCGACCCCCTTTCCCTATTAAATTCTTGGGTTAGAGGTTGCTGGGGCTAGGGGGTTGATGTGTCAATGTCAAGTTTGACATCAAAAGTTGTCCCCCAAAAATCATGAATCGACCTGTCCGAGCGTTTTTCAAGAAACTAGTCCCAAAACAGGCGTGTTTCGTTTTCAGTGGCCCACCCTGTACTTTTTATGAGGCAATAAAACACTTTACGATATATCTACATTTATTTTGCTTCTGACATAAACAATATCACAATAGAACATCAAGTATTTTACATGCTAATGATATGTAGGTATATTAATTTACAAAATCAACGTGATAACAAAATAATTTCCTAATTTATTAGCATAACAGATATATCAATTCCAGAAAACATAACAGAATATAACAAATTAAGGTGTAAACATATATCTATATACATACATATAATAATAAATAATATCAAACTTCATATATCACAGTACAACATGAAAATAACGCTTGGATAAAACAATTATTAGGGTGCATCAAATATTCCTAAAAGAAAAACTCGATCAGAATTAATATTTAATATACTGTGCAACAGATATTTCTTAATTTTATGCTATTAGTGAGTTCGTAAATTAATTTTTTTTTAGATTTATTTTCAATAGAAAATAGAACTGTTGGCGAGAAATCCTGATGTAAAGGTGTTTCACATTAAACGATATTTCTCGACAGTACATTTTAAAAAAACTTAATGTCCTTTGGCTTACTTAAGATATGATCGCATCATTTTATTGAACACCTACACATTTCATTCTATGTTCGATAAAGCGCATTTTTCCTGTGGCGTAAAAATTATGTTAGGTTGAGTAGAAAAAACTTTGAGGAAACAACTTGAGACTGGATCATTTCTAAGATCCGAAACATATTCTATAATAGGAGAAACAAGTACATTTTGGTCTTAATCGCTATTACTTCAAAGTAAAAACTAGAAACCTTTTTCGTTAGGTTTCGGTAACATATGAAATGTATACCTTTGAAAATTAGTGCATTCGCTCCAGGGGGGTTGCAGCCCCCATTTTACACCCCAAATTCAATAACTCCCAAAGTTTTGAACGAAATCAGCTAAAATTCATATCATATTGTTTTTTCAGGTCGCTGATTATGCATACAAAGTGAAAATTGAAAAATTCAAAATGGCGGACCTAAAATGGCGAACTCTAAGAATTAATTCCTGATTTACGCCGTTTCTATTGATTCTGCTGAAAAATATGTAGAGTAAAAAAGTATTTAGAGTGCTATTTTGCATAGAAACGCATTTTCATAACCACATTAGTTAACTCTTTCGCTTCTCCTCTGTGGAAAACCTCCTCCTACGCCTGAGATTTTCTTTTGCAAAAATTGGGATTAAAATTTTTAAATTTTTTTTATTATACAGGGTGTCCCGAAAATGGTGGGCAATCTCTCGGTTTTGGGTAGAACTAGTGATAATAAGGTCACAAGTTCGTATATTTTTCTTTACCCCGAGGTACCCCTACGAAGATATTCGCTCTTGAAGTTGAAGTTTAAAAATCGATACTTCGCGATAAATTTTTTATTGTTCAATCGATTGTGATCATTTTTGGATCAGTATCATATTATTTCAATCCGGTTAGGTCAGTGTATTAGAACATCGGATAACATTCTTGGGGGCTCGGGGGCAGAGCACCCATTGCCTTAATAAGTTGAAAACAAATTTCAGCTTATTTTATTTTATTTCTAAGGCTATTTTCAAATTTTTGAGCCATTTTTACGTAAAAAACATATACTTGTTGTCGGTAATATGAACCGTTTTCGAGATAGATGCACCTAACGATGAAATTGCGATTTTCAATTGCACAAATAATAGTAACATTTAAAAATAAATCAACATGGAATGACTTCTTGTAATGCCTCGAAAGCACGAAGACTATACGCTTGACGGTATCGCCATCGAAGGGTTCCTGATCGCAAAACTTTTGAACGTGTTGATAAACGGCTGAGAAAAACTGGTAAAAAATATGATAATTTTTTTGAAAACTAAAAATCTAAGAATTACATCTCTACTTAGGTCGATTTGCGCTAAATGACGTAAACAGGGGTGCTCCGTGGACAACACGTACTGTTAAAGTAGAAGAGATGCAGTCGCTGCGAATTCATCTGTCAGTATTAGATCATTATCATTACAAATGAATGTCCCAAAGTCGATCATTGGAAGAATTTTGAAAGAGCGGCTGCTTCATCAATACCATATACAGAAAGTACATGCTATTAGCCCAGATGACTTTCCTGCTAGGGTGCAATTTTCGCAGTGGTTTATACAGAAATATGAACAAAATCATGCCTTCATTCGATCGGGTTTGTATACGGATTAAGCGAGCTTTGGAAGAAATGGAGTCATTAATTCCCACAACTTACACGTTTGGAGCGAGCAAAATCCACATGCCACAATTCAAACGCGCCATCAAAAGCAATTTCATATTAATGTTTGGGCGGGAATTATTGGCCGGTACTTGTTGGGCCCATTCGTGTTACCAAATCGATTGAATGGGCAACTTTATCTTAAATTTCCCTAACAGCAGTTACCACAACTTTTAGAAGACGTTGACATTGCACCTCGAGAGAAAATGTGGTTATGCATGATGGGGCGCCCCCGCATTTTAGTCTTATAGTGAGGGGTCATTTGAATAGATTATATCCAAAGCGGTGGATAGATCGGGGTGGGCCTGTTCCTTGGCCTCCCCGATCACCCGATTTAAATCCCCTTGATTTCTTCCTGTGGGGGCATTTAAAGAGTCTCGTATATGCCACACCAGTAGAGACAAGAGAAAAATTATACGAGAGAATTATGTACCATTCAAATGCAATTAGAGAAAACGAAGGAATGTTCGTCAGTTCGTGGTGGACAAGCATGCATTAGAGATGGAGGTGCTTATATTGAGCATTTGTTATGAAATTTCATAAATCTTCATTTTTCCATGTCCCTAATTAGTTTTCTGCAGTAAGGTTTCAAATTTTGTGTTTCGTGTGTTCAAGATATTTTGTTTTTATAAGTTTAGGTAAGTACTTACTACCTCATATAGAAATAAATGTTGTTTTGTACATAATCCTCGTGTTTATTTAATTTTTTAAAATTACTATTATTTGTGCGATTGAAAATCACAATTTCATAGGTATGTGGCATTTATCTCGAAAACGGTTCATATTACCGACATCATAAATTTTTTACGTAAAAATAGCTCAAGAATTTGAAAATAACCTTAGAAATAAAAGAAAATAGGCTGAATTTTTTTTTCAACTTATTAAGACAATGAGTGCTCTGCCCCCGAGCCCCCAAGAATGTTATCCAAGGTTCCAATACACTGACCTAACTGTATTGAAATAATATGATACTGATCCAAAAATGATTACAATCGATTGAACAATAAAAAAGTTATCGTGAAAAATCGATTTTTAACCTTCAACTTCAAGAGCGAATATCTTCGTAGAGGAACCTCGGGGAAAAGAAAAATATACGAACTTGTGACCTTATTTCACTAGTTCCACCCAAATCCGAGAGATTGGCCACAATTTTCGGGACATCCTGTATATTATATTGGTCTAATAAAGTTGAAATAACAAAAAAAAAATTAACCTTAATCGTTTCAACCCTTTGCTGGGGGTGAACATAGAGTGACCTCCCAAAAAATACAATTTTTCCTAAATTTTTACTACAAACTGATTGGGGCAAATCTCGTTTGCGCGCAAAATACATTTGCGAAATTGTGCGTTCTTCCGCCGTTTAAACACGATTTTTTAAGAGTTTAAATGCATCCGTATTGATAATTTGATAAAAATAAGACTCTATTAGTAATATTTCCATATTTTCTCCTATCAGTTTGTAGTAAAAAATTAGGAAAAATCATATTTTTTACGCTATATTCACTCCCAGTAAAGGGTGGAAACGACTAGGGTTCTTTTTTTTGTTATTTTAACTTTATTAGTCCAATATTATCAAACTATAATAAAAATAAAAAAATAAAAATTATTGCAATTTTTGCAAAAAAGGTTCAGGCCTAGGAGGTTTTCGATTGGAGAGAAACGAAAGGGCTAAATAATTTGGTAACCAAAATGCTGTTACACAAATGGCATTCTAAACACTTTTTTACTCTACATATTCTTCAGTAAAGTCAATAGAAACAGCGTAAATCATGAATTCATTCTTAAAGTCCGCTATCCACGAGACGTTATTCACAGCAAAGTATTCCATATAATGCGTATGTGCGTATTGGCTAAGGGAAATTATCTATCATAAGCAACTATACTACATCAAATAATATTAACATATTTAACCTAACCAACTAACCTCAAATCAAAACAAATTTAAAAACACTTAAAATATACATAAAATTTCCTCCTCCGGCATCCGTTCGGAGCCACCCATTGGACGAGGCGGATCCGAATCGGCATAATAAAAAGACGACAAAAAACTGAAGGTCCTTTTGCGGAAGCACAAATTAAAATCATTAATAACACTATAAAACGATTAATAAAAATCTTAAGGTAATTAAAAAATAAAACAACACTATGAAAAATTGGCGCACAACACACATTAATAAATTTTGGCAGTTGATACGGGATGGAGTTCAGCCCGTTCGAGGCAACCACCGGTTCGACGGTCACTAGGCCGCCGGAAAATAGTGCAAAACAAAAGATAGCATTTAAAATATTGTGGTTTTAAATGGGGATTTCGAGAAAGAATTTTCAACAAACAAACAGAAGCAATGAGACAAAAACAAAACACAACAAGCAAAGAGATAGACAAAAAGGAGAGGACAGGAAAGACTTGCACGTGTCAAGTAAAATAACTTAGGGAAAAATGGAGAGAGTGGGATAGAAAAAGATTAGAGTAGAAGGAAGTCTGGCTAAAGAGGTTGCCGGAAAATAAGCAACGCCTGGTATGGTAATTTGTGTTTGATCCGAAATGGGGCATTATGCTGTCCGATTCGTTTTATGTCTCTTGTTAGCGGACTATCGCCGAGGAATTCGTAGAATTCCTGCGAAATCTGTTGGACATAGTCCGCTAGTGCGGTTACGTGGTTGCAGTGTGCGTATAGACTGAGGGAGGTGTATCTGTCAGAGTTAGTCACGAGGCGCATAAGTTTGTGTTCAATCACTTGAAATTTTCTCATTGTCGTGCGCGGTATGCTGCACCACACCGGCGCCGCGTATGTGATGGCCAGCCTGATCACCATCGTGTACAACAGCTTTTTGTTATTTTTGTTCAGTCTGCTACCCCTGACCAAAAGCGGATACAGACTCCTGGACATGGAGTAGACGGTCCGTACGGTCTCGTTGATGTGGGTGTTGATCGTCATAACGAACTAACCTAAAGAAATATTCGTATTACGTATTTTAGTTACTAACAAAATGTAGTAAAAAAAAACTGTAAAAAGTTGATTCGAACCCTCGACCTCACGCATTAGAATCGGTAAACCTAGCCACTACACCACGGACGGCCGTTAAAGAACCTACATACTTTTTGGTATATCAATACATTTTAATGAATGAGTCAACGATCGAAAGTCGGAAAAGGACGATTACGCACATGCGCATTATATGGAATATTTTGTTGTAATTAAGGTTTCCTCGCTATTCTAGGTCCGCCGTTTTGAATCCTTCCATTTTCACTACGGATTCGTAATCCCTACGATATAAATTTTAGCCGATTTCCTTGAAAACTTTGCGAGTTATTGAATTGGGATCGTAGATAAATCTACGATCGTGTAAAAAGTAACAGTTTTTTGCTTTACAGTGTAAAAAGTGGCCTTTTATAAGAAACTGTGCAATAAAAATTTCTAATGCACGATTTCTAAAAAATAAAAAACCACGCCAGACTGTCAATAAAGCTTGTTTCGCGATTTTTTCGAAAAATTATTCATTTGAAGATAACGACGAAACCTTTCAAATCCATACGAAGAGTTACGACTCATTAAAGCTTCCGCCGTGCAGATCTGAACTTATTGAGCACATTCATTGCAGTGCATACGTATCTAGTATTTGGACAAATGCACTCCGAAAAATATCAAATGCGAAGGTGGCTGTGGAAAAAAGTTGGCAGGTAATAGAAGGGCGATATGAGTTCGACTGGTTTGAAGGGCTACAACTTCCAACATTTGTGAAAGACGTTACCATTAAATGATGTTTCAGGTAATAAATTATACGTGGCAAGCACGTTTATTACGCTTGTTCAATTACTTACACAAAAAACACATTGCACTTCTATTAATTTGCAGATGCTGAGTCAGATTTAACTCATACCGAAAAATATGATGAGTCTGTCAAAATTTACAATTGTAGTAGCGATTCGGATTGAAACAATTATTTTTGTTCGTTTTTTTTAAAGCGTAATGTTAAAGAGATTTTTTGAAATATATTCTATCCTATATATGAATTGTATTAATGTTATTATTAAATATAATAAACCCTCTCTATTGAGCGCGATATAAATGGTAATATTCATTTCTCCCCGCCCTCCACCAACCACCCCTAAAACCACCTCCTTTTCATATTTATTGATACAGGGCATGTGGAGATTCGTTGTATTGGAGTTTTAAGGGTATTTCGACATTGTAAAGGAAGTTGAGTGACGAGGCATGCCATCAACACCGAAGTTAAAACTACCACCACCCCTACATTAAAATCCACCGAAAAATGCAAAATAGTGGAAATGTTTCATCCCTGCCTTCGAGGGTGCTAAACGCGATGCCAATACTATTTCATCCCCCACTCTCCATCAACTACACTCAAACTAAGGGTGGTTGGTGGAGGGTAGGGAAGAAATGAATATTACCATCGCGTTAAGCACCCTCGAAAACGGGGATAAACAAATTATCGTGCATTTTGTCTTTTTGGGGGATATTTTAGTATTAGGGAAGGGGAAGTTTCAACTCCGGGGGTGGATAAGATGTTGTATGATTAAGTTTCATACGGCCTATCGGAATCCTGCCCAAAGAATCGATCCGCATGCCTATGATGGAAAAAAATGCGAAACAGGGGTGGTTTTTCGAGTTTAGGGGTAGTTGCTGAAAGGTGGGAAAAATAAAAATATCACCATTGTGTTCAGCGCCCTCGAAAGCGGGGAGCTACCTACCTTTCATGCTTCTCACAGAAATTTTTGGGGTTTTTTCAACTTTTTCATGGACTAAAACCGTTCAGAATGATGAGAGCGGAAGTAAAAGAATTCTACTTCCGTTCAGGTGGCGCATCAGAGAAGCTTGTCATTAAAGTCATGTTCTTTTGACGTCTGAAGAAAAAATATTTTTTCTAAAAACGTTTATTTGTTAAGCCATCAGTTGAAATAGTAAATTTTCCCGATTTCTCCCTGCGATCGAACGCTGTTTACATCTTCTGTATATGAATTTCGAGACTCCAAAAAATATATTTTGGTGAACCTCTTTACATTTTATTAGCATCAGTGTCAATTCATAAGCACACGCTTCCGTAAAAATCCAATTCTATTCTTAGATTTAGATAAGAAATACTAATTAATTCTCCTACGCACAATATATTAATATCGAGTCTCTCAAACATCCAGCATAAGTAATCATATTTATAACAATATAGTATTTTGGCCTAAGTCTAATAGTATGGACAAGATATACTGTGCGGGCATCACTGCAAAGTGACAACAAATTTCACACAACGGTAATAATTAGAGACACATGGCAAGATATTAATTGTAAGCACAGAAATATATCAAACGTGAATATCCAAATAATACATCCATCATCTTATTCTTACAGAATTAATATTATAAAACAGCAATGATAACTAATTATAATTAAACGGCGCAACCGTGAATCATGATCATAAACCAGAAGAAAGGAAATTGTATCAAATTGAAAAAGTGCCTTTGGAAAATTTGGTTTAAGAAATGTTGTGGTTTATTTAGGTGGCTATAAGTTTAATCAAAGGACTATAAAATCGGAATTTTCATTTCAAATAGTAAACCACATAACCTCCCTAATAAAATTTTCTTCCTATTTACTGAAGTCATATTGATTAAAAAGTTCTGTATACACTTTTTGTTATGAAATTTTAATTTGTAATAATATTAACAATGCATTGAAAATAGCGCAGGTCATAAGTCATTACAGTTATATTTTCAGTTGCACATTATGTTTAACTAACAAGATGTTATCAATACCAGTATCACAATGTTTTATTCAAATAATTTTAGCTCAACAATTCACAAAATAGTTCTCGATCCCCCAAGTTTTATCAAAATCACTTTGGCGGTTTCTAAGAGTTAGTGAATTTGAGAGCTAGAACGACATTAAAAAAATGGGTTCCTCAATAATTTTCAAAGCGTAAAGATATGTGACAATTCTTAAACTACTTTGACATAACTTTCTTCATTTGTGAAGAAAAGTAGAAAG
The DNA here is from genome assembly GCA_963675555.1 of Leptura quadrifasciata. Lineage (NCBI taxonomy): Eukaryota > Metazoa > Arthropoda > Insecta > Coleoptera > Cerambycidae > Leptura > Leptura quadrifasciata. Next base: position 23,213,677 of record OY776681.1, on the reverse strand, counting down.
CAAATTCTTCTGTTAGAAACCTGCACTGTTACCTTTATTTTGAGGGCACTATCTATATGACGTCAAATCTGAAGTTAGCTTTCATTTTCGAAAAATTTTTCACCTCTAGGTGGTGTTAGGAATGACACTTTTACAAATCTTCAATTTCTTCTCTTATTAGAACCCCTAATGGTGTCAAATTTTAAGTATCTACATTATCTGAAAATGGCCAAGATGTTTCCAAACATCTTGTATGTCCACATACAGGGCAGATATATTCAACTATGTAAACAAGGTGTAGTTAGTTTTGTGTCATTTGAAAAAAACTAATAATGGAGAAATCAAACAAAAGCTATATAAATTTTTCCTCTAGGAGCAATTTGAAATAGTAATTTTAATAAACATAACCGGTTAGTTTGGGAAGTTGTAAGGAATATGTAACGTAACATAACGAATCGTAACATAACGTAACGTAACGCAACTTAACGTAACGTAATATAATGCCGGATAAGAAATGTCACTTTGTTTGTGTTAGTGTACAAAACAATTGTACAGGCCGTACAGAGTTGATAATAGATCCACAAACGTACGGAATGCGGATTGCGTAAATTTTAGAATTTGTTTTTGTTGTTATTTGTTTTTATTTAACTGTAGTAAATTCTTTTATAGAAAAATAGTTCTAGACACAGAGCAGCGCCACTGTATGTTACGCTGCGGTTTAGTTATACCAATTAATTTTTTTGCCTAGCAGCCCAAGATACTATCAGACATAGCGATAACTTCATACATTCGTCATATTTGGTCGACTCTACGTTAGACAGAAGTTAGTGATCCTTATGCTTTTCTTTACAACTAAGAAATAAATCCCGATACACAGAAAACGGCAACTGTGTTCAAATAGTTCGGATGACATCTGCTTTCTTCCATGTTATTTATTTCTTACTATCGATAGCGACTCTTAAAAAAGTAAAGTGTAGGTCGCAAAGCGCAAAGAGAGTTTGATCTTGGTTTAGTCTGACAATATAATTCAATTTGTTTTACTAAATGCCGGTTTATCAATGCAAGGTTAACTCGTAACCAAAGGATAAATGTCAAACAAAACAATAGATACCTACTGTTTAGTTTGACATTTATTCTATAGTAAAGTGCTAACCATGTATTGATAAACCCCTAAGTAGAACAACTAGACCAATTCTCATTCGAGAATTTAATTGTATTGAATAAAAAATAAGAATGATTTATTTTAGCGCTTTTCATAATTTATTGAATAGATTCACCACTGACATAATTACAGTAATTTTTTTGTGGTCGGTTTTAGCCCAATAAAATGGGAACATTTAGATGAAATATTTCAGAGTGGGCTGAAATTTTGGGAATAGTCTTATTTTGTGGTACTTTTAACACATCAAAAGTCCCCACCCATAGCCGCCGGCGGGGGGAAAGGAGGGGGGAGAGAAAATAGGTAAAAAAAATCGGTTTTTCGCAAAAAACTTGGAAAATATCAATTTTACTGTAAAATATGTACGTACACACGAAAATTACAGGTAATAAAAATCCACACAATTTTTTTTTTTACTATTATTAAAAAATTAGTTTTGATCTATTTTTATTAGTTTATATACATATGAAAGTAATGGAATATAAATTTTTTTAAAATTGTTATGCACAGTTTTTGCAGGAAAATCTTAATTTATAATAAAAAAGAAATTTTTGCTCATAGCTTTAAACAGCTGTAACTCTTGAACCATTCATGAAGGTCACTTGGAGATCATTTTAAAGATATCTGAATTCTCTTCAAAAAACCTTAAGTGCCATTATTGCCTAAAGCCAATAAAAAAATAGCTATTTGTTTAAATGCACTTGAAAATGACAATTTTTTCATGTTTTTCCCTTTTATCTCCATTCGCCCGTTATCAAAACAATTTTGTACATACACAAACATATTCAAAATTTAATTCTTTTTAACTTTCATTAGATACACTATGTGCATACGATCTATCGTTTTCGAGTTTTTATCGATTTTATCATGAAACAAGTGTTCTGATAGCGCGCTATAAAGATGTTTAAAAATTCCTATCTTTGCCAATATTGATCGACTTGAAATGAAAATAAAAGGAAATCATTCGTAATCGAATTCTCTACAACTTTTATTAGAAACATTTTACGATCCGAACCACCATTTTTGAGATTTTAACGAAAAACGCGCGCGTTTCCGTTGCGTCGCAAAACTGTCAAAATTTCAAAAAGCTATCTCGACTCCAATAGGTCGTACTAAGTTAAGAAAAAACCAAATTGTGTGAATCTTTATTACCTTTATTCAATAAGCCTTTTATAGCGCCTTAAATTGTTGTAGTAAATTAGATTAATAAAACCATTGAAAACGTATTCTTATATTTGAAAATGGCTATTATACTGACATAACGCAGGTGGTGAATTTTAACATTGTTAATTTTTAGAGGGTGTAATATGCAGAACTTCTTTAGTAGTTAATAGACATACTAGGAAGAAAATTTCACTATTTAGTGTTGAACACTGTTCTAATAATAATAATAACAGTCAGATATTTTAATAGATCTTTCTTTACATATAAAATGAAACATGTTTATGATAAACATAAACTGGTATATGAAACTATCTAAATTTAAAGCTATTTCAGCAATAAACAGTAAATATAACATTCATAACATTACGTGAACTAAAGTAAGGATAATATATTTTAATATTTTCCTGTACATACATTTTCAGTTTTCTACATGGAAAAAATATGTATTCATTTATATTGCTAATACACGAGTTCTCTAACCTATGTACAAAAAAATAAAAACTTGAAACTATATCTGCATCTACATTCGAGTACTCTTCTATGTATGTATTAAATTTAAAATAACAAAGCATATCGTCCACCGATTAGAATAAACGCTTTATTTTGTTAAAATTCGTATTTTAGGAGTGTTTAGCGAAATTTTATCCATAAAGAGAAAATTATAAAATATACTTGCAGGGCTACATGACGTTGTTATCTAAATAGTTTATTTAGTAGTTGGTTAAACAAGAAACGTAAAAATAATTTCCTGCGGCACTCGCGGCACTTGGTTCTAATAATAAAAATTTAGAAAGATTCTGCCACTACTCAGGGAAAATGGGTCCCAGTCGAATTGGATGAAAAATTTGGTATAATGTAGTTTATGATGTCCTGATCAAAAGACTTAAAGAAGCGAGTTAAAAAAAATGGACAGTTTTCTAGTTACATGGTGTCAAACATTAGGAAAACGGGTTCATCGGATTATTGATTTTACGGAGCATCTACCATATATAGTTAAATATCACAAATATTATAATTATATAGTAAGAACATTCGTGATGTGCGCAGTTTGAATAGCTATTTACTTTAACTTGTGGTAGCCATATATCTCGAAAACGATGTACTCTAAAACAGAATGTTTTAAAAAACAGTTGTTTGGAACCAAGTGGGAAACAAGATGGTGATATTTCTTTTGTTTTGGCCAAATTTCCAAATTTGTTCTTTGCCGTTGTCCATGTCACAGTACATGCTCATTCTTGTCTTATCCCGTAAGGCTTAACTGTAGTATAAGACTGGCTTGGCAAATGTATCGGAAACATTTACTATCTACCATCAGTAGAAAACCCCAAAATATGTATATATGTACCAAAGGGTATACAAGCCAGTCTTATACTACAGTTAAGACTTATGGGATAAGACAAGAGTGAGCATATACTATGACATGGACAATGGCAAAGGACAAGTTTGAGAACTTGGTCAAATTAAAAGAAATAATATAGCCAACTTGTTTCCCACTTGGTTCCAAACAACTGTTATTTAAAACACTTTGTTATAGGATGTATTGTTTTCGAGATATATGGCTGCCTCAAATTAAATGGCGCACTTTGCACATAAACTATTCAAACTACGCACATCATGAATTTTTCTTACTATGTAACTATAATATTTGTGATATTTAACTATGTATGGTAATAGCATCACCACATGCTCCGTGAAATCAATAATTCGATTTTTCCTCATGTTTGACCCCCTGTAAAAAATATTTTTTAAAAAAGCTTTTATTTATAAAATGCTCTAAAAAGCAATAAATAAACTTTGAAGTAAATCAAACCCATCATTTTGTTACATTATATAATTTTTTTTATGATATAAAAGCTTGTCGCGAGATATTCTTGTGTAAAGAAGATTGTTCGCGACAAGCTTATATATCATAAAAAAAAATTATATAACGTAACAAAATGATGGGTTTGATTTACTTCAAAGTTTATTTTCTACTTTTTAGAGCATTTCTTAAATAAAAGCTTTTTTTAATATATTTTTTTAAATTTGATTTTTTACTTTTTAGTCTTTTGATATGCTGTAATCTTCAGATATCGATTTTGAGATGAATCGGATCATAAACGGTAAAGTCGCCCGCCATCTTGAACTAAATTTTTGACTAAAAATTCGTAATCCGGGACCCGAAAACCCCCAGATATCGATTTTGATCGATTTGGACCATAAATGACAAAAGTCGTCCGCCATATTAGCGTCGCCATTTTGAATTTCAAAATTTTGACCAAGAATTCATAATTGGCGATCTCGAAAATCCCCAAATATCGATTTTGAGTCAAATCGGACCATAAACGAGAAAGTTATCCACCATCTTGAAGGCGCCATCTTTATCTAAATTTTTGACTAGAAATTCGTAATCGGCGAACTCGAAAACCCCCAAATATTGATTTTGATCGATTTGGATCGTAAATGACAAAAGTCTAAATTTTGACCAAGAATTCATAATTGGTGATCTCGAAACCCAGGTAGAACGTAATATTGGCTGGATCGTGGTTCAATATTGGATCAATATAGATACATTGAAATTGTAACAAAGGTATTGAACTAATGTTAATATACACTGGTATTAAAATATCGGCGTGCCTATGTTGGTAGTATATTGTTTTAACACATTCCAATCCAGATATACGCAGACAATATTGATAAATATATATTAATATTAATTTTACAACATTGAAAAGTTATTACATTTTTTGATAAAGATAAATATTGATTCTAAAATATTTGAAAACTCATATTTGTCAACTATGTGTAAAATTATATTGTTTAGGGAATATTTTCTAATACCAATAAATATTGATTTTCCAATATTGGAAAGTGTACATGTTATTATGTTGTAATTGAACTTTTTAGTAATATTGCACAACAAATATCAACTAATAACGACAAATATTAATTTTAAAATATCGGGATATTTATATTGAGATTATATTGTTAAACTCTCTTTTAAATAATATTATTTAACCGATTTATATCTATATTGGATAGTCATCCTGCGCCTAGACTGATTGCAATAAGTTGCATAGATGGCGCTCCTTGCAATATGCTTGTACAAGCGTACAATTTCTGACTTAGGGTCTCCAGGCAATGTGATTTAATAATGACAAAGAGAAATTCACTTTGGTGATGGTCACCTAATCTGTACTAACAAAGGCCCAAGATGTCTTTAGTAATTTTACAGATGATGTAGTTGTACCTACCATACACAGGTTAAATATTTCAGCTGGAGGTATTACTACAATCACTTCTAGATCTTGTTAGTGAGGTTCTTAAAATAATAATAATTATTCAAAAATTGTACTTTATGAAAATTACAAGAAATAGCTTTACCATCTTTGGGTATTAGGCTAAATTTTCATTAAATATTGGGCCAATATATGATTTCAAATAATAATTTATATTGGAATAAAATATATGATATGATTTTTAAATATTTGTTGAATATAGCTTAACCAATATTGAGTCCATATACAAAAATGTTCACATTTTTTATTGGTTCAATGTTGCGTTTTTTACATTGAGCCAACGTTTTTGTAATATTAAACCAATATTGGTTCAATATTAGTGTTCTACCTGGGAAATCCCCAGATATCGATTTTGAGTCGAATCGGATCATAAACGATAAAGTCGTCCGCCATCTTGAAGCCGCCATCTTGTTTTTTGCTTATATGAAAATGTTAAAGTGTATTGTCACCGGACTTATACACATGTGCAAAATTTCAAAGTTCTAGCTTAATTAGAACTAATCGAAATTTTGATTGCAAGATTTGCCCTAAACCAACTGACAAACAATGGTATATTCTGTAATAAGTTTGGTATGAAGCATATTCTGCGCAAGCGGAAGTTTGTCACCCGAGTGAAGCGAGGGGGACGGTCCGCGTGCGCAGAATATGCCATTCCAAACGAATTACAGACTATACTTTTTCCATGCCTATAAATTAGGTTTATTTGTGTATATGTCTATTTGTTTTACTATTGCAACAGTGAAACGTGAAAGGTTAACTGTCAATAGACACATCAACTGTCAATAGAAACACAAACAATATTACAAATTGCACTACTACTGGCTGGCGCCACCTATGCTTGTTACAGGCATAGAAAAAAGCTTTTTTTTACGCCTATTATGTAATATGAGCATTATGATGTCGATTATAAATAAGGAATGACCTATATTCCAGTGACTGATCTGTAATATTTATTATATGCCTCTAGAATGTAACAAGCATAAGTAGCGCCATCCAGTAGTACTACAATTTGTAATACTGTTACGTAAGGAGTATTCATATTTTAGAAAAATATAAAATAGCTTTAGTAGGTTACATATTGATACAAATTATTTTTCCAAATTCTAAATTGATATACTTTGCAATAATATTAAACAAATATTGAGAACAAGACCTGACATTAAATTATTAATAACAAACAATAAATGCGAACTTGTACTCAATAGGTAACCTGCTAAGTAAGCAACTAGTAAAATGATAAATACGAATTTTATTAACGCGGGCGACAGTCGAATTCTTAAGACAGTCCTATTCTTAAGTGTTAAGAAGTGCGACTCCTAATCCCGACGCATTTCCCCACATCAGTGATATTGGTAAGAGCCCCCAATTTGTTATTATTATTGTTGTGTGCCTGTTGGTACTGTGACACTGTTTGTTGTTATTTTGTTAATAAATTATATGTTTTAAACTCGTCTTCTACTTTGACTACCCAATCTCCCACTCTCACAAGCCAAGTGGCCGTCAGTCGCGGCTCCCCCAAAGAGGGGTCGTGACAATACTGTTTGCGTTTCTGTTGGCAGTTGACGTTTCTATTGACAGTTAACACAAATAAACCTAATTTATAGGAGTAGAAAAAGTAGTCTGTAATTCGTTTGGAATGGCATATTCCAAACTTATTACAGAATATACTATTAAAAACTACGTTGGTTGAACTATACGTAGGTATGATGGAATATTTTATCATTTTTACAAACTTTTTGAAAATTGCATTTAATTCTAGGCTGTCATAAGTTCGGAAGTACTCCCCGTCATAAATTCGCCACACCTTACAACAATTTCATTTCTAGTTTTGCCTATTAATGGTATTTCATATATTTAATAGTCCACATCGATTTGTGTGAATAATTAATACAAATTTTCACAATATCAGAAATATTATGCGTACACACAATAGCAATATAGATAGATTAAAAATTTCACTACGCACTCCTCTTTTTTTATATAATTTTAATTCCACGCGGTGTGCGATGTAACATTACAACACAGTTACACATTATTTTATTTATATTATCTTACATCTATAAATATTTTGTGTAGTTTTAACAAGTATATAATACAAATTATATCTTTACACTATTTTCGAAATTTTCGGATTGCAGTGGTTAATATACGTTGTAACTGTTACTAAGATTAAAAAACTTTGTTTTCAATTTGTTTGAGCGCATTATAATCTAAACTGTGTTATAGCACCAATTTGTAATACTATTTACTATAGGTACCATTTTTCGAAAATAGGTAATTTCTTTAGTTAGATTGACAGACGTAGTGATATGCCATGTGAAGGCCTTTGGTTAATTTATTTAAATAATTATTGTTTTTACAGCTATAATGTTTACAAGTACTGTTGAAAATGCCGCAAATTAAATGAAATCGAAGCCTCACAAATGGTCAATAATATACATGCGTCATATTAATAGATATTTTAACAAAAAAGAACTAGGATGGCTCTCAGAATTTATATTAAATGTGTTAAAATCACAAGGCAAGTGATGGTGTGGGATGTGTATTTTATATAGCCCATAACAAAATGTCTTTCAGCTTCCACATACATAAATACTCCTCAATTTATACAGCCGAAGCGTGGAGATATGGAAATTGGTATAGAGACTCACTTATTCTATCGGAATATGTTTTGCAAGCAACTGAAGGTCCTACACAAAAGTATTACAAGCACTGAATAATATATCGCTTCACAAGTTTCATAAAAGTAGGAGGAATATTACCTTTATCTGGGTTAAGGGTCACGTAGAAACTACTGGGAACGAAGTTGCTGACAAGAAGGCTGAGCAGTATATCAACAGTCCAGAAATATTCAACGTGATCAGCATATATGATTTATTTGGTATTATTTAAATCGTATCCTAAATGATATTCAATCAAATTTCTCCTCGTCGGTATAGGATAAAATAAGAGAATTGAATTTCAAACTATGTCAACGTTTCGCTTTACTTTAAAGCTTCTTCAGGGCTACAATAAATAAATATAATATATAACAACTTATTAACAACATTTTAAAACTTATCTATTAAAAATTGCGAAATATAGAAAATAAAATATTCAAAATATGAATTAATTATGCAAACACGTCTTTAATTAAAGCCTATTATTATAAACACAAAACAACCTCGCACCACTCACCTAATATGACATTCCCTTTGCAAGCCACCTGTTACTTATTGTCAATATAAAATAATAATATAAAGTGTAACAATACATTTAAAATACAACCATAAATAAATTATTTTAACTGTGATTTTCAGACAACAACAAAACTGTGCCATAAATGTATAAACCCCTTACTGTTTAGGAGCAACGCGATAAGAGAATTCAATAAGAAATGCGTTATCAAAGTTTTTTTATTGTTATGTATTTTTTGATCAAATAATTATAAATAATACTTAAATTGTCGGTTCTTTTATTTATCGTTAGAGGGTTATGTGCCTGTATACACACCATTTCACTGATTAATCTCATAATATAATTTGTTTCCCTGTCCAATATGCTTACTTCTTCAAAATTAAACTTATGATTTTCAGTAAAGTAATGTGCAGCAAGGGCTGTTTTTTATTTTTGTGTTTTTCATTACATGAATATTTATGTTCATTTAGTCTTGCTTTTAAATTTTGTTTAATTTATCCTATTTTAACAATTTTCATGATAATATTCGATTTACCATGGAAAAAGAAAACAATAATAGTATTTCGTTTCTAGATATGAAGCTAATTAGAACTAATGAACAAACTATCATTACCAATTATTATGAAAAAGATATAAATTCAGGTAGGCTATTGAATTATTTTTCAAGTCACCCTTTAAAACAAAAATTAGCAATTATGAAGTCTCTAAAAAACAAAATTGTAAAATTAAGTCATCCGAGTTTTATTAACATTCATTTAATTAATCTTAAAAAGAAATTATTAAACAATGACTATCCACCATAATTGTGTAATATAATTATCAACAATTATAACAATCAAATGAATACTGTTATCAATGTAAGGAACTCTAACAATGAAAATAATAAGTACTACAAATTCCTTGTTACACGATTATCGGAAAAAATAAAATCGAAATTATCTAATGACACAACACAGATTGTTTTCTACCGTCTAAAAACTGTTGGTAACTTATATATCTCAAAGCAAGATACTTTACCCTTAGACTATCATTCTGACGTAGTGTACAGAATTCCGTGTAATGATTGTAACAAAACATATATAGGACAAACTAAACAAAATTTAAAAGCAAGACTAAATGAACATAAATATTCATGTAATGAAAAACACAAAAATAAAAAAGCACAAACAGCCCTTGCTGCACATTACTTTACTGAAAATCATAAGTTTAATTTTGAAGAAGTAGGCATATTGGACAGGGAAATAAATTATAATAAGAGACTAATCAGTGAAATGGTGTGTATGCAGGCACATAACCCTCTAACGATAAATAAAAGGACCGACATTGAAAATTTAAAAGTATTATTTATAATTATTTGATCAAAAAATACATAACAATAAAAAAACTTTGATAACGCATTTCTTATTGAACTCTCTTATCGCGTTGCTCCTAAACAGTAAGGAGTTTCTACTTTTATGGCACAGTTTTGTTGTTGTCTGAAGATCACAGTTAAAATAGTTTATTTATGGTTGTATTTTTAATGTATTATGACACTTTATATTATTATTTTATATTGACAATAAGTAACAGGTGGCTTGCAAAGGGAATGTCATACTAGGTGAGTGGTGCAAGGTTGTTTTGTGTTTATAATAATAGGCTTTAATTAAAGACGTATTTGCATAATTAATTCATAATTTGAATATTTTATTTTCTATATTTCGCAATTTTTAATAGATAAGTTTTAAAATGTTGTTAATAAGTTTGTATATATTATATTTATTTATTGTAGTTCTGAAGCAGCTTTAAAATAAAGCGAAACGTCGACATAGTTTGAAATCCAATTCTCTTATTTTATTCTATACCGACGAGGAGAAATTTGATTTATTTGGTATGTCGAAACTTAGATCCTCAAATAACCCATATACGCTTATCCACCCCAATTTACCTCACAGCAGTAATATTCCACACATATTTCAGAATAACGTGCCAAAGAGTTACTCTACTACTATAACTAGACTTAAACTAGGCCAGCAAAAATACCAAGCCATTTGAATAAAATTGGAATTTTAAATTCTTAAATATGTAGCTAAGACAACACTTCGGTCGCTGATTTAAATCGTATATTTTTTCTTGTAGAAATCATAGTGATGCAATTTCAGAATTCGTGTCGTTCCTAGATAATATAAATATAAAAATTCCAAGCAATTTGACAACTCTGCCATACAGCAACAATAAAGATGTATTTGACAGATTAGTAAAATTCCTTGGCAAAATTAAAATTAGTTAAATAAAGAAACAAGTTATTGCCTTATACCTCAAAAGAAACAAAAATGCAGCTACGGACACGTGTTTCGGAGTTATTGCTCCTCATCAGATTAGCTCTGTTTCCACCTGGCAAACACTAAGTAAAATATGATGGGGGCACTGTACTTTCCTACCTTTATTAGTTTTGCTCGATTATAAGATATTCACTAAGCTACGCTACGCTGATGAGGAGCAATAACTCCGAAATACGTGTCCGTAGCTGCATTATTGTTTCTCATCGTAGGCGAGAATGCATGTCTCAAATATTTATTTTTAAAATTATTAACAACATTATTGACGCACCACTATTATTATCGAAACCGTCTTTTAATACTCTCAGAACAATATCCCGTCATAGTTAGTATTTTATCTAGCTACTCCTCGCACAAATATCTTGAAATTTTCACCTATTTATGTAATATTTATTTATTTATTTACATACACTGCTCAACAGGTAAACCCATTTAAAGAGCAGGACAAATACACAAATGTAGCATTACATAGCAGTATGGTACAGGTACAAAACAAACAAAAAAAAATACATATAGAGAAAAAATACAAAAAATACACAATACAAAATATAAAAAAGTACAAAATGAAATTATCAACCAAGGAAAAACAAAGGTTCAAGTAGGGTTAAAGAGTATTTTAATATCATTGATTGAGCTGTGAAAAATGTCAAACAGTCCACAGTGTTTGTTGTAATTGTTACACATAGTATGGAGAGGAGAGAATTTTAAAACATTAGAATGTGGGATGCCGAGGTAAAAAGTTTGTGAACTTCTGGAATTCAAATTCGGAACGCGGAAATTTAATTGACTTAAAATGTCTTGACAGTGTATATTGCTGTGAACAATATTGTATAAAAATACGAGAGAAAAGTATTCGCGTCTGGTAACCAAAGAATTTATAGAAAATCTAGCTAGGAGTTCTTGCTGCGAGAAGCCAACCTCCGGGTATACTCCATCCGACTTAAACCAGAGCAATTTTACAAATCGTCTCTGCACACTCTCGAAAGCGTCAAGGTGAATATTGTAATGGGGATTCCAGACGAGAGATGCATAAACTAGTTTAGACTGGACAAAAGCAAAATAGAGGATCTTTAGTGTACAAATGTTTGAGAAATCTCTGCTCATTCTGATTATAAAGCCCAGAGTTTTAAAAGATTTGGCTACAACATTGTTTACATGCGGTACAAATGTAAGCTCTTTATTGAAGATTACGCCAAGGTCTACAAGGGTATCAGGTCTCTGAAGCACTGCGCCATCTACATTGTAGTCGAAAATAACCGGCCTTGCACTAGTTGTGTAGGTTATAACATTAAATTTTGACATGTTTAGATATAATTTGTTTCGAGTACACCAGTTGCATATGCGTGACTATCCTGCAATGTGACGCAGTCCTCCAGAAATGGGACTGTATTAAATATTTTAAAATCGTCAGCGTACAGCAAACAGGATACTTGAATACAATTCACGATATCATTTACAAAGATGTTGAATAACAGGGGTCCAAGAATTGATCCCTGCGGAATACCAGATGTTGCACCGTATTCGACAGACCCAAACCCTCCATAAGCAACATATTGCTTCCTATTTGACAGGTAGGAGTGAAAAATGAAATGATTTGAAAAGAGAATCCAAAATCAGACAATTTATTTAACAATATAGCGTAATCCAGTCTGTCGAATGCCTTAGAGAAGTCAGTATATATTACGTCCGTTTGCTTGCGCTGGTCAATGGCTTCTGAGATATACTGGGTGATACATGTTATATTAGAGGTGGTGGTCCACCCTTTCATAAAGCCATGTTGATACACCGATAATTGGGCACTAACACTAAAGTAAATACTATAATGTAGTAAGATTTCAAGAGTCTTGCTAAAATTGCACAGAATAGATATAGGTCTAAAATTTAAGATGTCATTTATATCGCCTTTTTTGAAAACTGGGCACACTTTTGAATGTTTCCAAACATCTGGGAGATAGCAGTTTTTCATACATAGATTGAAAAGTACCGATAGTGGAGCTGCAAAGATACAAGCGCAGTTTCTAATTAAAAAAGCGGGAACGCCATCCGGCCCAGTAGTTAACTTAGGTTTAAGTTGTTTCAGCGCATTAAGTACAGCAGCCTCACTAAAAGAGGTAACGTAATATGCGACAATCACAATGCAATCTGCGGTGATATAGATATATTCAATTGCTCCGTAAACAACCTAAAAACCTATTACTATAGGCACTGATTTAACATGTTTGTTTTTTTGTGTGATCTCTCATAATACACAATGTAGAAAACCATGTTCTCTGTTTTCTTGTTTTTAATATGTCTTTGATTAGTTACTAGAGTCTTTGTTTTATATATTTTAACCTCTCCACAATAAAATTGTGAGAGATTACTAAAATTAGTTCAAAAACGAAAATTGAGATAATATCAAATCTTTACATTTTGAGGTCCTAGGAACCCAAAAAAGTGATTTTTGAAAAATGTCTGTGTGTTTGTGTGTGTGTGTATGTGTGTTAGCACGATAGCGCCGAAACTACTGAACGGTTTAAATGAAACCTTGCATGTGCGTTTCTTTAGTGCCCCAGAAGATCTGAAAAGGTTTTGGTTGAGATCGAATTACGTTTAGTGCGGTTTCCGTGAAAAAAATTAAAAACCAAGCAAATATGAAACATAGATCGCATTTCGCATGACATGATCGATGCGCGTAGCCGTTACGTCGTGAAACTCATCACATCGCGTGTCAATTCACTAGAAGTAGAGCGGGTTACGTTTAGTGCCGTTTTTAAATATATATACAGACAAATCGTAGAATTAAACTACAAATATTCCTCTAGAATCTAGTAAAATTACTGAGGTGCTAATGTTTCATTTAACAAAGACAGCCGCGAGCGATCGGATTGCAATGAGTAAATTTTGACGATTGTCATTGTCATCGTTTGTCATCCGATAACGTTGGTGTCATGTCATGTTAATAAGATTTCGGCATATTTGTAACTTTTAGTGGATTGTCACAAACTTTAAAGATATGATATGCTTTCTGTACCTTAGTTGGTGAATTTATTATAGATTATCACTTTACCAATTTTCAGTTTGTTGCTTTACAAATCTGTAGTATTTAGGATAGCTAGATTTTCTTAGTCGTTCAAGTGATGTTAAAGTTGTAATATCATAATAGTATATTATTCAACGAGCGATAATGTAGGTAATAACTCGCATAGATTATTGTATATTCATTAAATTAAGGGTTTTTTTAGTGCCCCAGAAGATCTGAAAAGGTTTTGGATGAGATCGGATTACGTTTAGTGTCGTTTTGTCACACAATGTAATGCTCTTTTCGGCTTCAAAGATCCACCGAGTGGGGAGGTTCCAGCCGCTTCCAGTAGCTGCCGATTTTTTTATGTTAGTGCTAGTTTTTAAGTAGATATCTGTATTAGTTTACTGTACCTCCCTGTCCTCTAATTGAGTGAAAAATCTGTTGGGCAGTGTAATAAATAAATAAATAATTCTTTTTGCCAATTTACTGTGCGGTTGTCTCAATCTCTCTATTAATAAACAAATAAAATAGCCAATAATAAGTCTGTACTTATTACGATTTTCTATTGACAAAATTGGACATAACATAAATTTATTTTCTTGCTAAGTTATTTTAAGTATATTTATTAGACTATTTTCTGCGTCACATAAAAATATAATGTTCTGAAAGCCATCTTAATTCTTTTACATAGCAATAGCTTCTCATAACAAACAGATACCTCGACAATTTGTATAATTATCTTAAAAATGTATAACATATGAGTATAAATTTTTTATAGAAAAATGTACCTAGTGAAAGTTAAAGACTAGATGTTGGTTATAAATTTTTTAGTGTAAAATTAATTTTTGTGGAAATAGTTATATAGAAAAACAAAAAAATGTATAACAATTTGCATTTTCTTATATATATTAAAGAAAAATGTATTTAAAGTCTACGCCTGCACTAAAAAATTATAGAAAATTTTCCTCATGTTTTTTACTGATTATATATTTGTAATTTCAAGTAAACAAAAACGAGTTTCGAAAGTAATCAATAAATAATCAATTAAATCAGAGCCTAACATTTCATAATACTATTTTTTTACAGACAGGTGTAGTTGTTTCATTCATGATGCACTTAATAACTTGAGGCAGTGTGAATGAGATAAAACTATTAAATTATCTATAACTTTTCAATGTGGTGTGGTTCGGTCAGCTACCAGAACCAACATGAATGTATCACAAATCAACCTTCTAGAATTACTAGCCATTGACACTAATTTGTAATAATTTCACTGGTTCCATTCGATCAAACCAGAGCATTGCAATACTAACATTATTATATAAATGATATCCAGTATAGTTCTAAGAAATCACAGATAAAAATGACGACTTTTATAAATAATTAAGTTATTTATATCAGAAATACCAAAAGTCACTAAAACTGAGTTAGGCCTAAAAAAGTAATAATAATTTATAACAACGACTTAAACTTTTAATAAATTATGTTAAATGTGTAACAAAGTAACCAATACTAAGCCGGCAGTAATGGTTAAAAAATATAGTTCATATTGTAAATATAATCAACAATAATATCTTAAAATAAATCCAGGTTTAGACACAAATTTCCTTGTATAAGTATTACTAAAGATACAAGTTGATAGTGGGTTCGAACGTTCCTCGCCAAAAATTTTTTTTACACTGTAATAAGTGTGTGTCTAGGGATGTAGCTGTTTGCGAGTAAATTTATAAAATGCTCTCCCATTATCAATATTACTAGAAACACAGACTTTTTCCATAAATTCTGTTATTTTGTATTTTGCTATTAAGAAAAAGTTATACAATACCAACCTTACTTTACCATCACAAAGTACTGACCCAATGACACATCAGTTAAATTAAATTTATTCAATTTTTGATAAAGAAATGATAACAATCTGAAATAGTATATGAGAAATGGAGACCATATGTATTCTAGTCTGAGTTTATTTTGAATATATCAGGTGAAATAATGAAAAATGGGCATTGCGTATAAAAATCAGTTAGCTGGAAATTTTAACTAGAATTTAACACTTTAGGTGAAACATGAGAAAATATTATAAAAGATAATATACAGGGTAGGACAATAGTGCGTCGGACCTCGATATCTCAAGTTCTACGGTAGCTGGATTTAAAAAAAAAAATTGCAAGTAAACTAGATAAAAAAGTCTATAACTGGAAATTATTTTCGAACATACAGGGCGAGCCAAGACGAAATTACAGGACCAAGTGCCTTTTTTTTAAATGGAATAAAGCCTGTTCTTTAATCAAGTCTAATTCCGCTGGTAATGACAAAATAACAGTCATAATGCTTAAACTCTGTTTACCTTATTGCTTAGGAGCACTGACACATGTGATAAACTTTTCGATTGAAAATAATGTTGTACCCAACGAGTGGAAAAAAGCGGTTGTGAAGACATTGCCAAAAAAAAATTCTCCGGAATCACATAGCGACTTTAGACCTATCAGCTTATTAAATGTCATGTCTAAAGTTATGGAAAGAATTATTTAGAACCAACTCATAATTCACATTCATAATAATAACATTCTGCCCTTAAATCAGTCTGGTTTCCGTGAAGGTCATAGTACTATTACAACATTGATAGATGTCACTGACGACATTTTAAAAGCTGTAGATGAATCCAAAGTTACCACAGCAGTTCTACTGGACTACACAAAAGCTTTTGACTGTTTAGCCCTTGAATTATTACTCAGCAAACTTACTTTTGTTGGTGTTGATCCAAACTCAATTGGTTGGTTTAGGAATTATTTATCTGGAAGGTCTCAAAGTGTTAAAAGCAATGTATTATCGGAATCAATGGTTGTCAGTAAGGGTGTCCCTCAAGGGTCGATATTAGGGCCTATTTTATTTATTTTATATATAGCTGATTTATCAGATGCCATTAGATTCTCTAAATCACAATACTAAGCGGATGACAGTCAACTATACTTATCGTATAACCCGGATAGTGTTGACGTAGCAATGGAAAGAATTAATAACGACTTACTTGCTGTTTACAATTTTTCCATAGAGCATGGCTTGCAGCTAAATGCAAAAAAATCAAGCGCAATCTACTATAAACCTAAGCGGTAACAATTTTCAGATCAATCGTGTAATTTATTTATCGGTAATAAAGAACCATGTTGAAACTATAAAAAATCTTGGAATCTGGTTTGACAATCATCTCACTTTTAGTAACTACGTCACAAAAGTCTTGCAGAATTCATATGGCAAGCTAAAAACACTCTATGGTTTCAAAAATGTACTACCTACTTCTACTAAGTTAAAACTTACAGAGTCACTTATTTTATCTATTGTAGAGTATGGCGATATTGTGTATGGTCCGTGCCTTACAGTTACTGAACAGTACAGACTGCAAGAACTTCAAAATTCATGTATGCGTTTTTCTACTAATGTGCGAAAACGGGACCATATAACACCCTATTATCACCAGCATACATGGCTTAATTTACGACAGAAATGGCAATTGCATCTAGTATGTATGGTTCACAAAATAATAAATAAAAACCTGCCTAAATATTTGTATGAGAGGCTGGTATTCCGTGCCTCATTGCATAATAATAGCCTGCGCTTTGTTGATAGTACTCTACATATCCCTGTTCATAGAACTACCCAATATAAATCGACCTTCTCATATCTATCAGTTAATTTATACAACAAAATTCCAGAAGTGTTTAAAACTCTTTCATATCAAACATTTAAAAATAAAATTAAGTCTATGTTGCTCAATGGCTAATTATATTACCAATACAATATCACATGTGTATGTCTATCTTATTACTTGTTTAGCTCTTTACTTTCTTGCATATCTGTTATAATGTAACTTTTAATATGCCATAGTCTATATATTATTGTTAGCATTTAGTTATATGTATATGTTTAATAATCGATCTGCATTCTCTGGGTATACCTCTATCTTATGTAACAACTGAAGCCCGTGGTTGGGATTTATACCAGCTTTTAGCTGACACCCCGCCACATTAAATAAAGTTTTTTATTATTATTATTATGTATATCAGTACATTTTTTGAAGTTTCTTTCTAGGCTCTATTCATTCCTATATTAGCATTGAATATCTCCCAACCACTTGGATGTAATGAATTTTTTTGTTGAAATAATGCAATCTGCAGACGGATATTGACAAAATCACCACAGCCACAATTATGGATTTTAAGAAAAACTCATGTGAATACCAGTTACGAGACATCTAATTAATGTTTTTGAATCAGTACAGGGTGGCCATAAATTATTTTTCAATTAAGAACATTTAAATTGAATTTTCTCAATTTTTTCAAATGGAACACCCTGTATATTTTTCGACGATGTGATGTAGAAATGAAAAACTAACATTTCTTGTAAGTACTTCCCTATGGCAAATTGCAACCATTTTCGTTTTATAAATGAATAAGTGTCAAATTCAAGAATAAACTTAAAAAAAGAGGTTCCCTCAAAAAATGTATAATAGGTGTTCGACGTGTCGCCCATATTGATTGACACACGTCTTTATGTAATTTTGAAATGAGGCCATTTTGTGGGACCATTTCTTCCAATCCATTGAAATGAGTAAATAGTATTTAACCGGTCCTTTACTGTAATGTTTTTTGTATATTTTTTTTGCTGTTTTCGTTATTCGACAAGCAATAAAACATCAGTTTGGTATAAATTGTCGTGTACAAAGGAGCATTTATCACACTTATCGGTCGTTACAATTTGTATTGAATTTAAAATATCTGGAGTTTTACAATATGAATTTTAATAAAGTGCAACTTGTAGACAAGACTTTTGTTTTGGGGGAGTCAGACAGAAATTGTTCACTTACCAATAGAATTTATCACCAACGTTATCCTGAAAGAAGGATTCCAAAAACTTCTCGATAGATTTCTGGAAATTGGAAATGTCGAATATAAAAAAAATGAAAGAATAAAACATTTTGTGAACGAAGAAAATGAGTTTTCTGTGGTGCTGGCAACGGTTGAGAATCCCCATGTTAGTCAAAGAGAAGTGAGCTCATTAGTATGAATAAATAGACGGTTTGTGGGTCGAAACTTAAAAACAAATAAGTTGCATGCATATCATATTCAAATGCACCAGGAATTATCTGATAACGATTTTGAAAAGCGCCTACGATTTTGTAATTGGGCTAGAGGTAAAATGCAACATGATGTCAACTTCTTCGATACTGTTTTATTCAGTGATGAGGCAACTTTTCATAAAACTGGATTTGTTAATAGGCACAATTTCCATTATTATGCTTCGGAAAATCCTCATTTTTTTATGCAAGTTGATAACCAACACAGATGGTCTATAAACGTTTGTGGAGGCATTATTGGAGAACACGTAATAGGGCCACATTTCTTTGATGGTACATTGTCTGGAGATATTTATCTTCATTTTTTGGAAAACTATCTGCCAAAATTATTGGTAAATCTCCCTGAAAGAATTCGAAACAGGATGTGGTTTCAGCAAGATGGTGTTCCACCACATTATTTAAATGCAGTTATAGACCACTTAAATAATACCTACTCTCATCAATGGATTGGAAGAAATGGACCCATTAAATGGCCTGCTAGATCCCTAGATTTTACAAAAATGGATTTCTTTCTATGGGGATACGTGAAGGAAATTATTTATAGAGACACACCAACAACAGTACAAAATATGAAGGAAATAATAATAACTGCCTTTACATCTATCATACCGGCAGTTTTAGGAACAGTGGGAACCTCATTTCAAAAGCGCATAGAGATGTGTGTCAATCAAAATGGGCAACATGTGGAACATTTGTTATAATTTTTTTTACTGAGTTATTTGAAGAAACCTCTTTTGTTAAATTTATTTTTGAATCTTGTAATTATTGCTCAATAAAACGAAATTGGTTGCAATTAGCCCTAGAGAACTACTTACAAAAACTGTTCGTCTTTCATTCCTACATCACATAGTCGAAAAATGTACAGGGTGTTCCATTTGAAAAAATTGAGAAAATTCAATTTAAAATGTCCTTAATTGAAAAATTTTTGGCCACACTGTACATTTTTAGAAAATGAAAATGATTCAAAAACATTAATTAGAT
Source organism: Leptura quadrifasciata (assembly GCA_963675555.1). NCBI lineage: Eukaryota > Metazoa > Arthropoda > Insecta > Coleoptera > Cerambycidae > Leptura > Leptura quadrifasciata. The sequence continues at coordinate 23,193,492 of OY776681.1, read as the reverse complement.
GTCTCGTAACTGGTATTCACATAAGTTTTTCTTAAAACCCATAATTGTGACTGTGGTGATTTTTTTTATTATCCATCTGCAGATTGCATTATTTCAACAAAAAATTCATTACATCCAAGTGGTTAGGAGATATTCAATGCCAATATAGGAATGAGTAGAGCCTAGAAGGAGGCTTCAAAAAATGTACTGATATACATAGCATTCAATTTAAAAAAAAGGCACTTGGTCATGTAATTTCGTCTTGGCTCGCCCTGTACATTCGATAATAATTTCCAGTTATAGACTTTTTTATCTAGTTTACTAGCAATTTTTTTTAAAAATTTTTAACTATTTTAGAACTCAAGATATCGAGATCCGACGCACTATTCCCCCACACTGTATAATTATCACGTAGCTTTAGATCTTCTTAAAATATTTGCCTAGAATCTGCCCTTAAAAAGCTGGCGAAAACTATTTTTGGGAGCCAGGTCTAAATCGCCTCAACGCAAGTTAATGTAACCACCCTATTCTTTAGACCTGAGAATAGGCTGGACCTCTCTTATCCGAATAAGCGAGCACTATTTTTCTTACATTCGCAAGTTTATAAAGAATCCATTTATAATCAAATCTAATCCTATAGTTTAGAGAATATATATCTTTGAAGAAAAGTTATAAAAAAATCCTGTAACATTTGTATCCCCTGGGGAGGAACGAAAACATCTTTCCTCTCAAAGATTACTATTTTTCCTAATACATAGTTATTTGTGTCGAAACCTGAACAAAAAATTAGTCATTAACATTTCCAGTTTACCATATTAAGTTTTCTTGACTAATTTTACAACAACCATGTTCTTTTATTCACAAAATATGTTTCTATCATGATGCTAACAGCGTAACTCATCCTAATCAATAAAATACACCATTAAGTCGGTCTTGTTAATAGAGCTTGCGTAGCATTTAAGCTTTCCTCTAAAGACTGAGCAAACCTCGATGTACTTGTCATCTCTGAGGACCAAAAAGCGGATAAGCAGAAAATTATACAGTCCGATTTTAGGTTATATGAAACGCCGTAACCATCTGGTTCAACGGGTCCATACCCCATAAAACTGTTAGTTGATGTGGCTACTTGACTAGTAGTCAAGAGGAATTTGTTTGCTATTCTATAAGATGGATCTTTGAACAATTCCGGCAGTGGTGTGGCTGCAGTAGGAGATGTCTCCCTAGCAGCTTCTCTTAAACCTAGGATATGTATATCAATACCTTGACCTAAGATGTTTTCCACCATTTCGGTAGTTTGAGCTACTACAGCCTCATTCCAAAGAAGTAGTTTCTTTTCATCGCTTACCAAATGGAACGTCACCTGTTGAATACAAGTAGAAATCAGATTGCGCTTAAAATCTTTTTCAAAATATACAAAATAAAATTCGTCATTATTGGGAATGGAAAGAGAGTATTGCTTATTTTTAATTTTCTGTTGTGATTTTTTTTTTCACTTCACTGAAAGAGGTAATGGTGTGTAAGTATATAGAAATTGTTTTTTTCTCACGTTTCGAAAATTTTAAAAAGTTAAACTCAATATCCTGTACGGCAACAACTATATGACGAAAAGACTTTACATTGTACAAAAGGATGTATCATTTCGTCTTCATAAAGCACAGTAATGCCTACCTTTTTACTACCCAATTCGTCGTCCTCCTTAGGCTGCAACATCGCTGTTACCCATGCTAGTGCTTCGGGACTAGCAGATCTAATACAGTCTACTCGTCCTAAACGAAATCTTCTCGTAGAAGCACTCTCATATGTAGCAGTTAATTTACCATACAGTCTGTAATAAGCTAGTTGTAATGCTAACTGTACATAAACATCAGGGCTTACTTTACAAGACTTAATAAAGTCTTTACCATAACCTGGGAATCTATAAGTTTGAAAATCAAAATCTTTTATATGATTATCCAAAACTGATGCCGCTTCTTCTATTCTCTTGTAATCAGCTGGTTCTAGTGCCCATTCTAGCCGTTCTGGGGGTGGCAGATGGCTACCACAGGTTGCAGGCACTTCTGAAGATGCTGGTGAAGATTCTGCATGTTTCCACAATGTTTCCATCAACTGTATTACTGCGACTCCTTCGGCATTGGAATGTTCATAACACAAACCGCATGCTCCATCGCCAGAGATTATTAGTTGTATAGTTTTATCGAACCATCTATTGGCAGAATTGTGCTTGCTACCACCTCCATGTAGCATTTGATGAGTTAGATTTGTTTCGTCCCTTTCTCCGGCGGTGTGGCCCTTTGCTCCTATAACAGGAAGTTTATATATTGATTTTGTACTCTCAGTGTATAATAATAAAAGTAGGTATTAATACTAAGATAGGATCTTCACGATGTTTTTTTTTCCTAAAGTAATTAAGACATTACAAAAAATGACCGTATTAAGAGGTTTATGGAATTGAACTGAAGCATATAAATTTGTAGCACAGCACTGTTAGATTTGAATAGAAACCAAAATGGTGTGCTGCGGAATACATTTAAGTTCCATTGAGAATGGTAGATTTTAATGAGACTTTTGGACCAACCTCCGCTAGAACTGCACATACTGAATGACGTATATCTCTTTATTTGACTACCTACCTAATGACTGACAGTATATTACATTGCTGCCTTTACCTCTTTGAAGTCGGCAATTGAAGGTCGTGGGCAACCCCTCATCCAAACAAACTATAAGTAAAGATTTAGTAATGAGATCTAAGTTTCTTCTATTTCTATCTTCTTTCATTAAGTCGTTTCTTGCTTCTGCCCATAAGGTTCTTCTCCAGCCTGTTAAAAGACCCACAGGAGGGGGGTTAGATAAACAGGGTGCATCGTCCAAAATATATAACAACTGGGCACAAATTTCATCTTCTGTTAGCCTCCCCCTGTCACCTTAAATGCATATTGTTCAATGTTAAATTAATAGAAACTTAAATTTTGATATAGCTATATCCCGTTCTAAAAATATTCGTAACAAGTGACAAAATTCTATTTATTGAATATTTTGTTGGGTATATTCTTAGAAGTTCCTTAAATATTGCTTGTCCAGGAATATTATTTTGAAAATATACGGTATAAATATTTTGAGAATATTATCTCGAGTCTTATAAAGTAAAATTACAAAAATTTCATAAGTATAGTGTGTTTAACTTGAAATGATAGTGCCCCATAAATTTTTTATTTTTTATTGGACTTAAAAATAAAATTGTTTCTTTATATCTAGCTTTTAACGCCTTTTAAAGGGTTACACAACATTTTAGCCTAAGCAAAAAAATACAATATTGTGTGGTCAAAATTAAAGCGAAAAAATTGAAAAAACATTATGGATTTTTTTTTAAATCTGTTGAGAAAAGTTGTTCAGAAACAACTTAAAACCGCAGTTCCCAAGCTTGGTTGAAAAAAATATACAAAACAAAAACTCACCCCAAAAAAGGAGCAATAAAATTAATGTCATAAATATACTCAGTCCTAAAAAGAAAACTAAATAATAATTATGAAACAGAAATAAATACTGTAGCATTCTGGCTAAATAACAGTTTTGTCTACTAAATCGCCATTTAATAATACACATTTATCCCCTCTCTTTCTATTGTTATTTACTACTCTAATTCAGGTGGTGTAACTTCTCGACAAGCTTGGGTTATTCTGTCGCGAAGTAATAAAAAAAAGTAGAGTTAATAAAAAAAGACAAAACTAAGTACTTTTAAAACAAGGTGAGCAAAAATAAATCTTCAAAAAATCTATGAGGAATACAGAAAACTAATTTTAATATAACTACTATTAAAAATGAAAATATAAAAAATGACAATGAAAAAGCGAACTCTTAACTATTTCTTTAGCAACATTGGGAAGTTGCTGGCAAATAAAATCGTCAAGTCGGATGAGCAGATTGAAACCAAAATGCAAATAAATTCTATATTTATAAACTCAACCACTGTAAGCGAAATCATAAAAATCATGCACGAATTGAAAAACAAGAAATCATCGGAAATAGATGGAATTACGTTTAGCACTTTAAAAGAAATATCTGAATATGTTGCAATATCGTTATCGTATAATAATATAATAAATAAAGCCATAGAGGTGGGTGAATGCCCTTTTGATTTTAAAGTAGCAGTCATAAACCTCATTTTTAAGAGTGGTTGTAAAGAAGAGGTAACGAACTATTTATTAATATCTTTAATTGATTGAATAGGTCATTACCTCGAAAAATATAACTTGTTTTCTAGGCCACAGTATGGTTTTAGAAAAGGTATGAGTACACAAAACGCAAATTTAAACTTTGTGAGATCTACTGTGTCTTTGACAACAGAGATAAAAGCCTAGCTGTTCATTGACCTAAAAGAAGCTTTTGACACAGTATGCCATACTCAATTTACAGCGACATTAAATAACTTGGATATTAGAAATAGTAGTCTAAAACTCTTAAATTCTTCCTTACAAATAGAGCACAATACACAGAAATAAACTTAATAAAAAGTAGCTATGCTACTGTGGAATATAGTGTACCGCAAAGGAACAGTGCTGGGGCCTATACTATTCATTGTTTATATTAACTTTTTGTTTGATTTACAAACCTATGGCTCAGTAATAAGCTACACTGATGACACTGCTTTCTTCTATATAGATTGAAGATAGAAACTTTTAGGCGAAATTAAAAAATGTAGGAAATTCTACCAGCTTTCAAAAAGATAAGAACATTTCTTTCTCTAGGACCAATAGTTTTCGAGTTATTAACGAGAAACCAAAAAAAGTTGAAACTTAGGGCCTTCCGGAAGCCCTCCTCCGCAAAGCTCACCTCCTAGAGTCGGGGACTTTTAGGATGTTTACCTTCTAACAACCCCAAACCCATCCCTGAAGGCAAAAATTTTGCCGCCCTTCATGTTTTCTACACCCCCATATTGAAAAATTCGTTGACTGGACTACCAATATTTTGAGAGTTTATTAGGACCTTGACACATAATCAATGTTTCGTATGACAGATTTCATTTATTTATTTATTTTTATTTATTTACATACACTGCTCAACAGGCAAACCCATTTAGAGAGCAGGACAAATACACAAATTTAGCATTACATAGCAGTATGGTACAGGTACAAAACAAACAAAAAAAATACATATAGAGAAAGAATACAAAAAATACACAATACAAAATACAAAAAAGTACAAAATGAAATTGCCAACCAAGGAAAAACAAAGGTTCACGTAGGGTTAAAGAGTTTTTTAATATCATTGATTGAGCTGTGAAAAATGTCAAACAGTCCACAGTTATTGTTGTAATTGTTACATATAGTATGGAGAGGAGAGAATTTTAAAACATTAGAATGTGGGATGCCGAGGTAAAAGTTTGTGAACTTCTGAAATTCAAATTCGGAACGCGGAAATTTAATTGACTTAAAATGTCTTGACAGTGTATATTGCTGTGAACAATATTGTATAAAAATACGAGAGAAAAGTATTCGCGTCTGGTAACCAAGGAATTTATAGAAAATCTAGTTAGGAGTTCTTGCTGCGGGAAGCCAACCTCCGGGTATACTCCATCCGACTTAAACCAGAGCAATTTTACAAATCGTCTCTGCACACTCTCCAAGACGTCAATGTGAATATTGTAATGGGGATTCCAGACGAGAGATGTATAATCTAGCTTAGACCGGACAAAAGTAAAATAGAGGATCTTTAGTGTACAAATGTTGAGAAATCTCTGCTCAATCTGATTATAAAGCCCAGGGTTTTAAAAGATTTTTCTACAACATTGTTTACATGCGGTACAAATGTAAGCTCTTTATCGAAGATTACGCCAAGGTCTACAAGGGTATTAGGTCTCTGAAGCACTGCGCCATCTACATTATAGTCGAAAATAACCGGCCTTGCACTAGTTGTGTAGGTCATAACATTACATTTTGACACGTTTAGATATAATTTGTTTCGAGTACACCAGTTGCATATGCGTGCTAGACTATCCTGCAGTGTGACGGTCATCCAGAGATGAGACTGTATTAAATATTTTAAGATCGTCAGCATACAGCAAACAGGATACTTGAATACAATTCACGATGTCATTTACGAAGATGTTGAATAACAGGGGTCCAAGAATTGATCCCTGCGGAATACCAGATGTTGCATCGTATTCGACAGACCGAAACCCACCATAAGCAACATATTGCTTCCTATTTGACAGGTAGGAGTGAAAAAATGAAATGAGTTGAAAAGAGAATCCAAAATCAGACAATTTATTTAGCAATATAGTGTGATCCAGTCTGTCGAATGCCTTAGAGAAGTCAGTATATATTACGTCCGTTTGCTTACGCTGGTCAATGGCTTCTGAGATATACTGGATGATACAAGTTAAATTAGAGGCGGTGGAGCGCCCTTTCATAAAGCCATGTTGATACGCCGATAATTGGGCACTAACACTAAAGTAAATAGTATCATGTAGTAAGATTTCAAGAGTTTTACTAAAATTGCACAGAATAGATATACGTCTAAAATTGGAGATGTCATTTATATCGCCTTTTTTGAAAACTGGGCACACTGTTGAATGTTTCCAAATATCCGGGGGATAGCAGTTTTTCATACACAGATTGAAAAGTACCGATAGTGGAGCTGCACAGATACAAGCACAGTCTCTAATCAAAAAAGCGGGAACACCATCCGGACCAGTAGTTAACTTAGGTTTAAGTTGTTTCAGCGCATTAAGTACAGCAGCCTCACTAAAAGAGGTAACGTTGAATGCAAGGTTATTCGACGCCTGAATATATGTAGAGTCAATATTATCAGAGGGCGGTAAGAAAGAATTACTGAAGAAATCCGCTAACACATTCAATATGTCGACGGGGTTATCAAAATGTTTTTCGTTGTAAGGCATTTGAGTGGAAATATTTGTACCCTTCCGTTTCTTATTCACAAATGACCAAAACTTACCAGGTTCCCAAGTAATATGATTCTCAACCTCCCGTACGTAAATTGTATAAGCAATGTCTATATCAACCTTAATCTTAGATCTTAAACGCTTGAACTCATTATGAGCCATAACATGATTTGGTGTTGTTAATAAATCATGACAGTCATGTGATAATAACAATGAAATTAATTTTGCTGCTCGTTTTTTTTTTCAACCAATCTTGGGAATTGCGGTTTTAAAGTGATTCCAAATATCTTTTCTCAATAAATCTATTCGAAAAGAATCCCTAACATGGTTTTCTATTTCCACGCTTTATTTTTGATTACAATAAGCTGCTTCTTTACCTGTTTTAACATGTCGTTTAACCCTTAGCGTTAAAAGCTATATATAAAGAAATATTTTTTTTTTGAAATTCAACGAAAATTAAAAAAAAATTGTTGGGATATTACCATTTTAAGTGACACAATGTATTTGTAGAATCATCGAATTAGGTATTTTTGATTAGATGTTTTGATTTAAACATATAAAAAACTACATATTCTGCATGCAAAACCAGAAAATAAAAATTAAAACATATTTTCTTCTGTTGAAACAAATACTAACCTGCTTGTATAGGAACGGAATACAGTTGACTTCTACACATAACAATAACATGTTCAGATAATTGTTCTCCGTTTTTAGGGAAAGGAGATATGTATTGAGAATCTCTTAATTTTCCTGGTATTCTGCAAGCTCCTAATATTCTATAATACTGTGACATACAAAGTGGTTGGCCTGGTTCTCTGGATGTGGCACGTTCTAAAGGTATGGCCTTATGATTAAGAATATCTTTGTGATTTAGTGCTGCATCTATCAGTCTTGCTGTGAATCGAGCCACATCGAGAATTGTGGTGAATTTTCTTGGAGGAAATACCATTCCTGGATTGGAGTTTATTGGAATGGGATCACGGTAGTTTAAGTACATGTCATTGAGCCAATATTCGTATGCCTGAAAAAATTTACAAAACAGTGTAAGTAATATATAAATATGCCAATCATTTCTCGTATATATTATTTATAATATTGTCACAGTTTTCAAAAGCACGTTACTATGTAAGACCTCGACACCGTAGGTAGAGGGCTGTTGCGTAGAAACAAAGTGCTTGCGGAAGATTCATAAAATTTTGAGACACGAAAGTGGAATTTACCCATTTTAACAATATATTCCTGCGTTATTTTTTACTTGTTTTTCTTTAATTCACAATGTTAGTATTTTTCATGTTTGCGTTCAAATCTTGCATCCTTTATTTAACACATTTCCTGGCATAATCAATTGATGAAATTTTTCACAGTTACTAAAATAAGATGGCAATAGAGTATACCATCGTTATTTCAGAAAATATCCGCACGTAGGGGGCGCGGGGGTGAAAATTGATCAAATGTACTATCCAACAGGCACCTCCGGCAAAATGTAGAATACAAGAGGTTTCTCGTCTAATAAGAGATTTCTACGTCCGTTTTTTCCTGTACAAATGATACGATATTAGTTCCAGTGACATAATGGAATGCCGGTAGTTTTATACATCGGAACACAGCTCCAATGAATGAATTTATGTAAATTGGTTCTATGTGTTATAAAATAATTAAAGTATGACTAAAACGTAGAAATAAAAACAAAATTTTAAAACTTGCTTTTCTTAAAGTCGTACTAAAATCTAAAAAATAATTGCAAGAAAGGCAAGGCGTGTGCATCATACACTGACTTTGCATGCAGAGGAAACCACGTAGGGGCGAGCATAGGTGCGTCTTTACTATGTACATACTTCGGTATGCGATGTAAAGCAACGACAGGCGCAGTTAGTACTTGGATGGGTGACCATTCCAACGGAAACCGCGTTCTCGCCTCACACATCTTCCAGAGGCTTGTATATCAGTGTATGCGCGGAAGCTATATAACCTTAGGCGAGGGTTGTATAGGAGATATACCATCCTTCGGAGGGGATGTAAAGCCGTCGGTCCCTTGTCTATTAAATGTTAGGCAAGTAAAAGATCCCTACTCTTCTTAAGGGAAGCGGTTCGGCAAAATTCCTGGTTGGGGGTAGCTCGTCTACAGGCGTCGGTGTTAGGCCTCAGTAGCGGAAATAGGCCGACGTTAAATAAATGTATAAAAAAAAAAAAGGAAACCACGTAAAAGAACGTACCAAGTACTTTCCCTCGAAAGTGGTGTTGAAAAGAGTGAATATAATTCGAAATATGAATTATCCACTTTTTGAAATTATTTCATTTGTAGGAAAAAGTATAACAACCTTTTTTTCTAGAAAATCACATGATCTAAAAACTTTCTAATTACTATTTTTTTGATAACATTTACTGTTTAAAAGATATTTGCGAAAAAATGCTCTTTTGACATTTGACTTTGAATAAATTTTTTAGCACAAGTAGGATCAATGGTGGCTTTTGACAGTTCATTTGTAATGATGCTTTTAAGGTCTGCACCAATTTACAGGTCTCTGCGAATTTTTCCGAGGTATGAAACTTTATTTGCCTATTTTGACTGGATTATAGATCATTCCTGTAAAAAATTAGTTAGAGAATAAGTCATATCCCCCACTGATAAAATTCCTACTTTTATATTACATGATTGTGCTAGTGTTTTTACAACTCCTCTTACATTTCTATTTAATTTGGCAATTAAATCAAATACTTTTTCCGATGTTTTAAAATGTTCTAAAATAATCCCTATTTATATATATATCGGTCTATGTCTGGTCGGGGAATTGACAAATGACATTGGCTACCAATCTTTCATGATTTGTAAGGTATAATTCAATGCAGGTCGGGGTATTTGCCCGCTGAGTAGTTGTTTCCTGCAAATCATGTATAATAACAGTATATGGGTTAAGTCCACCAAGGGCTAAAGGTCACCGCTCTCGGTACTTGCAAAATAGCAAGTCGCTATAGACCATGGAGGCATCTATGATGTCTGGTGTATAGTAGCATTTGTCCACATGAGGGTATTCACTTACCTCTCACCGGTACACCATTTACTTAAGTTTGTATAAAGCTAACAGGTTGGCCACTGTCATTTGTTTGTTCCATGACCTATGGCATACTGATGAGAACCAATAAGTTCGAAACCGGTCTATGTCTGGTCGGGGAATTGACAAATGACATTGGCTACCAATCTTTCATGATTTGTAAGGTATAATTCAATGCAGGTCGGGGTATTTGCCCGCTGAGTAGTTGTTCCCTGCAAATCATGTATAATATATATATATATATATATATATATATATATATAAAAGGAGATAACAATAGTATTGAGAATCACAGACCTGTAACGATTATCAACAATTTCTCTAAAGCCTTCGAAATATTATTATATGACCCAACATTTTCTTATGCATAGAATCGCATTACTGAATATCAGCACGGTTTCTCCAAGGGAAGGTCTATTCAACCAATCTTTTCTATATCACCCAATATACAGGGTTACTGGTAATTCGATACATTCCTTTGGAGATGTGATGGGGCATGAGCTAAGGAGTAAATCTAGCCCTAACATACATTATGCAAAACTCAATAATTTTTGAGATATTTCAATTTTTTTGTTTTTCTCAAAAAACTAGATCTTAATGTTTTAAAAGTTAATTTCCGAAAAATCTACTTGACATTTTTAAATTTTTTTTACTGGATTACTTGTCCAATATTATAGATATCCGTTTGGAATGAAAAATATCCTGAAACATTTCGATCATGTGAACATTTAAAATAAAAACTTGTAAAATTTTTTTTTTTAAATCAGTTATGAAATTTACCTATTAGGTTTTTGCAAAAAAATATGTAGCACGCGTACAAATTATTATAAACACTTCCTTATTTCAATAGCTATCTAACTAGGTAGAAATGTTTAATGTACCCTTGATAGTTCTAATAAAAAATTAGTAAAGATAATGCTGGTGGCGGAATTTATTAAACGACTAATCGTTCATTTTCATTTAAGTCAGTCGGTCCTTGACTTTGACGTTTGTGCATATATGTCATTAACTGACATTCTTATCTCCGTGTCCCTTAAGCTTGTTGGTCTTGTTAAATTAGTTATCGAAGATTTTGATTTTGCTCGTAGTTGTTATTAGTTGTTATTGTATTTTCTGTGCCATGGCCGCGTATGCCAACGCAGAATTCTCTGATATCTTGTTTGTCTATGGATACTGTGGCGGCAACGCTGCTGAAGCTCGCCGAGAATATGGTCTTTGGTACCCTAACCGCCGCTTACCAAATGCACGTGTATTCAGTACGGCATATCGAAATATAGCTGAAACTGGCTCAGTGAAATGTAGAAGAAGTGACGCTGGTGCTCCTCCCGTTTATGAACCAGATGATGAGGAAGAAATATTGTGGTATTTTGAGGAAGACCCAACTATTTCAACTAATAAAGTCGCAAGACTAACCGAAGCGTCACAATGGAAAGTTTGGTCTACGATACGTAGAGTTGGATGTCATCCTTACCACTATACCCCTGTCCAAGGCTTGGAGGAAGGTGATCCTGGAAGGAGAGTGGAATTCTGCCGCTTTATGTTAAATTCAGATGCAGAAAGTGCAAATTTTTTAACAAGTATTTTATGGACGGACGAGTCGAAATTTAATCTCGAGGGTATAACAAATTTCCACAACCTACATTATTGGGCAGAGGAAAATCCCAAGTTAACACGTGAAACTAGTTTCCAAATGAAGTTTTCTATTAATGTGTGGATGGGAGTCATTGGCCACTATTTAATAGGGCCACACTTTCTTCCTCAAAATTTAAACGGGGATATCTATGGAAATTTTTTAAGAAATGATCTGGCGGTGATTTTAGAAGATGTTCCTCTCGCCGTCAGACAGCGAATGATGTTTCAGAACGACGGTTGTCCAGTACAATATCGGCTGACAGTACGACAGTTACTTGATCAACGTTTCCCTAACCGTTGGATTGGAAGAGCGGGCCCAATACCTTGGCCAGCGCGAAGCCCTGACTTAACATCCCTTGATTATTACGTATGGGTTCATATGAAGGAGATGGTCTATGCCACACCAGTCAGTACTATAGAAAACCTTAGACAAAGGATAGTCGATGCTGCCCAACACATAAGGCATAATCTGACAACCAGAGTAACAAGGACGGAAATAAGAAGACGCTGCCGTGTCTGTATACGGAATAGGGGCTCCCATTTTGAGCAAGGCATATAAAAAATAAAGTACAACTTTGAAATTAATGAAGAATTAAACTCTACCTTTACTTACTATGTTTTTTACTGTTTATCTAAAAATAAAATTCGTACTAATTGTGTTATTTTTACTAGTATTTTCCTAGAACTATTAAGGGTACATTGAACATTTGTACCTTGTTAGATAGCTATTGAAATAAGGCAGTTTTTATAATAATTTATACGCGTGTTACGTTAATATTTTTTTGAAAAAACCTAATAGGTAAATTTCATAGCTGATTTAAAAAAAAAAAAATTTAAGTTTTTATTTCAGATGTTCACATGATCGAAATGTTTCCAGATATTTTTCATTCCAAACGGATATCTATAATATTTGACAAGTAATCCAGTAAAAAAAAATTTAAAAATGTCAAATAGATTTTTCGAAAATTAACTTTTAGGATATTAAGATCTACTTTTTGAGAAAAACAAAAAAATTAAATATCTCAAAAACTATTGAGTTTTGCATAATATATGTTAGGGCTAAATTTACTTCTTAGACCATGCCCCATCACATCTCCAAAGGAATGTATCGAATTACCACTAACCCTGTATAGCTGAGGCTATAGACGGTAACTCACAAGTTGATATAATTTAATAATTTACACAGATTTCACTAAAGCATTTGACAGACTTGATCATGGTATTCTATGTTCAAAATTTCAGAAGTTTGACTTCTCAGGAAATTTGTTGTTTTTTTTCAAATCATATCTGGAGAATAGACGCCACCATATTGAATACTATGGTCAACGGTCTGCTGAATTTGTATCTACTTCAGGTGTACCTCAAGGGTCTGTGTTAGGCCCATTATTCTTTAACATCTTTATTAATGACATTGCAGTTGAATTGGGTGTTGAGTGTCTTTTATATGCTGACGATATGAAATTGTATAATAAAATAAATGATGAAAGTGATTGTGTGGCTTTACAAAATGCTCTAGATAAAATCAGTGAATGGTGTAACTTAAACAAATTGCAGTTAAATATACGAAAATGTAATACTCTTACATTTACTAACAAACATCAATATATCGAATTTAATTTTCAGTGCTCACACGTCCATAGACATTTTGTGACCTCGGTGTAACATTTGACAGTAAACTATCATTTAATTTTCATATAAATACAATCACAAATGAAAGCTTTAGAACACTCGGATTTATAATAAGGTGTTCCCACGACTTTAATGACATTAACAGACTGATACTACTATATCAATGTTTTGTTCGATCCAAATTGAAATTGTCGTCAATTATTTGGTCTCCTCACTATAACATACATATACAAAACGTAGAGAGCATTCAGAGGTGCTTCTTAAAAACATTTTGCTATAAGGAAGATGGTGTGTACCCTGCTATTGGTTTTCCTCATACTACACTTTTAAATAGATTTCCATTTTCAAGCCTAGCGATACGCAGAGTTATAACACAGCAAATATTTCCTTTTAAAGTATTACATAATATAAGAGATTGCGGCGCTATATTGAACTCATTAAATTTTCGAATACCTAGACCCGTTTCTAGGCAAAACTTACTATTCTATCTGCCGAATTCCAGAACTAACGTTTTGAAATTCTCGCCACTATATAAAATGTGTGAAAATTATAATAATTTTCAAGACCGGTTTGATATTTTCCACTGCAATGTAGCTGAGATCAATCAATCGTATAAATTTAAACTTAGCTTTGTTTTTATTTCTGTTTTTAATTATCTGATATTCCTACATTTCTTTTTCTTATATTTTGTAAACATTTACTTATAATTTGTAAACATTTGTAATCATTTACTTGTAATTTCCTGCCCAGTATTGTTAAATAAATAAATAAATAAATATTTTATGCATTTTATTTTGTTTTATGCAATAAATATTAAAAGCTTCGAAAGTACTTTGGACTTTATGAATACTTATACTTTTACAGTTACGAAAAGGGTTGGGCTAACCATCCTAAATTTGGTGTAATTTCATTACCTTATATCATAATAATTTGAGCTGGTGGGGTCATCAAATTTTCAAAATTAAAGATTAAAAATCGCCCTAATATATAAATATTGTTAAATTTTATTATTATCGCCTATTATTTGTTAACATTCCTATACGTAAAGCATGTTGAGTAAAAATTACTAATATGAGTTTAATAATAAATATTTCTGTTTAATAGTCTAAGTCAATGAATACATAAAAACAGGGTTTGTTTGCAAAATGCCGAGAAGTTTTGAAACTTGGCACATACCTAGATCTTGAGGTCCTTAATGACCACCTGATTTTGCGAACAAGGCGTCGCGCCGCTCTTGACGCCATCTTAGAAAATGGAAAATCCTTACTGTATATTTGATTGGAAAAATACTTCTATTCAAAATTATTCCTTATAAAATTCTCGACAATTTAGCTCTTTACTATTTTTTTTTACGAGATGTCCTCCATCGATGACATGAATATTGGATTTGACCAGAGTGTGTTTAATGGGCTCAAAGACAGCATAAAATGAGTATTTTATTCCCTTTCGCATACATGTTTCGTGAATAATGAAAAAATAAATGGTGCCAGTTCGTAACGAAGGTATTCTTGCAATTGTTGTTTGTTTCTTTTGATGATACACATTCTTTGAAAAAGTAATCGAGGGTTAATGGGAACCACAACCTCATCGATTTTTATGCTAAAATTGGTGGTTGAAAGAGGGAGAACTATCTCTCCTTTTCAATTTTACAGAAGCGAATATTTTGCTGATAATACCGTATAGTAGTTGTAACCAATTCACGCGCCATATGACGATTAATGGAACTATTACCGATCTGTACTAAAAGAGTTAACACAATCGGTTTTAGAAAATGGAAAGTGTTGAGCAAAAAAATCGAGGAGTTTATTTAGATCTTGGCTGTCCCGACACACACGAGTCTCTCTCATATCCACATGCTGTTCACTAGTATCAACGGATATCCCACAATATAGTCTAGTATACTTTAACTTGGCGTGTGTATGTATGAGTTAATACCTCCGTACGATTTCATTTTCTCCCATATTGTACAAAAAGTTAAAGCAATAGTCCAGAAACATTGTCTACGTGAACAATATTTCTGGATCTTTGTATACAAGAGAAAATGAAATCGTACGGAAATATTAACTCATACATACACACGCCAAGTTAAAGTATACTAGACTATACTCTTCGATAGCACACGTTGTAAAGATATACCGTTCTCAATGTCCACTTAGTAAGGACGCTGTTCGGTATGCCCCTACCATGTGTAAGACCGCCTATGCTTTCCATAGTCCTCATGAGCGTTTGCTCTATTGTCATATCACACCAAATGCCTGACCAAAATTTGTCGCTACGGCGAATGGTGAAATAGCCCTTTTTTGTATAGCACTTATATTCCGCAGGATCTATCCTCGCTTCCAAGTAGAGCATGTCTTTTAGATATAGCCGATTAGCCTTGGCATATGGGAAATGGCCACTGGCATGAAAATAGGGTAACATCTGTTGTATTATATCTAAATGAAGGTGTCAAGTGCCCTTCCGCTCTGCTTCTATAAATCGCTTAACCAAGCACACCGTCTGAAAATATTGCAACCACAATTTTGCCGTTGCACCATTTTGTTCTAGTTGCAACAGCTTCTGGCGAAATTTCTCGGCAAATGTCCGCACTGCATCATTCTTACTCGCCGACAGGACCATAAATCGGTTATTATCAAGAAAGAAATGTCTAAGGCAAAAATTTCTTTTTCCGAACTTGAGAAACTATATCTGTAAATATTGATCGTACAAAAAAATAGAAAAGCTAAATTGTAGATAATTTTATAAGGAATAATTTTGAGTAGATGCATTTTTTCAATAAAACATACGCTAAGGAAGATATGGCTAATTCTCTAATTTCATACGCCATTTTTCCAAGTTAGCGTCACGAGTGGCACGACGCCGTGCTCGCACAATCAGGTGGTCATTAAGGACTTCAAGATCTGTGTATGTGCCAAGTTTCAAAACTTTTCGACCTTTTGAAAGATCAATTGCATTCATTGACTGGAGTATAAGAGCTTGAAACAAATTATAGGCATTTCAAATATTTTATGGATATAATTTATTGATTCAAATTCATGATATTCATTGAAAATTTTATATTATTATTAATATGGAGAAGCAATTGTAAATTTATTTGCAAAACACTTCTCTTCAGTTTATAATGACCCTTTAGATAGTGCTTCAGTTAATCCTGTAGATTACAGTTTTTCGTCTATTAATATTAATTGGTTGTACATAAGAATTATAGAGGTATTGGAGAAATTAAACAATATCGATGTTAAAAAGGATCCTGGATCTGATGACAAAACACCTTATTTTTTAAAAAGTTGTGCCTTTGCTCTTTCTAGGCCACTATGGATTCTGTTTAACAAATCCCTTTCTTCTGGGTCATTTCCGGATGTCTGGAAAAGATCTTATGTAGTTCCTATATACAAAAAAGGCGACAAAGAATCAGTTCTGAATTATAGACCAATAACTAAAATATCTCATATTCATAAAATCTTTGAGTCGTTAGTTAATGATTATTTAAAAACACAATTAATTAAAAAATGTTATCAGTTCAAAACAACATGGTTTTTCTCAAGGACGTTCGATCACCACTAATTTATTGTTATATAAAAATTATATTGTCAATTCGCTGGAGAGAGGTAACTGTGTAGATGTAATTTATATATCTCAAAAAACAGTTTGATATAAAAATAAAGTGTTTATATTAAAATGTGGGGAATTGTATACTTTATAAATGTTCATGTAAAAGATATATAGACATTCCGTTTAAAAAAGTTGAGAAAACTATTAATTAAATATGAAGAGATGTAAACAAATATTTTCGACTTCCGGTATAATAATAATTTATTTCAAAAATGTTTCTCAGTAAATACATTATTACTAAATAACTTTCTACATTTTTAGGAAAAACAATTAAAACATAGCGGATATATGGCAGTCAAAATAATGTTTAAAAGTTGCCAAAAAAAACAGGAAAAAATTATAACTTGGCAACGCGGCATCTGCTTGGCGAAATATTTCAGGGTGTAATTCAGGACACTTGGAGGCTTAATTGGCGATAAAAAATACAGGGTGTTCCATTTAAAATGTTATACTTTCTTGTGTAATTCGTTTTTTTGACACTTTGTATAATTAAAAATAATTTTACGTTGTAACAAAGATGAAATATTGAAAGTTTAGTTAACAAAGTTTTTCTATAAAGTTTTTGCGTAATCTTCCGAGGGAACACTAACTGGACACCCTGTATACGTTTATAGTGAATTCAAACATTTTCCTATTCCTTTTTGATTATGCTACTGATTTAAAAAAAAAAAATTTTTTTTAGGTTACGAATAATATTATAGTTTGGTGTTAGAATTTAATAGTCGTCAATTTACAAATATAACCAAACCGATGTTATTGACGTGGAAGGATTAGATTATCTCCCCCATTGTCTTAGTTAGCCGCGAGGTTGATAGGATTGGTGATTGGGAACTGATAGGACGCGTGCGTGCGTGCCGTTCCCCCTGATTGGTTACAACCCTCAAGCAACTGCTGTTATCCGGGCTGTCGGTTTTTACATTTATTCCTCTAAAGATTTTTGCGGTCACAACATTATTCCCATTATTCCAGAAATTTGTCATCGTTTGTTCTTTTATCTCTTGTTCCGCTCTCTGTGTAGCACCAGCATGTAAGCACGTCCTTTCCTTTATTTACTGCCACGTAGAACTATTTTTTGGATATCTTAAAAAGAGTTTCATGTCATAATACACTCATATTGTTAGTTATTCTTTTTTATACTAATCTTTCTTCCTTAATTCCATCGGTGCCGGTACATGCAACAATAAGGTTACTTACATATTAAAACATTATGGAAAGACTTGGGGAAGTAATGTTTGTCCTTTATGTATACAGTGTGTCCTCGGATGGGATACCACACTCTTGTAAACTTTTATAAAAAGTTTTGCTTGTCGTATACAGTTGTCAAACTTAAGGTAAATTATACAGGATATTAAAAAAATTAGAAAGTATGAAATCGACTTTAAGTAAATTACCTTCTTTGCATTTCTAAGAACAATTTTTTTCAACTTTTTTTTTCACTTATGTAGAAAAGCTTAAATGCAAAGTTTAGTTGCAAAATAAGGAAAACCTCTTTAAAAAACATTTTATTCAACTAAGTAAATAATACTGTTGCACCCATAATACTCTATACATTAGAGAATTTTATCTGGCAAATTCGTGGTAGTTCTGGAAATAGGTTTACCTCATGTTTTTTGGCTCGCTAAATCCAAATTTTTAACTTTCCAACAAAAACCAATTGGAGTGTAATTCATTTAAAATCGCAGTGGACTTAGATTTAAAAGATGCTTTTCTGAGCGAGAAATGTGGCCAAAAGGCATAGAAGTTGGAGAATATCTTTTTCGGAGAAAATCTTTCCAAAAACGACGCGATTTTAACAAAAGATACTAGCAAGACGATATCAAATAAAGGCATATGTACTCTAAAAAATGTTCAAAGTTTATGTGACGAAGATGATAATATCACGTCCAATTTTCTAAACATAATGCATTTTAATATCCGGGGACTAGCAAGAAAGTTGCTGATTTAGATATATTACTTGATTATCATAATGTTGACATTTGTTGCTTATCACAGCATTGGCTTAAATCTCAAGAAATTGATTTAATCAATTTAAATAACTTTTCTCTAATAAGTAGTTTCTGTTGAAAAGATTATAAACATGGAGGTGTTGCCATGTTCCCAAAAACACATATTAACTTAAGATCTATTAGTTGCAAATATTTCACTGAAAAACACTTTGAGATTGCAATCAAATACCAAACAAAACAAAAAATAAACTCTACCTAATATCGGTGTATAGAACTCCACAAAGCGACTTAAACATATTTTTGAATAATTTGTATCAAATAATGTCCGAATTGTATAGAAATGAATATTACTTTATTGTGTGTGGAGACATTAATGTAAATCTACTCTGAGAAAATAATGCTACCAAGTTAATTGTAAATCTTTTCAATAAATTTAACATGAAAAATATTGTAAATAAACCTACACGTATTACTGCATCAACGTCTACTTTAATAAATGTTGTATTTACAAACATACCATATAAAAATATTTTAATAAAAGACATGCATTTGTCAGATCACACCTTACAAATTTGTATTTTTAATTTACCAACGATATCTAAACATAAAACCAATGATGTTATATATATAGAAGGGATCTTTCCATATGTTCCATTTCGTTAATGCTTTTCCACATAAAAAGGTTAAAATTAGTTGTAAAAATAAAACCTGGCATTTTAAGGAATTAAAAAACTACATCAAATACTCTGTGAACTATTTAAAATCAGTAAAGAAACGAGCAACGAGATTATTAAAATAAGATATAAACAAGTAAAATATTTATACAACAGAAAGTTACAAGAGACAAAAAGTTCTTATAATAATAATAGAATTGTAAATGCAAAAAATATAATGAGAGAAAGTTGGAAAATCATTAATGAGACGAGGGGGGAGTTGAGTAGAAGTATTCCAGATGAAGTTATATCGACAAAAAATGAAAAAATAACAGACCTTCAAAACATTTGCAATTCTTTTAATGATCATTTTATAGACTTTGAGTGTCCTGGGCCAAGGTATGCTGAGTTGAGACTTCCTCGATGCGAAACAGAAGCTTTCTGTTTACCACCAACAACTCCAAAAGAAATAGAAGAACTATTGGCAAGCCCTACCTCTAAGCCTGCAGCTGGTAGAGATGAAATTGGGGGACAGGTATTGAAAGCAGTTTCAAGTATAATTTCTGAACCATTATCTTACTTGATAAATGAATCATTTATTAACGGTCAATACCCAGATGCCCTAAAAATTTTAAAATCTATACCTGTATATAAAAACAAGGGATCTAGAAATGAAATTTCCAATTATAGAAACATATGTCATCAAAGTCAGATTGCTAAAATAATTGAAATGGCCTACAACACAAGATTAAACTGCTTTCTAGAATCAAAAAAATTGTTATCGTTGTCTCAACATGGTTTTAGACGAAACAGATCGACATCTACAGCTATAGCAGATTTTAGTAAGTTTATATACGACTGTCTAAACAGCAAACAAACTTCATTGGCTTTATATTTTGATTTAAGTCGGGCATTCGACACTATAGATCATGCTTTGCTTGTTGAAAAATTAGCTCGTATTGGAATTCGCGGAATAGCTCTTGACTGGGTGGCATCTTACCTAAATCATAGAAAGCAAACTGTTGTAATAGGAAATGTTAAATCAAAGTTACAAGATGTAAATATGGGAGTACCGCAAGGTTCAATCCTAGGTCCCTTGCTTTTCTTAATATTTATAAACGATATGCCATCATGTATATTTTCAAATTTAACAGTCTTATATGCAGATGATTTAAACTTTGGAATGACAGATAAAACTCGTATCAACTGTAATCCGAGCAAACATATGTACAATAGAGTTTTATGAATATTGTTTAAGCCAGGGTTTATTAATAAATATTAGTAAAAGTTTCGTAATGTCATTTCTGCCCAAAAACATTTGTCAAGACTCCAGTTCCCTAATCAAACTAAATCACCAATCTGCGAAAGAAATAAATTCTATAAAATTTTTGGGAGTGATCATCGATAGTAAAATGACATGGGAGCAACATGTTGATAACGTATCAAATAGATTAAGTTCAGCTTGTTTTCTTATAAGACAATTACAAAACACTAACTCTAGAGGTATTAAAACTGGTATATTTTGGCTTGGTACAGTCAATCCTATCATATAGAATTATATATTGGGGCAACTCAGCCCATATTGGTAAAGCATTTATAATGCAAAAAAAATTATTAGGTGTATGGTGGGCGTACATCCGCACACATCTTGCAAGGGACTTTTTGTTAATTTATCTATTCTTACATTGGGTTCGTTGTACATATATTTATTAATTTTAAATATAAAAAAGGAATGTTCATTAATTCGGAATACCTCTGTTCATGATCATAATACGCGTAACAAAAATAATTTGTATCAACCGTTCTCTAGGCTTACTGTGTGTCAAAATTCTCATACTTATCAAGGTGTTATTTGCTATAACAAGTTTATAAATTTGTTTGGTGATGTGGACAATTTTTCTACTTTTAAAAGTAATTTATACAAATATTTAACTACTATGGCCTTTTACACTGTAAGCGAATATTTAGAATCTTAATGTACAAATTTTAAATTTTTAATGTTATGTATTTTCAAAATGATTGTGTTTTATCCAGTACTTAATTTAAATGTATGGATAATGTGTAACTAGTGGTGCATAGACTGTATACTCCTGTTATTTCGTGGAAAATTATATGTAACTAACTTCTGACTAGTCTGAAGTATGTATGAAAATATGAGTGATGAATAAACTGTTTTATTATTATTAATAAATTACCTCCACAATCCCCTCAAATTTTGAAAAAAAAGTCCAAAAATTGCTATTTGTTTCTTTTATTGTTTTTTTTTTTTAGTTTTGGAGAAAAATACGTAGACATTCAGAAAGTATACAAAATTTTCAACACAAAAAGCCTTTTGACATTTTAAGTATGACGAATGGGTGGGGAGCGTGGGGGCCTCGAAACACATCTCGGCTCCGCGCGCGTTTAGGTATCATACGACCGAAAATACATTATTTTTACACTCTGGCTACGACTACACATCTGCGATTTTCGGCCACAGAAAAAAAATTATCAAAGTCCTCGTCCAAAACCCAGGTTTGCATCCCCTCGCTCAGCTATTCCGGATTCCAAATGCAGATCTGCAAGCATCGCAAAAGCTGGCAATGAATTTTTACTTCGTTTGTATGGTTACCAGGATGACTTTGAACTGTTTTAGACACCAGCGTTTCATCAAAACCGCGTACAACAGTAAGCACAACATTGCCTCTTTGAAACCAGCCGAAGCTACTACGCAACATTCATTCAGAATGTGCCACCAAATTCAACTTTAACAAGGAAATGTTACCGAACCAGAACCATTGGACTGGAAAGAAACCAGTTACGGATTTTCTTCTATCACTACTTTGAAATTTCCTGCTTCACTAACACTTCTAAAGCTTATAGCTACGTGCAGCTACAAGAAAAGAGGGTTAATATATTCTAGCATGTGCCTCGAGTGCAACAATTCAACGTGATGAGAGCAATTTCGAAGATCCATGTGAACCTGAAGATCCAAAGCTCGAAAACACGAACGAATTGTCGTTAGTCGCTTCTTACCTCTTCTTTTTCTCTCCCTTTCATTAGTCGCTCAATAAATCAAAGTTGCTTTATCAATCAATCAATCACTCCGATTTAATAACGGGACTTGAAACAAATTATATCTTATATCTTATATCGTATGTTTCAGACTTTGGTGCAACCCACAAAGATACATTTGACGGATCTGATAGTAACGACCAAAGTGATATGGATCAACCTAGGCCTTCGATTGCACTCAAGCGGAGAAGTATTTAAACTTATTTGACATTTGTCATAATTTGTAAATAGGTTTTTTTTTTATTTACAAATTAAATATACATTATGCAAACAACAAATGTATCTCTGTTCTCCCTTTTCACATTTTCAGTTAGACTTGGGAAAAACTAGGCTCAGAACTATTTTTTCAAGTTACAACTGCCTTGTAACATTATAGCACGTATGTATTTAGTTTGTTTTTACCATAAATTTCAAAATTTCAATCCTTAACTTAGACTGAAGGAACGTAAACGAAGTGAGGGGTTAAGCAGAGTTGAATAACTTAGCGCATGCAGCCCCACGGTGCCAAGCCTCATATTTCGAGGCGTGCTAGCCCTTTTGCGTTCGTTCTACGTTACAATGTCAAATGACCTTTTTTTGTTGCAAGATGTTTACTTTCAGAATTTTCAAGTAACTTTTCCTAAAATGAAAAAAAAAGATTAAAGGAAAACGATTTTCCAAATTTTTGAAGAAGTTGCGGGGGGTGAATTGTGGGCAGTTAGAATTTCGGATTCAGAGCTCCAAAAAAAAAAAAAAAACGTAAAGCAAGCCAGAACTACCACGAATTTTTCCAGGTAAGGGCCGTAGATGGGTTCTAATGCCTGGACTATAAATAAAGATGTGATCTAATCTATCTGTGAAATAGAATTCAGAAAAATATTAGAGAAACCCATTCAAGCATTCTTGACCTCGTCTAGCTACATTTAAGTTATATCTTGGTATCAGAAAATTGTTTTTGTGGTGGTTATTTATAGGTATGCGTGTCTGAAAGTGTTTTCAGTTTCTTGAAATAATCTCTGCTTAAATCATTTTGCTGTAAGTTACATAATGCATGCTCTCGCTGTTCTTTTTGAATAACGAAAGTGCTTTGAATGTTAGTAGAGTTTCCTCAGAATTCTATACCATACTGAAGTATACTAAAAAATAAACATAGTACATAGTTAAAGCTGTGTCAGGACCAATACTGTGTAAAGAAGAAGAATTAAGTAAAGCGGTCTTTACTTAATTTCTAATTCGGTTTAGCTATGTTGTGTTTCTAATCAAGTCGTTGATTAATATAAAATCAAAAGAATTTAATATTGCTTACTGCTGTGATGTCACAATTATTTAAAGTTATTATATTTAGTGGCAATTCGTTATTAGGTTGAAAAGTTATATTTTAAATTTTTCAGTATTACGTGTTAATTTATTTGAACCAAACCAGTCTGTAATTTCATTTATAATTTGTAAATTATCGGCTAAATCGTTAATATATAATAAGAAGGGCACTGGTACCAATACAGATCCTTGTGGGACTCCTGTTTTTATTAGCACATAAGAAGATTGCATTTTTTTGACATAACTGTCTTTCAACCAGCTTAATTCTACTGACATTTCCCTATTATACAGATCCGTCCGAAACCAGTTATGTTATTATTTAAGTCATAATAATGGGGCGAGCGTAGGTGCGTCTTTACTATGTACATACTTCGGTATGCGATGTAAAGCAACGACAGGCGCGGTTAGTACTTGGATTGGTGACCATTCCAACGGACACCGCGTTCTCGCCTCACACATCTTCCAGCGGCTTGTATATCAGTGTATGCGCGGAAGCTATACAACCTTAGGCGAGGGTTGTATAGGAGATATACCATCCTTCGGAGGGGATGTAAAGCCGTCGGTCCCTTGTCTATTAAATGTTAGGCAAGTAAAAGATCCCTACTCTTCTTAGGGGAAGAGGTTCGGCAAAATTCCTGGTTGGGGGTAGCTCGTCTACAGGCGTCGGTGTTAGGCCTCAGTAGCGGAAATAGGCCGACGTTAAATAAATGTATATAAAAAAAAAAAGTCATAATATTTGTGTCATCCCCATTATAGATACAGTAAGTATTTGGTATTTTATTTAAATATTTTATTAAATCGTTTGCAAAAATATTGAAAAACCCAAAACGGAGCACTGAGGAACTCCATGTGTGATGTTGCATACAGCACTGGTTACATCATAATTTAATTTAACAATTTGTTTTCTGTTGATTAGGTCTGAATATAAGTGGTTTAATGTAACTCCTCTGACTCCATACCTGTCTAATTCAATAGCATTTCACGGTCAACAACATCAAATGCACGACAAAAATCAATAAATAACCCTAACGCATATTGTTTATCATCATTGTTTTTAGAGAAACCGTGTTGACAAGCAGACAGTAAATCATTTTTATACAAAAATGAGGACATCTGATTCTTGACAGCAAGTTCAAATAGTTTACAAAAACTGTAAAGCAAACTGATGGCTCTATAATTTCTATAATCATTGGGATTATTTTTTTGTTGTATAAAGGTTGGACAATCACTAGCTTGAAAATATATGGAAAAATTCCAGTGTTAAAAGATGAATTTATCAAAAAAACTAATTGCTGGCAGATACCCGATTTACAGTGTTGGAAACATGATCATATCCATAGAAGTTAGAGGATTTCAACTTATTTATTAAGGATAATATGTAGGATGCTAATATCTTCTTTAAAAAATGAGATCGATTAAAAGACGGTATATTGAAATTTCAAATTTCTTTATCAAAAACACAATTAATAGTTATTGCAGATATTGCATCTTGTCTTTTTAAACAATTTTCTATTATAGTCATAGTATTTGACGTGTTTGATTTACTTTTTATTTTGTTTATAGCATTCCTTTGTTTTGTTACTGGATGTTTGAATTTGTTCATCATGATGATTTATTTTAGCTATTAAAAGTGCTTTAAGTATTGTTTCTGCAAAAGTATGCTAATATCTTTATAGGCTTGATCCATTTTCTCAAGGTCACTAAAAATTTTAGTTCCATGTTTTAATTCTCTTAATTCATCGGTCATCCAATTATCCTTCTGTTGTTTTTTAGTACCTTGTACATAAAGCGGAAAACATAGTTGAAATTAATACATTATAGTATCACTAAAAATTTTACATGCTCTAATCCCCAGCATATATTTCTTGCCAATTTTCCCTCTCTAGAACATTACAGAATTATATAATATTTTCTTTGCAGAAATTTCTAGACTGAATGAATTTGCTTCATTTGTTTTCAAGAAAGACTGTATTTGTATATATTGATTGATAAAAATGATTAGATAAGTACAGGTTAATAATATTAATTTTAAAGTTTATTACATTATAGTTTACCAAAAAATTATCAATTCATGTACTAAACGGTTATTCTTGTAGGTATTTTGATGGTAATAGTAATATCGTAGCATTCTAGTAAATCGGTCAAAAGTGCTAAATTAGTATGATAAGAATTAGAATTTTAAAACCATATTGAAATTTGGAAAATATACTCTTTTGTTCTATGTAATCTACAAGTTATTCTCTGACAATATTTTTCAAGACCTAGTAATGAGATAGGACTGTAACTTTCAACGCTTTTCTTTTCTTTTTGTATATAAAGCTTTGACTATAGCCCTTAAAAACAATTTATATATTGTAGTTTATACATTTCTAATAAATGGCGAAGGTGCCAGTAATAATGCGTGCTTTATATTTGAAACAATCTTCACAAATTTCGTTTAAATTACGTAATAATGTTTATTTCCAAACTCATGTGACATGTAGATCATTTCTGAGAGTTAAAAAATTGACATTTTTTTAACTGTTCAGATTTGCTTTCCATCTTAAAAAATTCGTGTCATTACCTAGGCAAATATTAATCAATATGCATTCAATTAAATGCAGTTTAGTAAACACGACAAGATGGAATATGATGGAGACATCCAATTACTAAATGTATTCGTGTGAGTGTGGGCAGTGAAGCGCGAGTTTCGTGGCTCCCCCAACCGAACTGATCTTGTTAGCTATGAAAATTGTTTGATCACCGAATCGGAAAGTAAACGTTGTATTTTCCACCCTCTCTTTAGCTAGTTAGTTTCGTCAGTTCAAATTTTTTCAATAATTTAAAAGGAGCTACGGCGAAAATAACCGTATGTCAGTTTAATATATTTCTTGAGATATTATTCTTTTGAGGCATACTTCTCTCATATCATTTTATCAATAATATATTGGTTTTTGAGATATGTAGGAGATCCTTATAGAATAATTGAGGAGCTCTATTTTGCTAATTATGTATAATATTTATCATATGTTATAGAAAATACTATTTCTGCCACAAACGATAGTCCACGCAAATTAGACATTTTAGAAGAAATCATTTATAAAGAAATAATATTTGAGATATATACTTTCGATAGGGTTAGAAATAGTTATCCGAAAAGCTCCCACCTCATTCAGGAACGGAAAATCCCTTTTTTGCAAAAAAACACCGTTAACGGGGACTAACGCTGCCTTTCACCTTTATCTTATAAATCGTTCGTTGGAAGAGAAAAAACTATATAAAATGCAAAAATTGTCATTAAATTCTGTATAAAAAATGTCGTATTGACCTTGTAGCTTATCCCCGCCTATTTCGCAGTAACAGAGTCCAAACTGAGGGGTAATTTGGGGCGCACAGGTAAATAGGTTTTGAGCCAATCAAGAACAGAACAGAGAAAATTGTGTTCATATTAAAAAATATTATTTACACTTATAATATCGCTTTGCCATGGACACATTGTATATATGATACATTTAAAAATTGTGTAGTTGTATTCCCTGACCCCAAAAATGTATATTTAAACACCAAGCTTGTGGTCCTAAGTGATTTAGAAGCCGAGATATTGATAATATACTTATATTTCAAAATGGCCGCTATAAAATCCAATATGGCCGATGGAGGAGTTCGTTCCTAACAAAAATTGAAAGCTACTTACCTAACTAATACCTGGAAAAAATTTGGTGCTTTTCTCCGATGTGTTCACATTTTCATGATAAGCTGCCCCACTACGAGAAAAATATCCAAGAATGAATATATAGAGCGGAATTTTCTCTATAAGATGTTATGTCTAGCGGGTTTGATGCAAGTAATTTTTATTTATTTTCCCTTTTTTTCCACAAAGCTGTGTTTTTTAATTTGAGCTCATTTCCACACCGCCCTTGAGATAGAGCAATGGTTTCCCCTGTAGGCCTATTCCACTAAAATTCTGTCCAATTTTACACATTAGAGGGTTCTTCATCGATGAACTGTTCTTCAAATTGGGAATTTAAACATCCTTGATCATGGAAATTACAGCACATTGTTGAGCAGAGCAATCCGACCTTAACACAGTAGAATTGATTTCCGCAACCCTTTTTGCAGCTGCAGGATGAAGGGTGGAAATTGGTGCTGGCAACTCGATGGCATAAATGGGTGCTAAGATATTACTCACTTTCTTCCAACCCCATTCCGTTGGTTCCAAGTTTTCTCCTTGCCAAGATTAAATTTGATATATGTAGTCGTAATATTTTGAAGCTATTTATATTTATCGTTCTGTCGAGTTTTGTTAACGTCTATTAAATTCACCGAGACTTTCAACACCCACATTAGTTTCACCTCCTTGAAGACTCTTTTCTCAAATGAAATTATCACATCTATAGAAATACTTTCACGCACATTTAAGTCTATATAATAATAACGTATCTGCATATATTTTTATATTTCTTTCAGTCTATCTTCACCGTATTTCCTAAACGTTTTCTGTCATACACGCACGTTTATTCCATAACTGAAGTTTCGAGGGACAAGACAGTTTCAGGATTAACAAAAAATCTATTCTGACATGTGCCTTTTCCTTCTACTACATATCACAATGCTTCAAACATCTGTTCCTAAGGTCGTCTAGAATAAATGGTTTACATAAGTTAGTGAGATACATATTTTACGTATAGTTAGAAAACGATCTTTATGGAGAAAAAGGGAAAATAAATAAAAACCACTTGCATCAAAACCCATTAGACATGCATATTGTAAAGAAAATTGATTCTGCTCTATAAAGTCATTCTTGGGGCATTTTTATTGTTAAAATACCAGTACCAATTTTCACCTTCCAGCTAGTGTCCTGCAGCTGTAATAAAGGTTGCGGAAAAAATGCAGCTGTGTCAAGGTTAGATTGCGCTACTCAACAATATGCTCTAATTGCCATAAGCAAGGATGTTTAAATCCCAAATTTGAAGAACAGTTGGTCGATGAAGAACCCTCTAATGAGTAAAATTGGACAGAATTTTATTGAAACAAGCCTACAGGGGAAACCACTTTTAAAAAACCCAAACGAGAGCTCTACCTCAAGGGTGGTGTGGAAACGAGCTCAAATTAAAAAATGCATCTTTGTGGAAAAAAGGGAAAATAAATAAAAATTATTTGTGTCAAAACCCGCTGGACATGCATCTTATAGAGAGAATTTCGCTCTATATATTCAATCTTGGGCATGTTTGTCGTTAAAGTAACCGGTTTTGGGATATTCGCTGTGAAATTTTAACATCAAATACAGCATGTAATTCAATATTTTAATTTTAAGTTGTTATTTTTACTTCTAAATAACATGCTGAAAGATTCTTGAGTCCTATATTATATAAAAAAATGAATTTATCCATTACATATGCACCTTACTGTATAAATATACTGCAAGAGTAAGATATAAAATAAAATGAGTTTTTATTCATTATAATAATAATAATTTATTTGCGGAGGATAACAGAAAACATACAGATATAATTTGCACTATTTATGTAAACAAATCGGATACATTTGTAGTAAGTTTAGAATTTGTTTTAAATTATTGGCAATTTCAGAACCTAGATGTAAAATATACTTAGATACATTCTTATAGTTGCATATATTCAAATAGTCTAAGACTTGTGTGTATAAAAATTCACATAAGGTAATTTGCAAAAGGCCCTCAAGTAACCATTAACATATATATAATTAACAATAAGAAATAAGATATGAAGTAAGCACGACAAAGCGAACTATTGAAACTAAGTGGAAAGAGTTTTTTTTTGGGTTTATATATATTTTTTACTTCTATTAGTCGATGTATATCTAGTCTGGAAATGCTTTTAATCCAATATTTTACTCTATTTTTGAACAAATTGAAATTATTTCAATTGGCAAATAGTTATAAAGTTTAAGTCATAGGTATGAAGGCATCTTTGTGCTATTGTTTTTTCAGGTCTAGGTAGTTGATTAGGGTCATTTGTCATGTAACGGGTGTTATAAGCATGGTCAATGGTATCCAACTCATTTTTGTTTTAATACTGTCTCAGCAAAATGCTGTAACAGAAGAGTTGCCGCATATCAAAGATCATCATTTCTAAGTACAGACTTTCAGTTGCAAAGGTCCAATTTTTATATATACTTAATTTTTAATATTGTTATTATTAATTTTTGCGTAGTTCCTAAGGTCCTTAGATGATTATTTGTAGTACCCCTCCATGCCATAATGCCATATGTAAGGTGAGATTTGAGATTTGGCTACGGCCAATTTTAAGAATTTTGATAAAAATTGAAATTAAAATAAAATAATTCTTATTTTTTTACTATAAAGTTGTATGTCCCATTTTAAATTCTTATCTATGTAAATTCCAGCAAAACTTACTACTTCGCCCTTAATGTCTACTTTAAATTGACCGTTTAGGTGTATATTAAACAGTATTGGTCCTAGAACAATGCCTTCAGGCACCCTATATTCTACAATCTTTATATTACTTACTTTACATTTGTAATGAAGTATACAATACTACAGGAATACTGTATACTTTCATTCCAGTTTAACTTATTTTAATCATGCATGGATCAAGTAGTTCAGTTTTAGATTAGTTCAATACCTGATTAGTTCTTTTTTTAACTTTTATTTCTGACTTCACCAGGCCGCAACTTGCGTGCCGTGTGCAAACCACGTGACCATGATTTGTGGGTATAAAATAGCTAGCCAGAAACCAGTAAATTGAGAGCTTGGCTTTCACCTTTTTCGGGTGTATTGAACTGGGATAACCGGAAGATCAAACTTCTCCGGCGCCGTGGCAGCCGCTGGCCAAGTATCTGTTAGGGAGGATTCGAGTGCGTTGAACTGGACCTCCTCTCAGATTGATTCGAGTGTATTGAACTGGATCTCTCCTGAAACAGATTTCTTTGTCGCGTCTGTTATGTCCTGGAACTTCGATTAGAGAATTGGGGTTACGACGACGTACATAGAGGAAATATGTTACACTCTCTCTCTCTCCGATTACTATGATGTACTTATGTAATAACAAGATTGTCGCAACCTAAGCCATAAAAGATACGGCCACACTGTACATATAATTATTAGGAGAATAAATGTCTTATTTTGGATCTGGATTTTAAGTAATATCAACATTGAACCCTGGAATAATCCCCAAACCAGCTACCCGAGCAAAACAAGCATCACACATTGCATTCGATGTTCTAAATAACACGATATTAATTCATATGAAGTCACTAGAAAACCTATACTGTTCAACGTACTGAGAAGTTGGCTGTGGCTAACTGTATCAAAGGCCTTTGCCAGGTCGACGAAAACGCATATTGCTGGTATTTTTATCAATAGATTTATTAATTTTAGCAATCAATTTAGTAATAGCATCATGCGTCGACCTGTTGTCTCTGAACCCAAATTGTTTGTCTGATATATCATCTTTATGGCTAACAATTAATCCTATTTCTTAGTATTTTTTTCAAAAATTTTCGCTAGATTGGCGAGAGAGATTGGCCTACAATTAGCCTACAATTAGCCACTTCTAGGTTATCATCACTTTTAAAAATTGGTTTTATTACAGCCATTTTGAATAATGATGAACTTATTCCTATGTTAAACGATCTCTTTATAATGTAGTTTAGAAGTTTAGCTATTTTTTAGCAATATCTTTTAATATTTCGGATGACTTCCAATCACGAATAAATTCCATTATGAATGAATAAATCACATAATAAATTGCTACATATTATTCCATAAGTATTACTAAAAAATTTAACACATAAATGAAAAGAGTCTTTGAAAATAATAACTTCACTTTGAATACATGGTTGTTGGTGCGTTCTGGCACACACTGTATAAATAAAACGCAAACTCTCTAAACCCGCTATAATCCCACTAGACCTGAAGAGCAAACAGCGCATTTCGTGGTCCCTTGTGAGATTAAAAATTATAATTGGATTTTATGGGGATGATGCAACAGAATCTACACCGAAAAGCGTTACATTTAAACTTTCGTAAAATATGGATTATCCTTTTGTTTATAATCAAAAAGTTTGCGAAATCAATTACGTGACAGTAACTAAGCAATGAGAAAGCAATTTGCTTTAAAACTCGCAATTAAATTTGCCTGATAATGATTAATATCAAGTGTACAAATAAAAATAAAAATATTTAAAATGCTTACACCAAAGGATTCGTGTCTTTTGATAAGGATACGATTTAAAATTGTGTTTGTATCACAGCAAAAATTAGAATTCTATTTTAGAACAGTTTGATAGCCTGCGAATTTCTTCAATTTCGGCGTATTTAGAAGAATAACTTTCTTTAATTTTCGAGTATGAAGAACTTTACTATTTGCACCAAACTGGTAGTGAGACTAGAAGTAGACCTAAAACGCATACACTTGCCATGTATATTTATGCAGAAATGTACAAAACCATTCCGAAAGTTCTATAACAGGTGGCCACGAAATTATTGCCTATAGAATAACTGTTATGCTTTTCATCTGTTCTGCCCAAAAGAATGCTCAAAACAGAACAAAAGCACAACATATTGGCGAACGGCTAGCTGGTATAGTACGGGAGCTTAAATGGGCCGTGAGCAGGGAAAAACCAATTTTTCATTTATATGGAAAATATTCTGTGTTAATCAGTCTAATCTTTTGTTAATAAAAAGAGAACAATTTAAGGTAAATAATTAGTGATATTTAAAGGGCTCCATCTATAGTTTATTCAGTATTGCTCTTTAAATTTTCCAAAACAAATTTCTATAGAAAAATTTGAATTCTCTGAAATATTCAATAAAGCGACAGTAATTTAAAATAAATGTATATTAATATAGAAAATTGATGATTATATTGTGATTGTTATAAAAAAAATATGTACAAGAAAAATATTTGTTATATAATAAATATCTAGGATTCGTTGAAATTAATTCAATTCAACAATAAAAACAGATATTACCAAGTTGCTTATTTGGAGTTGGTCGATTGATGAATATCGTTTTGCTCTCCCTTTTTTTCTCAACCCTTACCTGTTGTAGATGTTTCCCCATGGCTTCTTTCAAGGCTTTACACTTATCTGAACCTCCCTCAGCCGTAACCAATAAATCCCCTTTTGCTGTTTTCTTCATGTTCTTCATTTTTACGTTAATTTCCTCAATATTTACACTCCCTTTAACCTCCTTTACCAGTTCGACATAGGATTTATTTCCTGTCTTTATAATTATTCCTGCATTTTCTCCCTCAACCTCCTTCCTCGAGTTTCCTGTCCTACGGTGTCTACAGGCGACTGCCTCTAATTTTTTGCATTTCTTCCTATAAGGACGAGTATTTTAATTTCTGCATCCACTTCTCTGAACGCGTATTCGCATAGCTTCCTTAGCGTTGCCCTGTCTACCTCATCTTGTGTGGCAAGGGTGCACTTCCTTTTCCCTAGTTCTTTTAATATGGCTGCCCATTTCTTCAGCATTTCAGATATATCCTCGTTTTCCCATGTTTCTTCTACTCCCAATTTTCCCGATAGAAGGAATGTATGTCTTGCGGTGTCCTTGTGCTCTTCCTCACGATTTAAGATTAGGTGGATACTACACGCCCCGTATTCCACCTGGCCTTCTCTTAGTCCTTTTTCCAGGAGGGCCTTTGTTATTAGGCAGGCTGCTCTTACTTGTCTTATTAGACCTCTCTCTCCCTGCTGTTCTCCGATATCGATTACCAATGCTAGGTCCTCATCCGTCTCTCCCCGTTTGGGACTACCCTCCTCGCATTTCGTCTTTCGGAATGCCCTCTCCGGCCAGTCCTCTTTAATCGATCAGGTCATTGCACTCCCCCGACCACCCATCGATTTTTTCCTTAATCCGCGATATCTTTACTCCCTCTTTCTTCTCTTTACCTGTACGTTGCCAGGGACCTTCCGTCTGTGTAGAGGATTCTCTCGTTTCCTTGAAGACCCTCATCTCTTGTCTTAGCTCTTGCGTCATCTCGACCCACTTTTTGCTCTTCTAGCCGATATACTCAGCTATCCAGCTTAGTTCCCTCACCTCCGTCTTGTTCTCCACCTTGGTGTTGGTGTTAATTTTCACCAGCTCCCTCAGGTTTTTGGCGTTTTCCTCCAGCTTGGTAATTAGCCCCATCATCTCCTCGGTAGCCTTGTCCCATACATCTTCCTCCTTTTTCTTAACTTTAGGAGACTCAACTCGTCTTCTTTTCCTCTCCTGGTCTTCACCCCAGATATTTCCCATGGAAGAGCTCCTGCTCCTTGGCGGACTCCTCAGTATGGAGCTTCTTCTTGCAAATATCTCCTGTTTTGTCAATATTTTTGTTCCATCGTCCATGTCCGTTGTATTTGCGTTTTCCATCGACTCAATTTTTCCGTTCTTTTGATTTTGGCTTTCGTTGTTTTTTATCATTTTAAATCCCACGAGCTGGATCCAAATCTCCGTCATCCTCGAGCAGTGGGCCGAAACAAATTTCTATAGAAAAATTTGAATTCCCTGAAATGTTCAATAGAATGAGAGTAATTTAAAATAAATGTATATTAATAGAGAAAATTGATGATTATATTGTGATTGTGATAAAAAAATATGTACAAGAAAAATATTTGTTATATAATAAATATCTAGGATTCGTTAATATTAATTCAATTCAACAATAAAAACAGATATTACCAAGTTGCTTATTTGGAGTTGGTCAGTTCTGAAGAAAAGTTCCCTACCAGTTCCGGCTTCCAGTAGTCTTGATCCTTGTCGATCTAATGGTGATGGAATCAGTTCATATTACAAGCGGTAGTTCGGTACCAAAGCATAAATACTCTCTGGTACTATATTTTAATAAAATGTAACAATCCCACTGGGGAATTTAGGTAGTTACGTATCCTAGCAATAATACGTGCTCCAAAAAAATATATATATATATATATATATATATATTATAATCTTAATTATGATAATTATACCTCGAAATATTCTCACTATTTAGAGAGAATATTAGTGTATAGAAAACTAGAGGCAGAAATAATAATTATAAAGGATTATAATTATATAAGACAGGATAAATCATATATTAAAATTGAATTAAAATTTTGATTTTCAATTTGAGTTGAATTTTTAAATTGAATTTTAAATTGAATTTTAAAATTGGTATGAATTGAAGCCATGAGAGATAAAAGAAAAAATAAATTAGTAACGCTGATTGATAAATGTGAAACTATAAAAAAATTACAGATAATAATTAAAAAAAAAACGATAAAAAAATAAACGTTGAAATAATAGTTACTAATATTTTAATTATTAATAAAAGATTTACCTCTTTCTGATGTAAGCACACTATGAATTTATGAAGCCGAAGTTGTAATGTTGAAAAATTACTGTAATTTCATGAATGAGTTCTAAAGTCGTCTTCCAATTTCAAAAGTCGAATAGAAAATGATTGTTCTATGTCACTCTTTGAATAAAGAGAACTAATTTCGTATAAAAAATTAACCAGAAAAGAACTTTATAAATTGAAGGGAGCTAAGTTAAAATAGCAGGTTGGGAAACATAATAATTACAATTTCAGTATATTAGCGAAAGTAAAAAAACCTATTTTAATAGCTAGTGCTTATGTCAATGTCACAGTTAAAAAGTTTATTTTACAAAAGGTAACGCCGTCTGGTATTGAATTACGTAAATATTACAAATATGCAAATAAACCACTCTGTAAACACTAAACTATTAGTTTCTATACAAGCAGAGGTCAGTACTTTACATTAAGTTGAGAATAATAGGATTTTAACATTTAAACCTAAATATTAGGAATAATGGAAAGTATAAATTGCATAATATATACCTGTATAGTTTCACATTAATCATTAAGTGTTAACAGTTAGTAGTTAAATAAAGTTATGTTTTTTTAGGATGAAGCCGACTGGAAGAACTGGGAACTGTACAAAACTAAAAATGATAAAATGAAATAAAATATAAGTAAATTGTGATTAATATACAAGACTTACTAAAGTATGGTATTAACCATAATAGTACAAACTAGTTAAACACTATATTAACAAATAGTTGTCACCTTCAATGGATTTCAGCTACAAAAATCCACCTATGTGTTATACAGGGCGGCGTGTTAAACATAATTAAATATGGAGAAATTTGAATAAATGGTAAATTTGATTATTCAAATGTTACATAACGAAATATTATTAAACACATTAGCCCTTTCACCGGTAAAGAACACAAGCAAATCTCTTGATATATGGAGAGGCTCAGTCGATAGGGACACTCTTGTAACTTTTGAATTGGTGAATGTATCTTTTTCAAATTTGGTTTAGTGATATGAGATGGACGGCCATTGACAAAGATATATCATAAAGTACACTGACGGCCCGTTACTTAACATGAGGATTAATCCAAAGCCGCAATATCTGACACAGATTGATTTGTTGATCGATAATGAATTTCTAGATGCAAATATGTTATCTATGACAGATTAACGACGTCTTTATGCAAGTTATTCTGCAACATCGTCTGACAGAAATACTGAATGTAAGTTACGAATAGCAGTAGATAAAGTATAAACGAACTTAATTAAAACCGTATAAAAACTAAAAGCCGGCAAAAACAGTCGGCATCTCTTTACTGTACATGGGGGGAGGTAAATAAAAATGCATGTCATAAGAAAATGATAAGATTTTCGGGCGTTATTATATTATCCTCTGTTTCAAATGGTCTCCAGAAAGCCATGATAAATTAGTAAATAATTAAAATATTTTACCTTTTATACAGTAGTAAATATTTATAAATATGAACAATAACTAACTAAACTCCTACGCTTGATATTATAACAGGTATTTACGCACTGCACTGGCACATTAACAGCACAGCACATGTCCACCGTTGACTACATTTACGAGTTTTTTTATGCTAGTAGGCCTGTCCGTTTTATTATCTTTAAACCAGTGCAGTCGTAGATGGTTCATTCAGGCTGATTACATTGCCAGTCTCGGTCTCGCCTGCACAGTTTCAACTACCGTTCGAATCTCGATACCATTGCTAAATATATAGGACAAAATATCAAGTTCAGAGCGCACGGTCCTGTGCTTTAACACTGACCAGTTTCAATTATCCTCGTTTAAAGTATACATGAGTTGAGACTTTTTCAGCAAGACGTTTGTCGAATTTAACTGGCTGAGCCAGTTAAGTTAGATAATGCAACGAAATTAATTTATATCAAATTGAAACATTCATTAATTGACAGTGTTAATATTACCAATAGCTACAATGCCGCATCGTTATAAAATATAAGAAACAAAATTTCTTTTTAACTGGAAACATTATCAGAATTACCTAGATAATTCGGTAATTCCTTTGACATGTATTTTAATTTATATTATATAAAGACTAGACTTCTTTTTATATTTTGGACATTTTATAAAACTTACCCAGTTTTCAGTTTTCTCTCTTCTGTCGAGTAAGTACAGCTGCAGTTTTGGGCCAAGTCCACCTGGTCCACCAAACTTTTCTATAATGTTGTGCAATCTTTCTTGTTCGTGTTCTGTTAGGAGCGGTCGAAGAGTTTTTTCATATTTTTGCAACGTCTTTTCTAGCGGTGGAACTGGCAACTTGGGTAATTTTTCCTGAAAATAAAATATTTATTTTATTTTCTTCAGAATATAATTAACTCAATGCTGAAGGTCATCTCACAACGTATTAAAATAAATTACAATTCGTTACACCTAGCTACTATAGCAGTGAATGAGTACGCTGATGGACCGGTAGTGCTGATAGTGCAAATTTTTCATCGGTATCTTGTGCCCATCATAAGAAAATTTCGAAGAATAATTGAAAATTCCGCAGTTCTATACTGTTATTGTTCACATATTTAAAGAATTGAGAGATGCGCTAAAACCATTGAAAAATGTTATTTGTGTATTTAGTAGATAACTTTCGTACATTTAAAATTTAATATTTAACATGGAAAAGAAGAAGAAAAGCTTACATAAACGATATTGTAAAAACTAAATTTTCTGTCACATAGGCAAATAATTAATACAAGTGGCTCAATAAGCTTGGTGCTCAATATTTCAGAATTTGAGGAATGTTGTCTTACTCTTGCATAGGGCTCTTTAAGGCGAAAATGAGCATTTTAAATATTTTGCCTCTGAGCAGTCGCTTCCAAAACATTAAGCAATACTTAGATTAATTAAGTTTTTTAAACTATTTATAAAAAAAATCTGTCTATTTTTTTGGCAGTCTCATTAAATTGTCTTTTTTCTTCTATTTTTCTTATTCTTGAAGTTGTAGTCCTAAATTGATTTAGACAACAATATCTCATTTTCTTTGTAAAGAACAAATTTCTATAGCTCAAGATGGGTCTTTAGTTAAGAAAATACAATTTAAATTATCGATTACTATATTAAATAACGAAACAAGAAAAATAGATAGCAAACTTAAAAATATATATACTATAAACTCATATCCGAGTGCAAACTGTTCTTACATAAAAACGCAGAACTGAAAAACCGGGAAGCATTATACATTAATAATAAAGTGATAAAACTGATACATCTCTAAAAGAAAGATAGACATAGCTACGAGAGAAACTGAATAAGGAGAAAAAATAATCAGAGTACGTCCTTTTTACTGATTGCAAAGATGACCTTTTTCTTTCCTGAATATGTCAGCATTCTCCAGACTATTTACAGTTTTAGATATTTTATATATAGGGTCTTTTATATCGAGGTTTGTACAGGGCCTTGATATGTGAAATATATTTCCCCCTCCCCTATATTGCCCTCCCAGCATTGCACCTTCTCTGGGCAAATCAGACCACGTTTGTATTGAGTTTAATATGCAGTTCTTCTCTCATGTATATTCCAATAATTTCAGTAAAGAATTAAACTTTCATCGATTTGATTACACTACTAGGAACGAACAATTCATTAATACGAACTGGTTCCAAGATTGTGCAAATAAAGAAAACCCAGAAGCCTTTTGGTGTAGCTGGCTGAATACAATTTTAAACGTTATCCCTGCCGACACTCCAACTTTTACGAATAGAACTATACAAAAAGCAGTGTATTAATAAAGAACTACACGATATGTCTTTAAAAAAGAAGGCGTTGTGGCAACTGTATACACACTCAAATTCTCCAGAAGATTATCAACTACACCGATATTTTTCCAATCGTCTCACAGGACTTCTTCGTAATGCTAGAATCGCTTTTGAGAACCAACTAGTCAACAAAGGGCCCGAACTGTTCTAGAAATATACATGTTATAAATTAACGAATTTTGCTTTACCTTGCCTAAAAAATGCAGAAGTTGTGTCACATTTATTGAATGCGTGGAGAAATAATATGTTATCCGTAAACTCTTTTGGGCATTTGAAAGAGTTCGAAGAATAAATTCGTTCGTCCGTTTTCCCCTTGCTTGGCTTCATAAAATACACGTTTGAACAACGTGCGGATAGTCGTATCATAAGGATTAAAATGTCAATGTCTTCATCAACTATAATTACCGAATCATAGTGAGGTGATATATTTATCGCTGAGTTAATAAGAGAATCAGCATCTTCGGCAGCCTGCTCAACAATGAAACCTGCCAGTGGTAAGCTTTTTACGTAACAGCGAGATGAGCCGATTTTTGTTTTAATCGTTTGATAGAAACCTCTCCTGTTGCAGACTCGTCAAAATTTATGGTTACAGAAACATTTCATTGAGCTCGTCGTTGACGCTTAGCAAGTTTTGTGCTTTTATCAGATGCATCGGTAGGGTACCCGTCGAAGAGGATGATGCTATTAGCTCTATAATACTCTACCAAATATACTCTACATATCTAGCTTGGATATAAGTAAGCGTATTTTGTTGATATACGAATGCGATACGGCGTTTGAATTCCTCCGCCTATAACTCCAAGAATATTAATACTACAAAAAAATGTGTCTGAACCATTTCGATAGAGAATTTACTTATCTGCGTGATTTGCGGGATATAGAGTTTAAATATAAGGATCCACCAAATGTCACACGAAACGACATCTAACGTTGAACGGTTGATTTTTATATAGTATTGCTTGTCCTCGTCTGTTTTTTCCGCCATACCCTGTAGTCCTCTTACCTCAGAAAATAAATTATACAGTGTCTGTGTTCATACTGATTCATATTATATTGAAGTGCAATATTCATTAGTTTTGATATTCATTTTGAGTCGCATCGAGCGTACATGAAGGGCACTCATCTTCAAGTAACATCACTGAGACTTCGCACATGTCAAATAAAGCCATTTTAAACCACATTTACATAAAACTGACGAAATCACATGGGCGCGAATAATGTTCGTGTGAATGGTATAACGGGTATCTACCCTTACTGATATTGCTGTAATTCAGTTTCAGAATCATCCATATATTCATAGAATAGGGTTCAAGGGATGGGGATGCTCAGTGTAGCGTGCAGGGGTTGGAGCGGGGGTGACACACCAATTAACATCCCGTGAATCATTCGAACACACCGCGCCCAATTAGTGAGTTTACTTACCGAGTTATGTACACATTTTATCTTGAACAGTCATTCTTGTTTTTGTATTTATTTTTCTCATGCAATCAATTATTCTTTGTTTCTGTTTTAGGGGTGTTTATTCTTAAATAAATTTGTTAGAAATGACAGTTAGATATCTAGTCAATCATATGTTGCCAACTACAAACACTCATTTCATAAATGTTTTATTATAATATGCACAAATTACATAAATCGCATCGTCAAAAGTTATATGCGGAGACTAAGGAGCAATTCGAAACTAAACTTTGAATTTTTAGGCACAACGCACAGTAGTGGTGAGAATGAAACCTCTCAAATGGTCAATTGCTACTATACACCATAGATGTCTCTATGGGCGTATAGCGACTTGCGATTCTGCAAGTACCTGAGAGCGGCGACCTTTCAGTCCTAGGTGGACTTAACCTACTGTTATAATATATGATTTGCAGGAAACAACTACTCAGCGGGCAAATACCCCGACCTGCATTGAATTACACCTTACAAATCATTAAAGAATGGTAACCAATATCATTTGTCAACTCCCTGACCAGACATAGACCGGTTTCAAACTTATTAGTTCTCATCAGTATGCCATAGGTCATGGAGCAGACAAATGATAGTGGCCAACCTGCTAGTTTTATACAAACTATAGTAAATTGAGTAGTGGTGAGAGGTAAATGAAACCTCTCAAATGGTCAATTGCTACTATACACCATAGATGTCTCTATGGGCGTATAGCGACTTGCGATTCTGCAAGTACCTGAGAGCGGCGACCTTTCAGTCCTAGGTGGACTTAACCTACTGTTATAATATATGATTTGCAGGAAACAACTACTCAGCGGGCAAATACCCCGACCTGCATTGAATTACACCTTACAATGAGTAGTTGTTTCCTGCAAATCATATATTATAACAGTAGGTTAAGTCCACCTAGGACTGAAAGGTCGCCGCTCTCAGGTACTTGCAGAATCGCAAGTCGCTATACGCCCATAGAAACATCTATGGTGTATAGTAGCAATTGACCATTTGAGAGGTTTCATTTACCTCTCACCACTACTCAATTTACTATAGTTTGTATAAAACTAGCAGGTTGGCCACTATCATTTGTCTGCTCCATGACCTATGGCATACTGATGAGAACTAATAAGTTCGAAACCGGTCTATGTCTGGTCAGGGAGTTGACAAATGATATTGGTTACCATTCTTTAATGATTTGTAAGGTGTAATTCAATGCAGGTCGGGGTATTTGCCCGCTGAGTAGTTGTTTCCTGCAAATCATATATTATAACAACGCACAGTAGTTCGGGTGAATAATTTGGCATGCAAAATTATTTTCTTTTCCAGTTATGGTTCAGAGTAGTAAGGACATTTATTAAGAGCAACGATTTTGCAATTTTGCCTTATGGATATAAGGAAAACGTATTAGCTAAATTATTTTTTCTTCGAGCGTCTAAGAAGCATGACTTCAATGACAAGTTTCATAAATTTAAATTGTCATTTTTCTGACACTTCATCTGAGCGACGTATTTAAAGAAAAAAAAAATTAAACTTGATTTTCTTAAAGTAGTACTAAAAAGTAAAAAATAATTGCAAGAAAAGCAAGGTGTGCGCACTTCGTATGATTGTACGCATGAATTTTTTAATTTTTTTATTTTCTACTTTTTAGTCATACTTTAATCATTTATAAATTCATTAAATGGAGCTAAGTTCCGAAGTATAAACCCAACGGCATTCGGACGTAGAAGTCTCTGACCAGGCGAGAAACCTTTTGTATTCTACGTTTTGCCGGAGGTGCCGGTTGGATAGTATATTTAATCAATTTTCGCCCCCTACATGCAGATATTTGCAAAAATAACGAGGGAATACTGTATTGTCATCCGATCTTAGTAACTGTGGAAAATTTCATTAATTGATTATATCAGGAAGTGTGTTAAATAAGGAATGCAAGATTTGAACACAAACATGAAAAAAACTGCATTGTGAGTTAAACAAAAGTAAGTAAAAATAGCATGTTCTATGTTGACCAGAATCGAGTTTTTGTGTCTCAGCTGTTCTTGCCGGACTTGCACGCTCCCCCGTCAAGCACATCCTTGACACAAATAATGGCACTTTTACTCCATTTAGAGACGAGTATAGGTGTATTTTTAATATGTACATATTTCAATATGTGATATAAAGCAACGTCAGGCACGGTACTTTAATGGGAGACCATTTCAAGCGAGACCGTGTCCTCTAACGGCTTGTATATCAGTCTGTGTGAGGAAGCTATGCAATCTTATACGAGGATTGCGTTGTCGAAATACCATCCTTCGGAGGGGATATAAAGCTGTTAGTTTCTTGTCTATTAAATGACAGGCAAGTAAAAGATCCCTTCTTACTTTTCGAAAGAGAAGAGAACCGGCAAAATCTACAGGCATCAAAATTGTCGAATTACGAAATCATCTTTTGAAATCGACGCCGCCATCCTTAAGTTATCAGTACTAATAAATCGGAATACGTTCAGGATGATATACCGGGTGTCAACAGATCATGTTAGACCCCTTTTTTTACTCATTTTTAAGAATATCGGAATGAAACTTGGTAGATGTATTATATGACCAAGAAGAGACTTTGTGGCATAACTGTCATTTTTTTCCACTTCCGGTTGCACCGGATATGGCCCCAACTTTTGATTTTTAAATGGAACATCCTGTATATTATTATATTTTTGAAATCCTTGAAAAATTATGAGTACGGTGATGCCCCATAAGTGAAATTTTGACTCCATGAAAAAATAATAGAATTATTGGAATTGTTCTGTAGATATTTGTACAACCTGGCTACCAATGTTAAAAGAAGAACTTAACAAACTCAACATTATCTAAAAGAAAATATCATCAGTTCTGTGTAAGTCATAAATATCTATGGAAATAACATAAACAGAATCTTAAAGCTGTGTATTTGACATACACAGCAAAATAAGAGTTCTTCCAAAAAAAAAAGCTTTGAAAACGGAAAGGGACTATTTTTTGAAACGTTAGCAAAATACATTACTTCTGTGTTTATTCCGATTTATATTATAACATAACCTCTGACTGTTCCTTTGACGTAAACGTCACGGGCGCAGAGGCTTTTTTCCAATAATTCTATTATTTTGTAGATTCGGTGATTTGTTTTTGAACAGGATAATACATGTGGTAGAAAACCCAAATAACAGGAAAGAATATTCGTAGAATGCCACAAATAACTTTCAGACAATAATCTTTCATTAATTCATATGCCAAACCTCTAACATCAATACCTTCTAAAGCTTATGACTATGTCAAAGGGTTTACCAAGATCTAAAAATTGGTATATAGTTTTATTTTTACATCTTTATCCAAAGCGTGCTATATTTCAGTGTTAGAAGAGAAGATACCAACTTGGGAACTTGGGATCTTCAATTTCTAAGTGCAATTTTTTTTCAAAATATGAAATATTTCTCTACTTAAACATATTAAGTTTATTAAATACACGTTGTCTAATGGCTTTTTCAGTAATTGTGTAAAGTTACTAAGAGATTTATCTGTAGTTTGTTAGTTAATAGATTAATAATTAATTTTCTTGACAGACATGTTTTATAACAGTTTTAAATTCCAGATTTAATTATTTTGTTCAATATGTTAATGGTGCTCCTAGTTTCCGTCAAAATGTTTTAAGTTGTTCCACACAATTGTTGGAAGGGATATTATTAGATTTCATCGAACTATATTATATGCATATAAGTTGTATAAAATGGAACATGAAATT
The DNA here is from genome assembly GCA_963675555.1 of Leptura quadrifasciata. Classification (NCBI taxonomy): domain Eukaryota; kingdom Metazoa; phylum Arthropoda; class Insecta; order Coleoptera; family Cerambycidae; genus Leptura; species Leptura quadrifasciata. The sequence goes on along the minus strand of OY776681.1, from coordinate 23,149,470 downwards.
TTGTTAATTGCGGAGGTTAGCAATATTTTTCAGATATTTATGCAGAAATATTACACTTTATGCATTTATCATCTAGCAGTGTGTAAGATGTCAGATGTGTGAGAGTCAAGACGGCTACTCACTATTATCTGTCTCGAGTACGAGTCTCATCTGCGGGTTGTGTATACGTGGGCCCTAGTAGACTATAGTAATTGATTTCTATCGCTTTTATGCTTATATTGATTGTTTAAGAAAAACTACTACTTCATTTTTGTTTACATTCCCGTAATTGTATATAAAGACAAATTTAATTGCATTTGTATTGTTCTTAATTTTCCAGATTTTGTTTGGATCAAACATTTAAATTCATATCTTTGTATATATATTCATATTTACTGATAACGTGGAAGAAGCCTTCAATAAACTCAAAATTATCCTTATTTTAAGCCCCATAAACAGTAAAGGCAATGATTGATTACGTATTAACCGAGGCATGTTAAAATGAATAATGATATTAGTTATGAAAACTATATACTTCAATTCTCCTAACTGAAGGTAGGATACAAGTGGACACACGCGACAATTTCATTAAACCCTACCACCCTTCTCTTAGTACCTGCACGTGGTCATTATAGCGACGACAAAGTGGGTGGCGTGACTTTCCAGGCGAGGGTATGTCACGCACAGGACCTATACAGCGTTCAATATTTCTTTAAAAATCACAGAATTACTTAAAAAATAGAAATATTTCTAGTTACTATTTCATCTTTTACATAATATGATTCTTACCTCGCCTTATCGGTAATTAAAGGCAAATTTATCATACTATAATATATTTATTTATCAAAATGGCCAAAATTTCCCTATCTAAATTTAGTAACAGAATGGAAAATAATACATAGAACTGATATTTCCTGAGAATCACACAGTTGCAAAATAATTATTTGGCAATAAATATCAACATTGTTAAATTAATTTTGCAATCATTTTGCAATCAAAGTAGGCAGTAACAGTCCTTCCAGGACTCTGTATTGAGACTTTTAAATTTATATACTGCGGATTTACACAAAATTAATGATCTTCAATCTAGTTTAGTTTTATATGCCGAGCATAAAAAATACAACATAGCTATAGAACTTTTTACTTCATCTATAACTAGATTGGGAAAATGGTTTTCTCTTAACGGGTTCAATATCTCTCAGAAAATAAATATTCAGTGGTTGTTTTTTCCCAATCAATCAATCAAAACAGATTTATTCAAAATTCTAATGCAATAATACCGCCCCAGAACCAGTCCGGGGACCGACCGTGCAACCACCGATTGGTTAAAAACAAATTTTAAAACTTAACCTAAACACTTTTTAGCAAAGCAAATAAAAATAGGTAGTACCATTAAAAACATCAAATATAAAATATTTTAAAAAACTTAAAATTACACATACTTTAAACAACTGTAACAATTTTAAAAAAAAAAATTCAATTGACGCAGATACCACAATTTAAACGAGATACCTTCTGCGAAACGCATGAACGCCGGGATGCGCAAGGCTGGCCTAAACTTTTAGCTTTAAGAATTTTGATTTCATGATGTTTTAATTTGCTAGAGATTCGTGACAAGAAGTGAATTTAGAGACAAAAATACACAAAAAGAAACAAGAATAATAAACGCGACAAAAAGGATACAAACAGAAAGGAAGAGGGAGGCAGAAAAGATTTAAAGATAGGCAAAGATATGAAATATTAGTAAAGGTGGATAGGGTAAGCGGAAGTTATAGTTGTTGAAGCTTGGCTACACAGGTTGCCGGAAAATCGGTAACGTCTGGTATGGTAAGGGGTGTTTAATCCGAAATGGGGCATTATGCTGTCTAATTTGTGTTATGTGTCTTGTTAGCGGACTATCGCCTAACTTGAACGAATAGAAGTTTTGAGAGATATGTTGGACGTAGTCCGCTATCGGGGTTATGTCGTTACAACGTGCGTATAAGTCTCTGAGGGAGGTGTACCTTCCAGAATTCGATATGAGGCGCATAAATTTGTGCTCAAACACTTGAAGTTTTTTCATCGTCGTGACCGGTATGCTGCACCACACCGGTGCCGCGTATGTGATGGATGGCCTGACCACCATTGTGTGCAACAATTTTTTATTTTGTCGGTTAAGTCTGCTACCCCTGACTATAAGCGGATACAGACTCCTGGACAGGGAGTAGACCGTCCGTATTGTCTCGTTTATATGGGTATTGAACGTCAGTCTTTGGTCAAGTCTTACCCCCAAGTACTTCACGCATCTCTTGGTTGGTATTTTGTTTCCCCTGATCGAAATGGGTGTTATGATTTTGTTCTCAGTGAACCGACGCGTGAAGACTATCGCTTCGGACTTCTCAGCGTTCACCCGAATCTTCCACTTATCGTAATAAGCCGTGGCACGAGCCATGTGCGCCTTCATCAGCATATTCGCTGCTTGCGCGTTATGAGAATGCGCGTACATGGCTGTGTCATCGGCGTACTTGGCCAGCTTCGTATTCAGGAACTCTGGGATGTCCGAGACGTATAAGTTGTACAACTTCGGTGACGGGCATGATCCTTGCGGGACTCCCGCGCGAATGTCCCGTCGTGTTGACAGTTTATTATTCACCCGAACCTGCGGGGATCTGCCCGTCGGGAACGAATGTATGAGCTTAGTGAACTAAGTCGGAAAGTTGGAATGGTGTAGTTTGTAAAGTGGTGTAAGTTGTTTTTTCCCGGCACAACTGTCCTAATCATTAACTTTGGGGATTATTTCATTCCTGTCCAATCTCATGTCAATTATTTAGGAGTTATACTCGACAAAAAACTTAAATGGAACATTTATATTGAAAATATAATTAATCGCTGCAACAGAAGTATATACTTGTTAAAAATGTCTACTAAAATCTGGTGGGGCGCGGATGTTCAAACCGCTCTTCTTTTTTATAAAGTCTACATACGATCAATTTTGGACTATGGATGTACTCCTTATGGTTCTGCATGTAATACTCTTTTGAAACATTTAGATCTCATTCAAAACTCAGCACTGCATATATGTTTGAGAGCCATGAGATTAACTCATGTCGATGCTTTATATGCCGAAGCTTTAATACCACTCTTTTCGCTTAGACGTCAGTATCTTAATGCAAAGTTTATTCACGAAATTCATATTAATAATCAACCGCTTTTACATAATGTCTCAACTCTTAATACATCTGACTTAACGAATAAATTTTGGAATAATAAAAATTCTCCGCCTCTGTGTATATCTTTGTGATATTCCAGTAATATCTTTTCACTATTGGACAGCCCTTACAATTGGAAAGTTCATTCTTGAACTTTCCAATTCAAAGTGTTCTCACTTTAAGGGTAGTCGGAATGCCCAGCAACTTGAAGAAAACATGGAAAACCTGGAAAAGTCAGGGAATAGTCAGGAAAAACATAGAAAATCAGCAATAATCGGGGAATTTTAACTAAAATTCGGGCTTAAGTACATTTTTTGAGTTTTGATTTATTCGATAATGGGGAATATAACGGAAAAATTAAGAGACCAATGAAATGTTTTATTTTTACTTAACTCTTTTAGTTACCAATGAGTCTACCTCAAAATCGATATAATTTTTTTTAGAGGGACGAGAAATAGGACTTTTTTGCAAATACCTCGAAAAATAAACGTTTTAGCTAAATAATGTCAAGACATCTTTTTCATTCCTTTAAATAAATACATTTTTATTGTCTAAATTCGAAACTTACTTGGGGAATGAGTTCTACATCAAGAATATTCTATAAAGTTATTCCATAACGTAAAATTTAAGGCCTGTTACATTCTTTTGCGATAGAAATATGCTAAGATATAGGTAAAAGCTTTAAAAAATGCATCTTCATGAAAATTCAATATTGTTAAGGTGATTGCTTATCATTAATCAAGTCAAAGAAATGAAATTGTTTTGAAAAAATGCATTATAGGAATTTGTATTGCAATAGTTCAATTATATTATATAAGTATGAAAGGAAGGATCAGTTGCTCCCTGAGAAATGCGGATTTAAACCTGATGATCATAGTCATCAGTCTACAGCCTGTCGTGAGCCGTGCTTCCCACAACTACCTCTCCGCCATTGTGTTCTATTTTGTGTTGCCGCTTTTCAGTTTTCCATTTTATTGGAATCTAAATTGCATCCTTCCTCTTTTCCTACTTCCCACTGGTTCTGCTTCATTACCTTGACCATATTATTATTCTACGCCCTTGTCACATGACCCACCTTTTTTTTCATTATATCTGTATTATTTGGCAACACTGTTCTATAGAATCTATAAAAGTTACACCTGCAACTTCATATCCCAGTACTATTTACCGCTCCAAAGATTTTCTATAAAATTTTCCTTTTAAAAACATCAAATACTTGCTCACCATTTTTAGAGAGGGTCCATGCCTCTAATTCATATGTATACACAGGCACAACAAGGGTTTTTCATATCCTTATCTTTGTGGTTTTTGACAGTATCCTACTTCTAAAGTATTTTCGTAAAACCAAAGTAGTACCTATTGGTCCAGTTTTTTGTAATTTTCAAAAGAAAAGTGACTAGTGTAAATTAAAGCTGATAAAATTGCCTTTCATTTGGTTTTGATTTTTTTGAACAATGGATGTGGGGGAAATTAAAAAGTGTCATAGTAGAAATACAATTTTACATTTGTATTTAAATTATTTTAAATTTCAACTTTCAGAAAAAATAACTTTACGCAAAATATGAGCTGTAAAAAAATTATTACAGAAAACTATCTACAGCTTTTTTTCATTGAATATTCGCACAAAAAATATAAACATTTAATAGCGGCTTTACAGGATCAAAATCAAAGTTTGCGTTCAAGATTAGATTATTCTAATACATTTTCCAATGGAGTCAAAGAGGCCACTTGAATGAAAAATAACTTAAATTTTTTTAAAATTTTTACAAAAACATTGTCAAATGCAGTTAATCTTTTCTAAGGAAGAAGAAGGAAGAAGACACATGTTTTGCATAAAAATTTTGCTTCGTTATCGTTTCAAGAACTACACATATCACTAAATTCTCTATTGAAAAAGTAATAATAATGGCCTCTTTCATTTTTTTCATTAGAGGCATTGTAAATGAGTTACATTGATTTTTTTTAACTCTTCGAGAACTTTTGACCATATCTTAGCTAAATTCTATCGTAAAGGGATATAATATGTTTCAATTAAAGGTAATTGAATAAACATGCAACTTTATAGAAGATGTAGGATACTTAAATTGTTTTTGAGTAAATTTAGAAAATGAAGCATAAGAATGGGATTTCTTTAAAGTAGTGAGAAAAGGTCATAACTTCTAAACGTTGTACTCAGTCAATTATCATTGAAAATGAATGTGAGAAGTCTAAAATTAAACCCAGAAAAAGTCAGGCTATTTGCAAACTGAAAATTGCTGGGTACCCTAGAATTTTCGACAGTAGTTCAAAAACTAAAATTTGTTTTTTTATAAATGATTTATTGTTCCAGTTGATTGAAATAGCATTATAAGCAGATAATTTAGTGTCCAGGGCATAGATGTTTCAGTGTGTACTATAGTTTTTAACCTAATGAGACAATTTCTACTTATAAATTAAACTTCATCTTTAAATTTTTCACTGTGAAAACTGTTCGTCTGTTAGCTGTAGATAAGCAGACTGTTATCTATGGGCACTAAAGGTTGTTTGTATATGAATAATTTTATTCCAGGCACATTAAACGTTGGTGGAGCAAAATAGATTTGGTTTCGTAAAGTGGTCGATTAACTCTAAAGACTTTTAGGAGAAATACTTGAAAATGTACAAAAAGAAATATTCTGTCTGTGGTAGCTTGGCTTTCTTATCCCTCAGACTAAATAGCTCTAGTATTGTCTAGTAAATTATTTATTAAATAATTATGGATATATCACTTAAACCGGGATCAAATCGACCCCAACAGTTTTGTAAAACAGTGGATAGACTTTCAAATTAAAATACCCTTTTCAGGTAATTCCATATTCTAGGTCATGGAGCAATTCTTGAGAATTCGACACTATCCTCATTTTTTTCGTGCAAAATTTACGTATTACGATTTTATTTTTAACGTCATAAAATGAACTTACACCATGTGCTTAACAAGAAACATTTTTCCTTTTTAGTAGATTTCCGCAAAAGATTCTATTTAAAAATATATTATTTCCCTTTTTTCAAAGTTTCCAAGGAAGGGTAGGTAGGCTACGCGGGAAAGCAATGTGGGAAAAATTCGAATGAAAGTGGAGGAGGTTTATTACAATTCTGTATGACTGAAGTGTCATCAGAGTTACAGATGAGTAACTAATATAACTAACCTTTGCATGAATAAAAACTTATAAAGCATATCTAGCCAGTGCTTAATGTTTGTTTGTTTTTTAATACTACTTATAGTCCCCAGTACAGCGTCCCTTTTTGAAAATTATTACAAAAGTGGTAAAAATGGACTTAGAGGCTTCATTTTAACGAGTCTACCACACTGTAAAATTTTCAGAGTACGAGATGGGCGCTTTTCCGTACGCGCAGCATCTAAACCTGTCGTTCTAGCGCGGTTACGATTCTTTATTACAAAACTCAATTTTTTAATTTTAATTGAAAGATTATGCGTCAAATGAAAAGAAATTTTTTTTGTCCGAAAAAAAAGAGGGCGTGATTGGCGAGTCCGACACCTGCAACATGTCACTCTAGCGCGGTATCGTTTTGTTATTGCACAACATCCAATTTTCAATTGCAATTACTTATAATTGCCTAAAAATGATAACTTTTTCGACAAATTTTCAGCCTCGTTTTTTCAGTCCGACAACCTGAATATGTCAGTTATGGCAGGTTATGTTTTGCGATTGCAAAATTTCTTGCAAAAATCACACATGAGAGATTGGTACGTTTTTGAACTAAATATGGCACTGTCCGACAAAAATAGTGAATCATATTACCAGTCCGACAAAAAAAAAGTTAATACGATGCATCCTTAATCGAATTTTTATTTTCGTATATAATTAGCTGCAAATATGTAAATTAATGTTGATATGTTGTTTTTATGATTTTATTTAATTTATACTCTGATAGAGGATAATTGTGCAATGTACTGTAAATAAATAAGTACTAATAAATTAATTAAAAGATAAAATTAGTTTTTTTTGTGAAAAAAATTATGAAAAATGATCAACTTTTATCATTTATTAAATTCATTCTCAGTTCGAGTAAATTTTCGTTCTCTTTGTGAAAAAAAAAAATAATCAGGCCAAATTTTCTTCATAATAACTTTTATATTTTATTAAATTCATACCTCTAGAGAAGATAATTATGCGACCTAACAAATAAATAAATACTAATTAAAGAATGGATAAAAATGACAAAAGCTCTGATTTTCAGTTCTAGTAAATTTTAATCAGACCAAATTTTGTTCATTTATATTGTATTTAATGTATACCCTTATAGAGAAAAACTGTGTAATGTAGTAAGTAAATACTAATAAATGAATAAATACTTATTATATATCGGTTAATTTTAGTTATTTTGTTTAAAAAATTATGAAATATAATCAAACCATATTTTGTTCTTAATAACTTTTGTTATTTAATGCGGTATATAAATTAATTTATTGAAAATGTCAACACCATCAAAATTAAGATTATTCTGAATCTGAATCATCACTACTCGAATTATCATTAGTTTCATTCTCATATTCTTCATCGTTTTCAGTTTCATTACTCGAATCGCCTTCATCATCGGTAGTAGATTCTAAAATAATGTTAATAAAAGTTGCATATCTTTTAAAAATTATTATAAGATTTTTTTATAAGATTTCAATAGTATACCTATATTTTCTAAAGATATTTCGTGGAGCGTTGGGCTTTGAGGACCGTCAAACCAATAAAACTCGTAAGCACCATCTATTAATTGCCAGCCGCATTCTTTTGGTCTCTTCCATTGGCGTTTGTTTGTGTGCATTACACCATATGCTGCTTATATAAATTGTGCGTTTTACATGTTGTAAAAGCTCTTGTTTGCTTGGAGGTAAGTTTGAGGCATCAAAAGATCTCATTTTCTTCTTTAATACTTCCTCTGAAGAACTAGTGTTTTTATAACTCCTTTCAATCGTATCAAAACGACCTTTGTTAACAACCCTTTTGGTTTTTAGTCCACACATTCTACAAACGAATTGTTAAGTTGTTTTACAAACCTCGCTCACTACATTTATTTGAGCTGGTGAGGTTTGTATAACATAAATAAAAGCTTCTTGAAAGACTTCTTTAAAATCTGAAAAGGCTTTTTTCCCTTTATGGAAGAAAGAAGGGTTAAAATCATTTCCTGTAAAAATGTGGGATACTGTCAAGGAACGCGATAGTAAATCACCTAGTTTTTGATGTAGTTTGTTGATATCGAGGCATAACTGTTTTTAAGATGTGCTCAAATTTATTATGATCTCTGTTTCGGCTTTTCGAAATCCAAAATTGGCAAGCATTATCACAGGGAGTCTGTGCAGTTCACTTGCATACGATAGATTAACACTTTGATTTTTATAAAAGTCACATGGAGTAAAAGGTGAAGGAAGCCGGCAAAGCAAAGCGTATATACAAAAATGGAGCTTGGCGGACCATGAGGCAATGAATTCATCAGCTGCTCTTCCAACGCACACTCTTTAGTACAGTTTTGGCACTACTTTTAAAAATTAAAACAAATTTTTTAAAATTTTTTAATTAGTTTTTATAAGTAATTTTTTTGTCGGATACCTATTTTTTTAATATACATATTTTATTTGAAAGTGAAAAAAATTGAGATTATAACTTTTGTAATCGCAAAACGTAACCTGCCATAACTGACATATTCAGGTAGTCAGACTGAAAAAACGAGGCTGAAAATTTGTCGGGCAAGTTACGGACTATCTTTTTTAAGCAATTATGAGCAATTACAATTGGAAATTGGGTATTGTGCAATAACAAAACGGTACCGAGCTAGAGTGACATGTTGCTGGTGTCGGACTCGACAATCGCGCCGCCTTTTTTTTCGGACAAAAAAATTTTCTTTTGATTTGACGTATAATCTTTCAATTAAAATAAAAAATTTGAATTTTGTAATAAAAAATCGTAACCGCGCTAGAACGGCAGGTATAGGTGCTGCATGTGCGGAAAAGCGCCCATCCCGTACTCTGAAAATTTTACAGTGTGGTAGACTCGTTAAAATTATGCCGCTAAGACCATTTTTACCACTTTTGTAATAATTTTCAAAAAAGGACGCTGTACTGGGGGCTATTATACTAGATTAGACGTAGTCGCCTATCTTCCTCATAAATTAAAACTATTAACAGTTTTTTTAGTTATGTCTCAGTCTTTTTAATGGATGAATTTTTTTTAGATGGTGTTTTTGAGTATACTTCTGTATCTTTAACAGCGCTTAATATGTTAATTATTGTTATCTATAGACCACCTAATGGTGATTTTAATTTATTTTTAGAACTGTTTGACGGGTTATTACAGACAATAAAGGATAAGCTTTTGGTTATAGGTGGTGATTTTAATGTAAATTTTAATTCCTGCTGTACTAATTTGGCACTTTTGACCGATGTACTTGGATGTTATGACATTACAATTACCATCAAAATACCTACAAGAATAACCGCTTCATCTAGCACATGCATTGATAATTTTCTGATCAATTCTAATGTTAACAACTTTAAAACTAATATTATTAACCTCTACTTATCTGATCATCTTTCTCAATCAATATATATAAACACAGTTTTTCCTAAAAATAAAGAAAATAAGTTCGTTCAGCGTAGAAATTTTTGCAAAGAGAGCATTGTACAATTCTGTAATTTTTTAGAGAGGGTAGATTGGCAAGAAATGTATGCTCAAGATTGTGTAAATAAGGCTTGTAAAATTTTTAATGATACCATAATGTATCATTTTCAGCTATGTTTTCCATTAAGACGGGTATCACTGTTTAAAAAAACACAGAAAGATAATTGGATGACTGATGAATTAAGAGAATTAAAACACAGAGTTACACTTTTTAGCGACCTTGCGAAAATGAATCAAGCTTATAGGAATATTAGTATACTTTTGCAGAAACGATACTCAAAGCACTTGTAATAGCTAAAAGAAACTATCATGAGAGGCAAATTCAAGAAGCTCATAACAAAACATAGGCAATGTGGAACACAATAATTAAAATAAAAGGCAAATCAAATAATTCAAATATTATAACTATAACAGAAAATGGCAAAAAAATTCCAGATGCTATAGTGGCCAATAATTTCAATGGACATTTTACATCCATAATAAGTAAAAATTCTGTTTTTGATCCAGTCTTTTTAAGCTCAAATGTGCCTTTTTTTGAACGATCACTTTTTTTAAAACCAGTTTTATCATCTGATATATTATCTTTAATAAATAAACTAAAATCGTCTAACTCTTGTGGATACGATAATAATTCCAATAATTTAATTAAACGTTCTAAATTGAGTATCTGTCAGCCATTGGCTTTTTTGACAAACCTATCTTTTAACACCGGAAATTTTCCAGATGTTTTCAAGCTAGCTATTGTCCAACCTTTATATAAGAAAGGTGATCCTAATGATTACGGAAATTACAGAGCCATCAGTTTGCTGTGCAGTTTTCTAAACTTTTTGAACTTGCTATCAAAAATCAGTTGTCTTCATTTTTGTATCAAAATAATTTACTATCTGCCTGTCAACATGGTTTCTCTTAAAACAAGAGCACCGAATCAGCACTCTGTGAGTTCCAAGGCTTAATTGTTAATGCCCTCGATAACAAGCAATATGCCTTAGGGTTATTTATCGATTTCTCCCGTGCTTTTGATGTTGTTGACCATGAAATTTTATTGAATAAGCTAGACAGGTACGGAATCAGAGGAGTTGCTTTAAACCTCTTTTCCTCTTACCTAAACAATAGAACACAGATCGTAAAATTAAACTATGATATAACCAGTGCTGTATGCAACATAACGCATGGATTTCCTCAGGGATCTGTTTTGGGGCCTCTACTTTTTAATATATTTGCTAATGATTTAATAAAATATTTAAATAAAATTCCAAATATTCGCTGTGTCTGTTATGCGGATGATACAAATATTTTAATCATTGATATGACTTAAATGTTATTAAAAACTCCGCTGAGTTAGCGTACTCACAGGTAGTTCATTGGTCTAAGGAAACGAGCTTAATTTAAATAAAGATAAAACTAATATGCTGTTGTTTAGTTTACACAGAACTCTGGATATGTCAATTTTTAATGGAACTGATATAACTTTCTGTGAATCGGTCAAAATGCCTAGGCATAACATTTGAGAGATATTTGGATTGGGAAATCCATATAGATATTTTGTGTAATAAATTGCGAAGCAACTGTTATGGTCTGAGGTTTATGTCATTACACTGCAGTCGTGATGTACTAATGAGCCTCTATTATGCAAATTTCCACTCACATTTAAGATATGGTATAACGAACTGGGGCAACAGTGTGCATATAAGTCGAGTATTCATTTTGCAGAAGTATGCTATACCAATTATTGCTGGCTTAGGTTTTCGTGAGAGCTGTCGTACTTCTTTCAAAAACTTGAAAATATTAACTGTAGCAGGTATCTATATTTTGGAGGTCTGTACATTTGTTTACAAGAATCAGCATACGTTTTTTGCCAATCAAGTCAGCCATAGCCACAATACAACGTTTAAAGGACTATTACAGCCACAATCTCACCGAACAGCTTTTATTACAATGGTTGCAAATTTTTTAATGCTCTAAGCGAGGAGATAAAACTTTCTCCAAATTTACATGTTTTTAAATTAAAATTGAAAAAAATAATACTGGAAAAAAATTGTTATGAGGTTGATGATTTCTTTCTTTAAATAAGTACTGGTTCGATTAGGTACCCTTAATTTTATGTGTTTTTTTATTAAGACTTCGCTGCACCCGCAGTTTTGAACTTTTTGTCTATATTTTACCCAATTTTTTTTTAGTGTATATATTTTTTATGTATGTATTTCGTGTATTATTGACTTAGTATATGTTATAATTCAATGTTTTGGTTTTTTGACAAAACATTTCTTTTTTTGTTTTTCTATATATATTTATACTCTTTATGTAATATGTTTGATATTTGTATGTTTGACTTGTGTAGAACAATTTCTGTTTTATACACCAATAAATATTATTATTATTATTATTATTATTGTATTATTTATTTAGTATCCTAGAAGTAACACAAATATTGACAACTCAGAAAACATGTTCACAGACACAATCCTCTGTTTACAAACAATCCAACGTGTAAACTTCTGAGGTAGCGATCTAATCTATTCTAATTTAGGGGTAACCGGAGTAAGATTAGTTACATAATTCGATATATATGTATGTTGTCGATGCTATTTATTATGAAAATTAAAATACAATTCCCAATATATTTTAACCTAATAAAGTTAAACGTTATTTCTCTTTCAACAAATTAATATGTAATTTAAAAACTCACCTGAGAATAGTACCCAACATTTTATATACGTTCCAATAATTAACAAATTGTTTAGTGTATAATCATAAGCAATTAAGTAACAACAGTACGCTCGTAAACCTTAATATTCAAAATAAAATAATAAATAAATAAATAACGCCACAGGTAATTACGACCCCCTTTATCCCGGAAGGCTCTAGATAGGCCTTGTGTGGGAGGAGGCTACATATTTAGAGACAAGGGATACACGCCCAATATCTGTGTATAGTGGAAAAATCCCTCTCACAGTATTTTCCACTGTCACGACCGGGAATCGAACCCGGAACTTTTGGGTGAGAGACAAGTGCACTCACCTCTCGACCACCAGTCATACTAAATGTTACTATTGAATATTTTTTTCACTTTCCTTAATCTTAGAGATAACTGAACAATAAAATAATAAATATATCGGGCACCTAATAAAATATAATAATATTTTCACTTATTAACAGACTTCATATAAATATTTACAGAAAAACTAACGCCCTGTGAAACATATATAAATTATTATCTAACTTATACCTTTAATAACATCAAACGCATTCGAATATTTCATGAGGTTTGAGAGATTTTACAAAACCTGCTTTGGCACTAAAGAAAATTTTTGCCCCTGTCTTCCCTACACATTTATATTACATGAGCATCATTATTGATCGAAATGAAATATAGAGCGCACCATTAAACTAAGCAGGAGTTCTTGTAGTCCTCCTAAACTCATCCGATTTGTTCTGGAAAGGTGAAAATTAACAACAATGAACCGATGCGGAAGTAGAAAGGCTATTTCTGGCATCATTTTCACACTTTCGTACGGTCTGCAGGACAGTAGATTGATAAAGGTACACCGCGACGCTACACTTTATACTATCGACCGAGAGGTAATACTGTTTCAGTGCAGAGATGAAATCCCAGCGGCGCAGGGTTTGGGATGGAGTTGTGGACCACAGTCCGTTAATATGATTATTTGTTGCTAATTTAAAACTATAGATTTTCGCGGGTGTTCGAAATGTTGTTCTATGTCTGAGTGCCTCCCCGCGTCGATGATCGAATCTTTCCAGAGCCACGGTTGTCTAAACGACGTTTCGGCAAAATCTCATCTGCCATCTTCAGGTTTTCGCTGAAAGCTGTCTACTGTTGCTCTTGGTTGCTTGAACTGATAAGTTGAACTTACAATAGACAGGGTGGGGCAATAGTGTGTCGGAGCTCGATATCTCGAGTTATTCGAGAGCTAGAGATTTTTTAAAAAATTGCTAGTAAACTAGATAAAAAAGTCTATAACTGGAAATTATTTTCGAATATACAGGGCGAGCCAAGCCGAAATTACAGGACCAAGTGCCTTTTCCTTAATGGAATGCTATGTATATCAGTAAATTTTTTGAAGCCTCTATCTAGGCTCTATTCATTCCTATATTGGCATTGATGATCTCCCAACCACTTGGATGTACTGAATTTTTTTGTTGAAATAATGCAATCTGTAGATGGATATTAAAAAAATCATCACAGTCACAATTATGGGTTTTAAGAAAAACTTATTTGAATACCAGTTACAAGACATCTAGTTAATGTTCTTGAATCATTTTCATTTCCTAAAAATATACAGGGTGACCAAAAATTATTTTTCAATTAAAAACATTTTAAATTAAATTTTCTCAATTTTGTCAAATGGAACACCCTGTATATTTTTAGATGATCTGATGTAGAAATGTATTTTCCTATAGCTAATTGCAACCATTTTCGTTTTATAAATAGATAAGTGCTTATGTTTCAATTAAGAACTTTCTAAATTGAATTTTCTCAATTTTTTCAGATGGAACACCCTATATATTTTTGGACGATGTGATGTAGACATGAAAAATGAAACATTTTTTGTAAGTGCTTCTCTAGGGCTAATTGCAACCAGTTTCGTTTTATTGAGCAATAATTACAAAGTTCAAAAATAAACTTAACAAAACTCAGTAAAAAAAATTATAATAAATGTTCCACATGTTGCCCATTTTGATGGGCACACATCTCTATGCGCTTTTGAAATGAGGTTCCCGGTGTGATAGATGTAAAGGCAGTTATTATTCTTTCCTTCATACTTTGTACTGTTGTTGGTGTGTCCCTATAAACAATTTCCTTCACCCACACCCATAAAAAGAAATCCATTTTTTTAAGATCTGGGGATCTAGCAGGAAATTTAGTGGGTCCATTTCTTCCAATCCATTGATTAGGGTAGGTATTATTTTAGTGGCCTCTAATTCCATTTAAATAATGTGGTGGAGCACCATCTTGCTAAAACCACATTCTATTTCGAATTCTTTCAGGGAGATTTACCAAAAATTGTGGTAGATAGTTTTCCAAAAAATGAAGATATATAGCTCCAGTCAATGCACTATCAAAGAAATGTGGCCCTATTACATGTTCTCCAAAAATTCCTCCCCAAACGTTTATAAACCATCTGTGTTGGTTATCAACTTGCATAAAAAAGTGAGGATATTCCGAAGCATAATAATGGAAATTGTGCCTATTAACAAATCCATTTTCATGAAAAGTTGCCTGATCACTGAATAAAACAGTATTGAAGGAGTTGACATCATGTTGCATTTAACCTCTGGCCCAATTACCAATTGTATGCACTTTTGAAAATCGTCATCAGATAATTCCTGGTGCCCTTGAATATGATATGCATGCAACTGTTTGTTTTTAAGATTCGACCCACAGACCGTCTACTTATTCCTACTAATGAGCTCACTTCTCTTTGACTAACATGGGGATTCTCAACCGTTACCAGTACCACAGAAAACTCATTTTGTTCGTTCATAATACGTCTTATTCTTTCACTTTTTTTATATTCGACATTTCCAGTTTCCAGAAATCTATCGCGAAGGTTTTGGAAGCTGCTAACATCAGGAATCCTTCTTTCAGGATAACGTTGGTGAAAAATTCTGTTGGCAAGTAAACAATTTCTGTCTGACTCACCCAAAACAAAAGTCATGTCTACATGTTCCGCTTTATTAAAATTCATATTGTAAAATTCCAAATATTCAATGGATTGGAGGAAATGGTTCCACTAAATGGCCTCATTTCAAAATTGCATAAAGACGTGTGTCAATTAAAATGGGCAACACGTCGAACACCTATTATAAATTTTTCTAATGAATTATTTGAGGGAATCTCTTTTTTTAAGTTTATTCTTGAATTTGATACTAATTTATCTATAAAACGAAAATAGTTGCAATTAGTAATTGGGAAGTACTTAAAGTACAAAAAATGTTCGTTTTTCATTTCTACATCATATCGTCAAAAATATACAGGGTATTCCATTTGAAAAAAAATTGAGGAAATTGAATTTAAAATGTTCTTAATTGAAAAAAAATTTAGCCACCCTGTACATTTTTAGGAAATGAAAATGACTCAAAAATTGGTATTCAACTAAGTTTTTCTTAAAATCCATAACTGTGGTGATATTTTTAATATCCATCTGCATATTGTATTATTTCAACAAAAAAATTCATTATATCCAAGTGGTTGGGAGTTATTCAATGCTAATATAGAAACGGATAGAGCCTAGAAAGAGGCTTCAAAAAATGTACTGATATACACACAGCATTCCGTGTTAAAAAAGGCACTTGGCCTTTATTTTGGTCTTGGTTCGACCTGTAAGTTCGAGAATAATTTCCAGTTATAGTCTTTTTTATCTAGTTTATTTGCAATTTTTAAAAAATTCGAGACATCGGGGTCCGACGCACTATTGTCCCACCCTGTATAATAAATTTAATGCAAATATACGAAATATTGTAAATGTAGAAAAATTTCTGTCAACTTTAAACTCATTTCTTGTGGCAAATACATTTTATTCTGTGGAACATTTTCTAAATTAAAGTATGTTATTTGTAACATTTGTTAGTGAATAATACAAATAACAATGACTTGCTATTAACTACTTTTGATAGTTTAGTGAATGTGTGTGAGAGACCATTATTTTTATTTAATTTAGAGTAGTTATAATGTATTTTGAAATACGATATATTAGGGTGTTTTGTTGAATTTTTTCCATGTCTCAGATAATGGAATAATATCAACATTTTGCTTTAAATTTTCTAGAAGAATGAGTAGCATACTTCTTATGCTCAAATATATTCAAAATGTATTTAAAGTAAGGTATATTATGCAGGCTCCTGCGCATTCATATGTCACATGCTAAATAATTATGATTGATTTTCTGTCTGATTTTAATTAATATATAAAATGTTCTATCATATGAGTATAATACATTAATTATATACACGATATGTTAATTCTAATACAATTTAGTAATTGCTTTTAATATGGAAGACAAATAATTTTTGACTTATCCTAGATATAATAACAATATAAAGAATTTCATTAGAATCATGTTAAAATGTATCGTGGCAAGAATGCATGTGTTGCTCTCCTCTGTCAATTTTCCTTCCCCTTGATTGTTTTCTCGTGAATCGTATTTCAGATCTGGAAGACAAAATAATCAGTATTGTGTTACCTGTAAGAAACTTGAGATTAATTCAGAACTGACGTATAGCATACAACACAGATAAAGGAATAAGATGCCACTATGATATAGTTTTCTTTAAATTTCCAATAAAACATATGAACCTAAAAAATATGTCGTTTGCACAATAACTTATATAGCTATAAAAGTATACAGGGTATTTCATTTATAATGGAACAAGATGATAGAGGACCCTAAAACCAAATTGGCAAATAATTCTTTTCTATACTTTCGCGTGTACTTCACCTTAAAATTTCAACTATTTTGCGAAGCAATTGTTCTGTTGACAGTAATGAAATTATTAATGCAGTGTAGAGTACATCCGAAAATATAGAAAAATAATCTTTAAACGGGGAGATGCATTGATTCTAAGTGAGGTCTTGAGGTTGTCATCTGCAGGACCCGTTCTTCTTATCTTTAAAGCGTCCAAAATCGGACCCCACATATTGCAGTCAATATTGTACGTCTTGGGGTCCCTATCATTTGGTTCGGTTTGGACGTCTATGAATAGTACATCCTGTACATTATTTAGTAAGCGTGTTTTATACCTATCTCACAGTTTGTTTTCTAATTGGGGCCTCTTTTGTTAAGGTTTGTTACTGAATACTAAAAAATATAATATAGAAGACTCGATAAAAGATATTTAAACTAGAAAGGATATATTACATAGGGTATTTTTTAAATTCAAATTTGTTTATTTAACTAAGTAAAGTGTAATGATGATTTGATAGAACTCATAAAGGTTCTCAACTAGATAAGGATATGCGGAAATGTTCGAAAATTTTTCTCTTTAACTCTATTCTAAACGAGTGATAATTTTTGGTTTCCTCACGTATAAATAATTTCGTAATACTTGGACCGATTTAGATAATTCCTTTTCGTACGAAAGATAAAGATTTTCTAGTGACTTTATGCAAATTTCGTCTATTGAGGGATATTTATGAAAATAGAAATATTAAAAATTGTACATTCGAACAATTGCCGGAGGCGCTGGGGATAGTTTTAGACCTGCTCAAACTGCAAGATACCACTCCGGTTTATTCTTTAACTATAAAGTGGATAAATAGGAGGCTATTAAAGAGTGTGGGGGGGATTTTTTTGCAAAATCTGTCAACTATTTTCCTTTTTTTATGATATGCAATTTATTTGTTGTAATCCTTATTTTTAGTGTTCAGTTATGGCCATATTTTAAAATACTGTGAAAAACCTGCACTTGGGTGTCCTCAATGTGATGAAGATCACAATCTATAGGAATGTCAGAACAGGGATACTAAAAGTCCATAAATTGTGTGAATTATGCAGTCGTTTTAATTCAAACCTTGATATAAATCATACGGCTAAAGATATTCATTGTACGATATATAATAAGCCAATTGAGGGGTTAATATCTAAAATAAACTATGCTGAATAGCAACTAATTGATGATACACATAAGGTATGCATAAATATAGCACACCATAATGTACAGTGTTTAAACAACAAAATTGATGAAAAAATCGATTTGTTTCTCAGGAAAATTTAGATATTTTATGTATTTCTGACACTTCGCTTCAATCTGACGAAATTTAGTTTGTCCGCTTTTGGAAGTATATTATTATTAGTTACTATTGTAGAAACACATATTTGCATGGCGGTTTGCTTATTCTTGTAAATAATAATTTTACTGCTACAGAGATCATCAATTTGACAAAATTACGTGTAGATAAATTGTTTGACATATCAGCTATCAAACTAACTATTAATTACGTAAATTATTGTATAATTTAGTTATACAGGGCACCTAATACTGATGTGAATGAGTTTCTATCCAAATTGGAACATCGTTTAAATCTGACATTTAATTTGAATGTGCATACAATTATTATTTTTGGCGATTTAAATATTCACTGTTTATGTAAAAATGATGGCACTATCGGTTTAGAAGATATAATTACCTCCTTTAACATACATGCTGTTGCTAATGAACCTACAAGAACTGTTAACAATTGGATTTCATCTGTTTTTTTTTATACATTTATTTAACGTCCGCCTATTTCCGCTACTGAGGCCTAACAACGACGCCTGTAGACGAGCTACCCCCAACCAGGAATTTTGCCGAACCTCTTCCCTTAAGAAGAGTAGGGATCTTTTACTTGCCTAACATTTAATAGACAAGGGACCGACGGATTTACATACCCTCCGAAGGATGGTATATCCCCTATACAACCCTCGCCTAAGGTTGTATAGCTTCCGCGCATATACTGATATACAAGCCGCTGGAAGATGTTTAAGGCGAGGACGTGGTCTTCGTTGGAACGGTCACCCATCCAACTACTAACCGCGCCTGGCGTTGCTTTACATCGGATATCGAAGTATGTACATAGTAAAGACGCACCCACGCTCGCCCCCGATTTTATCTGTTGATTATATTCTTACTAATTTTAATGTTCCTGATAAAAATATTACTTTTACAGGAATTTCTTATCACTCTACCCAAATAATAACTTTTGAATTAAATAATACCACATCAAACAACTACATTAAATTTATATCCTTTTCAAAGAAAAACTTAAGTAACTTTATTAAACATTTAAGTGGCGAAAAGTGGCACAATGTTTATATTGAACAAACTGTTGACAAGAAAATTTGCTGTTTTTCAGATTCTCTATTTTATTATTATGATTTATCTTTTAAAATAATAAGGATGAATATAAATGTTTGCTCCTCTTCTGAGCCTTGAATAACATCTGGTATTAAAATATCATCTGTTCATTTAAAGAAATTATACAATCTACGCAAAGTAGGTATTGTTGAGGCAGGATATTATAAGAAATATAAAATCATTTATCGACGTGTTATTAGACTACCAGAACGTTTAAATTTTGATTAAACATCAGACAAAAAGAAAATTGCCGACTTCTTTAATTCATTTTTTGTAAATGTACCCAAATCACTGTTACCTTTAGATTACATCACCAACGAAATGAATATTAATTAATGAATATTAATATTGTTCCTAGAACAGGTAACCATATCTGTTACTGAAGTGCTGGAGGCTATTAATAAATTAAAAAGTTCCAACTCCACTGGTTATGATAAGTTTTCATTAAACAATTAAACAATGTGCTTACAAAATAGCTAAGCCACTTTGTCACATAATAAATCAATGCTTTATTGAAGGCAGCTTTCCGAGCTTGTAGAAAATTTCGGAAGTAAAATGTTTACATAAAAAAGGGGCTATAAAGGACTTGAGTAATTATCATCCAATATCTTCTCTTCGCTGTTTTTTCAATAATTTTCGAAAAATTACTAGCAAGTAGAATTATTAAATTTCTTGAGTTACATAATATTCTCTCGTCGAACCAACATGGTTTTAGGAACATTCTTCTATTTCTGCACTAGTCAGTATTTTAGATTATACATATAAGAATGTAGATATGGGAAATAAAGTTATGGCAACGTTTATTTATCTATCTTAGGCATTTGACTGCGTAAATCATGACATTCTCTTAAAAAAGATTGAATGCTATGGTTTTCGTGGTCAGTGTAACTTGCTGTTAAGGCCCAAGATCCCAATTTGTCGATTACTATGGCGTAATTTCCAGCAAGTTAGGACTGATATTAGAGTTCCACAAGGCAGTGTCTTGGGGCCGCTATTTTTTCTCTTATATATTAATGATATAAAAGAATCTACTTATACCAATTTTCTCCAATAAGGAGAGAAATTTTTTTTTTTGGAAGAACACTTATTTTGCTGTGTACGTCAAATACACAGCTTTAAGATTCTATTTATGTTATTTCCATAGATACTTACTACTTACACAGAACACAGAACTGATGATATTTTGTTTTAGATAATGTTGAGTTTGTTAAGTTCTTCTTTTTACATTGGTAGCCAGGTTGTACAAATATCTACAGAACAATTCGATACGTACTTATCTTCATTTAATAGGGTTATTGCTGATTCTTTAATTTTTCTTTTTTTGGTATCTGCCTCTTTTGTTAAAATTTTTGCCGAGTCCCAGTTTTTTCTATGTCCGTTTTCTCAAGCATGTTCACAAATCTTTGATTTTTGAATTTCATTCTTTCTAATGTAATTCTTGTGCTCATCCAACCTCACACTGAAAGGTCTGGATGACTCACCCACATAACATTTATCACATCCGCACGGGATATTGTAAATACAATTTTTTGAATTCTGCTCCATGTTTATCGGTTCTGTTTTTGTTAAAATAGATCTTAAAGTATTCCCCGTTTGAAATATTATCCTATCATCAAATTTGTCACCTATACGGCGTAGCTTCTCCGATAGTCCGTATACATAAGGAATTATTGATGTATAATGACGTTCAGGTTTTTGTCGTACATGATTGAATAATTCTATTATTTTGTAGATTCGGTAATTTGTTTTTGAAGAGGATGATACTACATGTGGTAGAAAACCCAAATAATAGGAAAGAATATTCGTAGAACGCCACAAATAACTTTCAGACAATACTTTGAACTACTCATAGTGTAGGGAACTTATGTATATCAATAATACAGTAGGTAGTTAGTTAAAAGTGCTAAAGTTTTAAACTCTATGTGCGTTAACAATCGGTATAGATTTAATTCTAGTTTCAAGTTTAGGTTAAGGTAAATACAAAAGGAAGTGCAATACTACCTAAAGCTAAGGGAAGCATACAAAAATTCACTTCATGCTCATACAGGAGCTCGGTCTAACCAACCTCCTAGGAGCTAAACATATATTTATTTACTCGCACCACTATTGATGTTGTCATCAATATTTACTATATGAATTATTATGTATATGATTAAATTACTCAAAGAAATAAATTACCCAAATGTTAATAAACTGAAATCAGCTGTTAGGCAATATCTCTTAAATAATATATTCTATTAGATTGAGGATTTTTTGAATCAGAAAATCTGTAAGTCATGTCTAATTTAACTATATTTATCCGTGTTAATTATTAGTTTATTGAAGTAAAGATAGCCACAAGATATTGACCTATCTGACATAATTTGGAGTCCTTTCGTAGATTCGGCAATTACACACATTAGACAGCAAAATATATTCAATTCTTTAATCACATTGCCTTGGTTCCGCTTCTCTTAGGACGTGGTCCTTTTTTCAGGTCTTTCTCTATCGTTCTGGTTCACGACTCTAGTATAAAACCTATAGTTTTCATGGAGATTCTAGTTCTTAACTCGGTGACGCCATCTCTGGAACTACTGGCGAACTACTATTCTACTGGTAGCTAATTAGACAGTCTTTCTTCCACTCTACTAAGCCTATACAGAGACCTGTGTTTATAAGGGAGCGTGCATATAACACACTGTATAATGAAACGTTAGAATTGTTTATTCCCGACATGCTTAACTTTTAAGGGGCAGCTTAATATAACAATTAATATTCATTAGATTTTTATTCAGAATAACCTATAATATACGGGATATTATTAAAATTCCCTAAAGATTTTGGTAGGGGAGTGAATAATATATCTAGTTTACTTTATAGTGTGTATAAAAACAGATCTGTTTACTTAGCGAGAGGAGGATAGTACATTTTGCTTGTATCTTTTTAAAGATAAAGTGAAGAGTGGAAAATACGTCGGCCGTAGACAGTAAGTCATGACATCCCAAGGGACATCAGATATGTAGATAGCATTTCTGTGTTCTAAGCCATTTTTGTTGTTGGGTGTCATCTGCCCAGGGGCGTCGTGCAGAGGGAGCATATAATAAAGAACTTCAGATTTGATGAATATATAATGAATCTACGTTATGCCAATATACCAAGGAAATTATATCACTAGTTCAATTATAGTAAATAAAGTTTTCTATCAGATTAACTGAAATTAATTTTAAATTATATAAACTTTTAGATTATCTAAAATTACACAGGTGAAAACAAAAAAAAAGTAGTCAAAAGGATTTTGGATTCCTATGTATGTTCGCGTACTGAAACCAAATACATCAGGTTTGCCCCTATACGTTAGAATTTTTGCTACAACCAAAAACACAGTGGAAAATCCATTACATCGTAGATCTCACAACTTAAAATCAATCTTCGTAGTTTACTCAACTCCATATAGCGCAACTAAGAATCCCATAACCTTTTCATACCAATCCCATAACTCTATCACCCTATACCTACAAACCCTATAACCTCATGACCTAATAACACCATAACCCTGGGACCGAACGAAAAATATACGATCTAATTGGAAATTAAAGCAACAACAACAGAGCCACTTACATATATATTTAATGTATATGAAAATGTAGATTTACTCTTTCTTGTATTGGAAGTTCATGTAGAATATTCCAAAATTCATTTCTTAGGAACTGTAAAAACTGCATGCTGTTCATACTACCTTCAAAAAAGAAAGGGCCAATGATTGTTTCATTGAGCAACCCACACCAAACATTAACTTTTTGGGAATATTGTCTTTTACAATTAATGACAAACTATGGGTTTTCTATAGCCCAAAACCTAGAATTTTGTGACGATACTACCCCGTTTGTTGTAAAAGTTGCTTCATCGCTGAATGAAATATTTTTATTAAAATTTCTGTTATTAAGATACCCTCCTTGAGCCCACAAGAAAAACTCCATCCGTCTGTTATCATCACCAGGTTCCAACGTGTGTAAAAATTTGGGTTTGAATGGTTTTACCAAATTCTTCTTAAAGCATCGGCGAATATTTTCTCTAGGTAAATTCAAATCTAAGCTAGCTACTCTTACACTGGCGTTTGGATTGTTGTTAAAATAATTTAAAACTGTCTGCTCGTACCTGGTTCTTCTTTGTATATTATCTGTTCTTATAATACGCCGTGTCACAGCGCCACACTCATTAAAATTTTTTCTTTATTTTATAAACAGTACTTTTAGTAATGTTGGGCCTATTCGGATGCCTGTTGTTGAATATCTCGCATACCTCTTTCAAAATTCTGTCATTATCTCCTCTAAGGCGCACACGCGCAAGTTCAATTTTTTCCTGTACATTTAGATTATCCATAATTAACTATAAACTAATAAACTAATACTTGATAATAACTATCGATTAATTTTATAATTCAGTAACAATGAATATGAGAATATGCGAATTTTAAAGATTTGACGTTTGACTATAAAATTTGTTTTCCATGGCACCCTATTATTATCTGACTGTAACATTTTTATACTCGGACTCGAGTAACGGCTAATAATAATAATAATAATTATTATTATTATTATTATCTGCCATTACTCAATAAAAATGTAATATTTATTAAAACTATTCACTTAATTTATCTTTCTTAAGTAAAAGTTGCTATGAGCCTACATTGATTTTGTCATAAATTTGTCATTTTTCAATATTTTTTCATGGAACTTGGGATTTACCCATTTGAGGGGTTACTGAATCCAGTGGTGTAGTTAAAATTTCAATAAAAATATCGCTAATCAAATTTGTTCATTTTCGACATTAAAAATAAATCATAGAAGGCTTTGAAAATTGAAATTTATCTCTAAATTTTTGCCATAAAGTGGAGTTTTCGATGGTTTATCATTAAAAAAAAAGCGTTAACATAGGATTATAAATTCATTTTTTACAGAGAGGTTTCCATTTGAAATGAGTCACACTGTATATTACAGGTGAAAGAAAAATGTTTTGAATTAAATATTTTAGAGGCAGTAGAAATTATTAAATTCGATAAATAAAAGTGCCGACAATAATCTTGTAAATGACCAGATAAGCCTATATCAAGCTATCCTTTTCCAATGTATTTAATTTCTGAAAACTAATTTGCATTTAACTCTTGGCAATGTTTACTCATAATTTAGTTAAATGCCTTGCATCTCTTTGTAGATCCATTCATTTAATTTCTGAAGATTAATGTACATAACTTTAATGATAATTTTTATAATGTTTACTCTCACAATGTATTTAAATATCTAAGCATCTCTTTCTACATTCATTCGTTTGATAATGGTACGTTAAGCACCGAAACTGCAGTAACGTTCAAGTTAAAATAAATTGGTGATAGAAACAAAGTAAAGTATTTTAATATATCGTCGTGATTGAAGTAACGCCTTCCACAACAGAATTTTCACAATTAGTTTGTTACTTGCATTTTTGCACCATTTCTGATAGTTTCAAGTCTAACTGTAAAAAATAATTGTGATTGATTACTTCAACACGTTTATATTCATTCAGAAGTTACCCCCACTTCAGCCCAATTATATATCTTTCAATATATTTCAACGCTCCACACTTTATACACAATTTATTTAAATTAACGCTCCGTCATTGTATGTATTCATCAATAGACAAAGCAGATAGGATATATTGATAAATGATACTGCGATGAGTAATTTTGAATTGGTCGTTTGGCAATGTGATGCCTCTCCGCGCTAAGGTTAATTAATAACGGTGTGTTTGGTATTGTGGCCTAATCCCCTTGCGAAGGGTAGTAACGAGGCCACGTGGCTGCCTTATGTAACACTTCAGATCTACTGCACTTTCATGTTGAAATAAAGTTGGTAGGAATGCGGCATGAAATTTGAAAATCGTTTTCAGAAAATTATTTTGTCAAAAGAATCAATTCTACTTATCGAATTTTGAAAATTTTATTGAAAGTTGTGATGTGTGACCAGTCTAAATGTTTATTTATATACAGTGGCCTCCAAAAAGTCTGCACCATATGGAAATATTTTTTATTCAGTTATTTTTAAACGGGTTTCAGAATTAGTTTCAGCATAATTACTTAACGCGCTGAAACAACTTAAACCTAAGTTAACTACTGGTCCGGATGGCGTTCCCGCTTTTTTGATTAGAGACTATGCTTGTATCTTTGCAGCTCCACTATCGGTTCTTTTCAATCTGTGTATGAAAAACTGCTGTCTCCCAGATATTTGGAAACATTCAAAAGTGTGCCCAGTTTTCAAAAAAGGCGATATAAATGACGTCTCCAATTTTAGACCTATATATATTCTGTGCAATTTTAGTAAAACTCTTGAAATCTTACTACCTGATACTATTTACTTTAGTGTTAGTGCCCAATTATCGGTGTATCAACATGGTTTTATGAAAGGGCGCTCCACCACCTCTAATTTAACTTGTATCACCCAGTATATCTCAGGAGCCATTGACCAGCGTAAGCAAATGGACGTAATATATACTGAATTCTCTAAGGCATTAGACAGATTGGATCACACTATATTGCTAAATAAATTGTCTGATTTTGGATTATCTTTTTCACTCCTACCTGTCAAATAGGAAGCAATATGTTGCTTATGGTGGGTTTCGATCTGTCGAATACGGTGCAACATCTTGTATTCCGCAGGGATCAATTCTTAGACCCCTGTTATTCAACATCTTTGTAAATGATATCGTGAATTGTATTCAAGTATCCTGTTTGATGTACGCTGACGATCTTAAAATATTTAATACAGTCTCATCTCTGGATGACTGCGTCACACTGCAGGATAGTCTAGCACGCATATGCAACTGGTGTACTCGAAACAAATTATATCTAAACGTGTCAAAATGTAATGTTACGACCTACGCAACTAGTGCAAGGTCGGTTATTTTCGACTATAATGTAGATGGCGCGGTGCTTCAGAGACCTGATACCCTTGTAGACCTTGGCGTAATCTTCGATAAAGAGCTTACATTTGTACCGCATGTAAACAATGTTGTAGCCAAATCTTTTAAAACTTTGGGATTTATAATCAGAATGAGCAGAGATTTTTCAAACGTTTGTACACTAAAGATCCTCTATTTTGCTTTTGCCCGGTCTAAACTAGATTATACATCTCTCGTCTGGAATCCCCATTACAATATTCACATTGACGCCTTGGAGAGTGTACAGAGACGATTTGTAAAATTGCTCTGGTTTAAGTCGGATGGAGTATACCCGGAGGTTGGCTTCCCGCAACAAGAACTCCTAACTAGATTTTCTATAAATTCCTTGGTTACCAGACGCGAATACTTTTCTCTCGTATTTTTATACAATATTGTTCAGAGCAATATACACTGTCAAGATATTTTAAGTCAATTAAATTTCCGCTTTCCGAATTTGAATTCCAGAAGTTCACAAACTTTTTACCTCGGCATCCCACATTCTAATGTTTTAAAATTCTCTCCTCTCCATACTATGTGTAACAATTATAACAAAAACTGTGGACTGTTTGACATTTTTCACAGCTCAATCAATGATATTAAAAAACTCTTAAAAACTTTAACCCTACTTGAACCTTTGTTTTTCTTTGGTTGGTAATTTCATTTTGTACTTTTTGTATTGTGTATTTTTGTATTCTTTCTCTATATGTATTTTTTTTGTTTGTTTTTGTACCTGTACCATACTGCTATGTAATGCTAAATTTGTGTATTTGTCCCGCTCTCTAAATGGGTTTACCTGTAGTCGTCACCAGATGGAGCTACTCGCAAGTTGCGGACACCTCGTGTCTGTAAGTTGATGACTATAGAAGGCCAGTGAAGTGATGTTGTGCATTTGCCTATGTCGCACTGATGAGAGCTAACGAGCTTAAAACTAGTCTGCGGCTGGCGATGCACAACAGCACTGCACTGGAAATCTGCCTGCTGGGGGCTTATTGCAATCAGATTTTATTTTGCGTTTTCTGATTGAAGACGTAGTATGTCGCAAGTTATAGGACATTATTTTGAATTGATTTGGAAACGCACATTGTACACCTTGATTGGTGGCAATGAATCGATTTCCTTTCATAGGAAATAGTGAAATAATGGACTGTCCTAGTAGGTATATTTTAACTTTACTACACTTATTATTTTTGTCATAAAATACATAATAAACAATACCGGCCCTGTGATACTGCCCTGTGGAATGCCTATATTTTTCTCTTAAATATCATATTTTATCTCTTTCCCATTGTTTATAATCACTGTTTTTTTTGCCTGACTTAATAAATAGGAATTGAACCAATCTAATGCATTTCATCGAATTCCATATTTTTCTAATTTTTCAAGTAGATAAGTATGTATGATTTAGACAATCGTATGCTATGATAGATCAAGAAATATTCCTAATGCCAGTTGATTTCCTTCAAATGTTTTTATAATTTTTCCTGTGAACTCAAGAATTGCTGTTTCAATTGGCCGCTGTTTAATGTATTCATGTTGGTTGTTATTTAACAAGCTACAAGCTATCATGGAATTCATAAGACGATCACAGATGGCCGTCTCAAAAAGTTTAGAAAAAGATGGTAAAAGACTGATTGGCCTATGATTTTCAAACATATCCGGATCCCTTATTTTATATACAAGTTTAATTAATTAAAATGTTAGTTGCTCGGGGAAGATACCATATTTGTTTACTATATTTTATTATATAGTTTAGGTATAAATTGCATGAAAGATTTGATAATTCTTGCAGGAATCTCCGTTCGTATATTTATTTTTTAGTCTGTTGGATAAATTTACTAATTCATTCTTCGACACGGGTTTGACAAACATAGATTTGTTATGTAAGTTAAGTAGCTATTATTTTTAAAGGAATGTGTCCTCATATAGAGCTCTGTTTGACTTATAAAATATTATTATTTAAAAAATTATAATTTAATAATGTAGGTAATATAATTAATCATCGTAAATTTACAGGCAAATATTTTTAATCTAATGTAGAGCAGAAATTGTATAAAAGTTTCCAAATGCCGATAAAGTTGTGTTAAGAATTTTAAAATTTCACCTTTACACCAGCACCTGCCTCCATCAGGCATCTAATGGAAATCATTTTCAAAAGCTTTATGTAACAGAAGCTTACAAGTAAAGATTTATCAAATCATGTGGGTACACGGGTGTAAGTTTGTCATATAAAATTTGAAATATATTGATGATGACTATCAGATTCTATTTATATAAATAAATCCGCAAGGAAAATTTATCGTTCAAGAGGTTTTTCTCAAGCTGGTATTCGTCTAAGCTTTTTAACCATAAAAATGTTATTTTGAAAATAAAATATACTTAATTGGATTGTGTACATATAAGGACCTTAAAGTCCTACGCGGGTGGGGCATAGGGCCTCAGTAAAAGCTATTTTGTGATAGGACCTTGGCTTCGTTCCTTGTTAATCCTGTGCCTTTAATTCATCTAACGCTTCTTCATATCTAGATAAGTCTTCTCACCTTTCACGATCTCTGTGAATTCTATTCCAGGACCAATTCGGCTACGCCTGATCTATTTCTGACCATACTAGAGTGTTTTTATTGCCTCAAATTACATTTTATTAGTTAAAAGCTATAATTTGTTAAAAAAACATAAATAGAAGAATACGTATCAAATCTCGCTTACTTTATTCCTTAATAAATAAACATTCCCTTTTACTATCGAAGTGTCTCAAATCATTTAAAAAATCGAGCACAAGTTTTTTTTTTAATTTCATTCGGAATCATCAGAATGGTCACAAATTATTCAGGTTTAATACACAAGAGGTCAACTTTTTTTTGACAAAAACCTATTTTCACATGAAAATTATTCGAGAATTAAGGCCATGGAAAAATCGTGGCATGAGGAGAAATTTCTACAATTTCTACAAAATTATTCACAGTTAAACTGTGTCATGCAGCTGTTAGTCCATTTCTGATTCAGACTTCCCACTTCCCATATGAATTATTATCGGCTCTATTACAATGTCCATCGTAATGTCAACCTGCCACATTTTTTTCTTTATTGTGCGCATGTCGAATGACCTTTTTCCAATTTTCGGCAGAAACATTTCCAATAGCTTGCTGAAATATTGGTGAAGATCTTTCATTAGTATTATTCCTGGCGACTTCTTCTTTTATTTGGCCCCATATTAATTCAATAGGATTGGAATTCACAATGATATGGAGGTAATCCCAAAATTGTGTGACCTTTTTCTATTGCCATTTCATCTACAACATATTTTGGTATAATGAGAGACTGTGCGATAAGGCATAGGAGTACGGCTCTCACCATATCTGCTTCGCAAATATTCGACTTACTTGTCAACCAGGCTTTTATATCTGCTTTTTTTCGTGCCAGAATTCGGAATCTTCCCCGTTATTCTGAACTGTAATAGGAAGCTTTGTCCATCACAATCGCAGAATGTTCGGCCAAGTGTCTCAGAATTTGTGCAAAGCAATTTTCGGGAACCATTCATTCCTTTATGGTAGACTACTGTTTTATTCGATTGGAAGCAGAGAGAACCATCTTCAACGAAATCATCCTCAGATGCTGCGAACTCCTTGGCCTGATGGATTTTTAACCCTGTCGTAAATCCCTGAATGAATGCCTATCTCGGATTCAAGATTGTTGTGTCCTTCCATACTTTAGTTACCGCGTTCACCCAAGTCTCATCTAAGAAGTACAATTTCTTGCCTTCTGTACACCAAAGTATTTAAAAATACTGTTTTATTAGATGAACGGGAATAAGAGTAAATAAAGATAACGAACTAAACAATATCTGAAACACTGAAACATAAAATATGGCGAGCGTAGGTGCATCTTTACTATGTACATACTTTGATATGCGATGTAAAGCAACGTCAGTCGCAGTTAGTTGTTGGATGGGTGACCGTTCCAACGAAGACCGCGTTCTCGCCTCACACATCTTCCAGCGGCTTGTATATCAGTGTATGCGCGGAAGCTATACAACCTTAGGCGAGGGTTGTATAGGGGATATGCCATCCTTCGGAGGGGATGTAAAGCCGTTGGTCCCTTGTCTATTAAATGTTAGGCAAGTAAAAGATCCCTACTCTTCTTAAGGGAAGAGGTTCGGCAAAATTCCTGGTTGGGAGTAGCTCGTCTACAGGCGTCGGTGATAGGCCTCACTAGCGGAAATAGGCCGACGTTAAATACATGTATTTAAAAAAAAAGGAACATAAAATGGTTGGTTGTTGTTACATGGCCTATGTCCATTTAGCAATTTTATATAATAACTAGTATTTTATTTATATTTAGCAGAATCTGTGTAGCATTTTGATTAGTTTTTGTAAGTGAAACTGTTTTCAACTATGAGGATTTTCCTTATATAACTGCTAAATCATTTCACATTGTTTTATGTACATATTTTTATATCGTGGGAACTCATTCATGTTTTCTTTAACACTATTATGTATCTCTGTTCTATTACAGCACCTCAGGAAACAATTGTAGAATTCAAGTCTACAAAACATTTATTTACATTATTATACCTATATTTCAATTTTTATATTTTTGTTTACTATGTAAGTACATATGGTTATTCTTCTTACCTTTGATTTTCTAATTAACCTGTTATATAGTCTATCCTATAGGATGTAATATATTTGCTGAATTCTCACAAAACGGTTTGTATATGTTTTACTATTTATTACGGCAGTTCGTATTTTTGGTTATGTATAGTGTTGAGCTCCTGTTTTTATTTATTCATTGTATGCTCCTGTTTCTATATATTCATATATAAACGCATCACCTTAAGCACAAAGATAAGGTGGCGTGTGTCAAGTTGTAAGAAAAGAAAATAAATTGTCATAAACGAAAAGATACAATTTTGTATTTTTATACTAAATAACAAACAACCAAACAAAATATTGTGTTTGGGGTGGATTTATTCGAAAAGTTATTAAAATTACAGTCCACTCACGATACAGGATAAGTCCACGTAAAACCCAAACACGAAACATGGCCCTTCGATCCGCATAATCAGTGTTGGAAAAATAAATCATAAATTGCAAAAAGGAATTTAACTATTGGATTCATCGAGTTAGTACCAGGAATATGGAATAGTCTGCAGAAGTTTAACCTAGGAAAAACTTCAAACATCAGAAAGTAATTTTCTATCATACATTGAAATTAGCGACTTGCATCCTGAATCTTCGATTTTGGGAGTAAATGAAAACATATTGTCAGGCAAGTTTTCTGTCTTCTTTCATTTATTGTCTCAATTTGTTTTTTATTTCATTATTTAGTATTAGTAATCACATGATATATGATATTTAGCTCATCTTTAAAACACGTATTTTAAATATGATTTCAGACATTTAAAATATAAAATCAATAATCATCAACATCTTGGAAAATAGTTTTTCCAAAAATAACAATTTTAGTCAAAAACAATTTAATTAACAGGCGATATGGCAGATATGAAGGAGTTAATTGCAAAACGTGGGATTTTTAAGGCCCAGCTCACCAAATTTACTACTTTTGTCAACGAATTAGCAAATAATCAAACAAAAATAGGTGAATTACGGCCACGTTTAACCAAATTAGAGCAAGTCTGGAGTGGATTTGGTGACATACAAACTCAAATTGAGTTAATGGATGAAACTGATACGCAATCTGCAGAACGGGATTCATTCGAAAACAAATATTTTGCAATTGTTGCACAAGCAGAACCATATTTACATTCAAAACAATTTTCCCCGCAAGTTTCAGATGTTCAGCGAAATATAGTTTTACCAAAAATAAAACTTCCGGAATTTTCTGGCGCTTATGATATGTGGTATAATTTCTATGATACGTTTAAATCATTAATTCACGATGATAAGAAATTGAGTAATATACAGAAATTTCATTATTTGCAAGCTGCCCTGAAGGGAGAGGCTGCCCAGGTAATACATTCTCTTGAAATATCAGATGCAAACTATGATATGGCTTGGACGTTACTAAAGTCGCGATTCGAAAATAAAAAAGTTATTATCCGTACTCACATAAAACATATTTTTGAACTGCCAAATGTAACAAAAAGTTCACAATCTTCATTGAGAGAATTTTTAGATAAGTTCCAAAAACATCTTCAGTCTTTAAAAAATTTAAAACTGCCAGTAGATAAATGGGACGAAATTCTCATTTACTTATTAACTTCAAAATTAGATCCCAATTCAAAGAAGGAGTGGGAAATTCATTCAAATGATATAGAGTCACCTAAAATAAATCAATTTAGTGAATTTATATCAAAAAGGTGCCAACTTCTAGAATCAATGGACAATAAAACAACACAAAATATAACCCATCGAAAACAAGATTTTAAATCACAAACATACAGCACAGTTGATCGACCAATTATTTGTCCATTTTGCAAAGAAGATCACTTCATTCATTCTTGCAAAAAGTTTCTGGAGTTAAGTCCACAAACACGTTACTCTGAAGTTAAAAAATTAAGGTTATGTTCAAATTGTCTCAGACGTGGACATTTGACTAAAGAATGCCATTCAAGAACATGCAGCACATGTAATAAAAAGCACAATTCTTTATTACATTTTGAAAATAATTCACAAGCGCAGATTCATACACAAAGACAATGTAATTCTCAAACAAATACGCACTCGGTAAATCATGCATTTACAACCGAGAATACAATCCAGGAGAACCTACAATCACCAACAATATCAACTCATTGTAGTGGAGGTTTTAGATCATTCATATTACTATCAACGGCAGTGATTTATATATATGATTTTCAAGGTAACCCAATCAAATGTCGTGCATTACTTGATAGTGGGTCGCAGTCAAATTTTATCACTAGTGAACTGTACAAAAAATTAAACTTAAAATCAATGTCTATTAATTTGCCAGTTATGGGCATAAATTCATCATTAACAAACATATCACAAAAAACTCAAGCCAAAGTTCAATCGATTCATAATAATTATAATGTAACAATTTCTTTTTTAATCATTGATAAAATAACAGAAAGCATTCCTCAGTTCACATTCAAACGTTCTGCGTTTAACATTCCAAATAATATAAAACTGGCTGATCCCAATTTTTATGACTCACAGCAAATAGATATTTTACTTGGTGCTAGCATTTTTTATGAATTAATGTGTGTGGGACAAATAAAGTTAGGTCCTAACCAACCGATTTTACAGAAGTCTACTTTTGGGTGGATTGTATCTGGTCCCATGAAATCCTCATTGTAACTTAATTACCAATTCAGAAATAAACAAGCAATTAGAAAGATTCTGGATGATTGAACAAGGTCCTACAGAAAAAATGTATACTCAAGAAGAGTCTGAATGTGAACAGCATTTTTTGAATAATTTTAGTAGAGATCAAGTTACTGGTAGGTTTTCGGTAAAGCTACCTCTCCGAGACAATTACTTACATTTAGGTGATTCTCAAGAAACTGCAATTAAAAGATTCTATTCAATAGAACGTAAACTATTGAAAGATTCGCAACTTCGTCTTCAATATAATGATTTTATGAATGAATATAAATTGTTAGGTCATATGTCTGAAATTAATCCGAATTGCGCTCAAGATAAAATTACATTTTATTTTCCACATCATTGTGTCAAAAATGAATTATCACTTACCACAAAACTGCGTGTAGTTTTTGATGGGTCGTGCAAAACATCCTCTAATTTATCAATAAATGACGTGCTCAAGGTAGGTCCCATAATTCAGGAAGACCTTGTTTCTTTATTAACCCGTTTTCGCAAACATAACATAGTTATAAAGGCTGATATAGCCAAAATGTATCGACAAATTGAAATCCATCCAGATCATAGGAATCTGCAACGTATTGTCTGGCGGTCGGATCCCAGTAAACCTTTAGCTCATTTTCAACTTAACACGGTTACTTACGGGACCTCTTCGGCTCCCTTTTTAGCGATTAGATGCTTGCAGCAAGTGGCAAAAATCAGGAAAAGTATCCTACAGCTTCTCAGGTAATACTTCACGATTTTTATGTAGATGATCTCATTACAGGTACTAGTGATGAAGAATCAGCCAAAATATTAATACAAGATCTAACTACCATATTAAATAGCGCATGCTTCGACCTGCGTAAATGGACTTCAAACAATGTTCAAATTTTTTCAAATCAAGATATGTCTAATTTGGAAAACTACATCATTTCTGATGATGTAAGTTGCAAAACATTGGGCGTATTGTGGAATGCAAAGCAAGACATTTTTCAGTACACTACCAATCCAGAATCTCATAATAAGAAAAACATTACAAAGAGACAAATTCTCTCCATAATATCGAAAATTTTCGATCCATTGGGACTCGTTGGTCCTGTTACTATTACAGCAAAGGTTATATTACAACAGTTGTGGTTATTAAAGTTGAGCTGGGATGAATCACTTCCATTAGAGTTATTTACAAAATGGAACAATTTCTACAGTCAGTTATCGTTTCTTGATGGTATTACTATTCCCCGTCAAATCATGGTTTCTAAACCAATCAATATTCAAATTCATGCTTTCAGCGATGCCTCGTTGATTGCCTTTGGTTCATCTGTCTATATGCGCTCCGTTGATTCCTCAAGTCAAATTCTGATTCGTTTAATAACAGCTAAATCTCGTGTGGCTCCCCTAAAATCTATAACTGTTCCGCGGTTAGAGTTGAGTGCTGCCCTTCTCATGGCACAATTAGTTAATAAAGTTATTTCCGCTTTAAATATTTTTATTAACGAAATTCATTACTGGACAGATTCGACAATTGTTTTATCCTGGCTTGCAATGGAACCAGGAAAACTTAAAACATTCGTTTCACATCGTGTAGCCGAGATGCAACAACTTTCAAAAATTTCCCAATGGCATCATATTGCTTCAGGAGACAACCCAGCTGATATTATATCTCGTGGCTTAAACCCTACAGAGTTATCTAAATCCTCATTATGGTGGCATGGTCCGTTATGGCTGCATCAAGAAGTCATTCCGTATTATAAATATGAACCGATCAATCCTATAAATATTCCTGAATCGAGAGTAACTCATGCTTGTATTACTACTATCGACTCAGACATTTTTACTAGATACTCATCCGTTTTAAGGTTGCAGCGGATGACAGCATATTGCTTACGTTTTAAAGCAAATTTAACTATAAACTTAAAATCAAAAACTCTTGGTAAGTTAACTCTTGATGAGCTAAATGAGAGCGCTATTAGATTGACACAATTAGCACAAAATCACGAATTTTTCATTGAATTACATGCACTTTCAAACAAACAATCTATTCCTAAAAATAGTAAATTAAACTCACTAGATCCATTTTTGGACGATAAAGGTTTAATAAGAGTTGGTGGGAGATTAAAAAACTCTAATTTAAAATTCGACCATAAGTTTCCAATGGTATTGCCAGCAAAGCATCCACTAACTACTTTAATTATTCGTCATGAGCATGAAAGAAATTTTCATGCCGGTGCACACGCTACATTGTCCAATGTCAGAGCCAAATATTGGCCATTAAATGGTAAGCAAACAGTTCGATCCGTTTTAAGAAAGTGCATTATCTGCTTCAGAGCAAATCCTTCTTGTATATATAATAAAATGGGAGACTTACCTACCCCTAGGGTCACACCCACACGTGCATTTTCCATATGTGGGCTGGATTATGCTGGACCATTTATGATAAAAGACAGCAAATTTCGAAACAGAAAGTTCATTAAATGTTACATATGCATTTTTATTTGTTTCTCAACGAAAGCTGCACATCTGGAACTTGTTAGCGACTTAACCACAGATGGTTTTTTAAATGCCTTAAAGCGTTTTGTATCAAGACGTGGCCTATGTCAGCAAATCTGCTCCGACAACGCAACAAATTTTGTAGGTGCTGATAATGAATTTCAGCGAATTTTTCAAATTCAGAAAACGGATAAATTTCATAATTATTTAAATGAAAATAAAATTTCTTGGAACTTCATTCCCGCACGTTCTCCTCATTTCGGAGGACTGTGGGAGGCAGCTGTAAAGTCAGCTAAATATCATATAAAACGTGTATCAGCAAATGCAAATCTTACATTTGAAGAATTCTATACACTGTTAACCCAAATTGAGGCAGTAATGAATTCCCGGCCGCTGCATTCTCTATCATCAGATCCAAATGATCTAGAACCATTGACCCCTGGGCATTTCTTAATTGGAACAGCACTAAATGCAGTACCCCAAGAAAATCTCATTGATAGCAAGATTAGTCATCTATCTCGATATAGGCATCTCCAAAAGATTGTCCAAGATATATGGCAGCGTTGGTCCAGGGACTATTTACATTGTCTTCAGCAGCGTTCCAAATGGAAATTTGAAAAGCGAATTCCAGAATTGCTTGGCTCCCTTGTCATACTGAAGGAAGAAAACAGACCACCTCAGTCATGGCATTTGGGGCGCATCGTAGCTCTACATCCAGGCAAAGACAATATAGTTCGGGTTGTTAGTGTCAAGACCCCTCATGGTGTTGTTAAACGTGCAACCGCCAAAGTGTGTGTGTTACCGATTGACTAACTTTAACGAAGGACAATTTGTTGTTCGACTACTAGTATTAGTTTAATTAATTTCATAAATCAACTATTTAGTTTCAATTTTTCTAATAATGTATGAGTACATTTTGTTGAAAGACCTGCATCCTTTCAAGGGTGGCGGCATGTTGAGCTCCTGTTTTTATTTATTCATTGTATGCTCCTGTTTCTATATATTCATATATAAACGCATCACCTTAAGCACAAAGATAAGGTGGCGTGTGTCAAGTTGTAAGAAAAGAAAATAAATTGTCATAAACGAAAATATACAATTTTGTATTTTTATACTAAATAACAAACAACCAAACAAAATATTGTGTTTGGGGTGGATTTATTCGAAAAGTTATTAAAATTACAGTCCACTCACGATACAGGATAAGTCCACGTAAAACCCAAACACGAAACATATAGAAATTACAAATTGCAAAGTAAATCAGCTGTGGTATTCAACTAATATCAAACTATTATTAATTATAGATTCCCTTTATCGATTCTGTAATTTGCTTGAGTACGGGAATCTACATAAGGCAGGTTGTACGCTTACTCAACAATTGACAGATGGCGATACCTGTGCAATTTTCTACATTTTACTACTTTCCATTTAATTAGTAAAAGTAGATTTTGCAAGTTTGTGTATTGGTATTTTTTTGCAGAAAGTAGGATAAATAAAACTTACCTTGCTAGTAAAATTTCATAAAAAAATCATTTGCCTACAGCTTTTGTACTGATTCATACCTACACAAACTTAATTGTGGACATCAGTAATTAATATTACATTTTTATATCCGCGTTAACAAGTGTTTAACAACTAGGTAATTTTCATTTATTGGTAATTTAAAATTTCAGTAATCTTCAATTTTTGTCTTTGATGTAATTTCAATATTTTTAAAATAAATTTAAATTCAAATTCAATTCTTTTTAATTTAATAAGTAATTAAAATACTATATATTCCACATAGTTATAAAATATTTTTTCTTTCTTTTCTATTTTTTGGCAATTTATAGTTGCGAATCAGCATCTTGAAAATTCTTCTGCATATTTATAATTTGAATTTCTTCAAACTTCTGCATCTTGAAAATTTTATATTCTTCAAACTTGAAATTCAACTATATATATATATATATATATATATATATGTTATATGAAAATATACCCTGTATCTCTGAGACATTGGCCTCACCACTCTCAGCGGTATTATATTACATAGATATCAAATAACGACTCCTCTCAGCATCCGCTCTCCCGAGAATTAGATAAGATTGTATTCTTGCAAAACTGCATAATTGCAGTTCCTTTGTTCCCAAAGGTTATAAATGGGAGTAGTGTACTTTCAGACGGCAGTCTTAAACTCATGTTGGAATAAACAAGTCAAAATTATTATTGTTCTAATTTATAAAGAGTCAACGTTGACTCCATTAATAAATAAATAAAGTTTTTAAAAAGTGATTTCAACAATCGATTATCTAACATTGGCGCAGTCGTACGGATCTGAAAAACACCCTGTAACCCAGAGGTGGTGGATTTCAATCCTTCAATCAGTAAAGAATCTACGAGAAACAAGAAAAATACAATTTCAAGCAGACAAGCAACGTCTCAACAAGCTCACAAGAAGCATCATATACACATCGAGAAATAATTAGCAAGTAAGAAACATCCCTGGCCCCTGAAAGTCGGTGTCTTCGGCACTTGGAACACGTCACCGTGGATAGGAACACCTAGTGATACCCCTGACGGTACATCCCAGTGTAGCAACGCTTACGAAACCGCATTCGACCTTCCATCTGGACCCCAGGCATGAAGATAGTAATGTAAGTAATTTAAGAATCATCTCGATTTATTTTCTATTTCAAACTGCACTAAACATTTATATTTTATCATTCGTACATTGCATTCACATTTGCATTAAACCCACGACAGTTCTGCAATCTAATTTAGTTGAATATATTATCTAAATATCGTATTACTTTAGCCGATATTTTATTTTATTTTAACACATAAATATTTTCATTGCAATCAATATATTAATTTGACATATATCAAGTTTAATCTTTATCTTGTAACGTTTTTATTGCAATTTAATACTACTACTACTAATAAAGGTTAACGTATTGTTTATACCATATGACTATAATATCTGAATAAGTGCAAATACCATCGCAAAAATAATTTGTTACATACTTTATACAGAAAAGAATACAATTTCGTTTCCTTTTATTCATTATTATTGCCAGTGGCGTACTCTTGCACCTTTTACAATTAATTTTTATTATTTTTTTGTGTGTACCAAATTAATTTTTGTTTGTTTATCTGAAATTTATATACAAATCTTAATAATACAAAATGGCGAACCAACCAAATACTACAGCAAATAATACCAATAACGCTGATGAAACTCTTACCATAGAACCCTACAGGTTAAGTGAGATTTTCTCAATAGTTCCAGAGTTCGACGGGAACCCCATTTTCCTACAAACCTTTATTTCCGCGTGTGTTTTCGCGAACGGAATGTCTATAGAGGACCAGCGTATTTTACTCACCCTGCATATTAAAAACAAACTTCGCGGAAAAGCTGCCGAATTAATAAATTCGAGGAACCCTGCCACTTGGGCAGAAATTAAAAGCCTACTTGAGGCGCATTTCGGTGATTCACGCGACTTGACAGCCCTTATACAAGACTTACAACGGATTCACCAACTACCTAATGAAACTGCCCTGACATTCGTATCTCGTTTACAAACACATAATGCCAAAATGCACGCTGCTGTGCAAAAACAGACTTTGACGTTGGAAGAAAAGACAGCCCAATCATCCTTAATTGAAACCATGACTCTAACAACACTACTTACCGGACTAGAACCCAAACTTGGACAAATAATCCGTGCCGGAAATCCCAGCGACATGCTAGAAGCAATTAATAGAATCAAACGCGAACTCCAACTGTCCTACTTCGAGTCACAAAAATTCCCAAAACAAACTATCAACAAAAACCCCATCCAGAATCAACAGAGGCGTCCCAACTCCCAACAATTCTGTAATTTTTGCAAACGTAACGGGCACAATTTTAATGAGTGCCGTACAAGACTACAATTCTCACAACAAAATCAGAACTTTAGACAAAACAATTTTGCCAGTCCTCCACAATTTTCTAGACCGAATTTCCAAAATTCTCCCAACCAGCAATATCAAAGAAATTTCACGCCGCAACAAGATTTTCAACAGAATAGGCCTTCTGTAATAAGACCTAATCCGAACTTTCAGAGATCCCCAAATCAACAAAATTCAAATTTCAATCCTAACTTTAACAGACAAAACCCGCAGAGAACACATCACGTTAATTTTGACAATCATTTCGACTCTCAAAATTATGATACTAATTTTTACAATGAAACTGATAATTTCAGTGACCCGCAATTCCATAACTTCGGAAACTATCAAACTAATTCTAGCCTTGATAATATGGCAAACATGCCACAAATAAATTATGAAGATTACCCCCATTTCCCGCAAAATAACAACGATAACATGCCATACCAAAATGAGAATTATACAGCTAATTCTCAGATGTCGCAGGATTATACTGCTAATCCTCAGGATTTTCCATTAGGCCCGGAGTATTCAATGAATACTCCAACCCGAGAAATAAATTTCGAAGTGGACCAAATGTCCAACCAAATCCAAACATTAAACCTGAACGACAATTACAACCCCCTACTGAATTTCTCAGACCAGAACTTCG
The DNA here is from genome assembly GCA_963675555.1 of Leptura quadrifasciata. NCBI lineage: Eukaryota > Metazoa > Arthropoda > Insecta > Coleoptera > Cerambycidae > Leptura > Leptura quadrifasciata. Next base: position 23,108,522 of record OY776681.1, on the reverse strand, counting down.
CTTAAATTGGCCTACACACACACTATTGACCGTGAATTCTAGTAATCTTTATTTCATAAATGACATTTCGAACAAATTTAAACTCTTAATTGATACTGGCGCAGGTATTTCGATTTTTAAGCATAAGACGGCGGAAAATTTTAAAAATAGATCTCCAGAAAACGCGATTATACAAGGCATAACCGACGAAAAAATTAAAATTAGCGAATCTGTTCTTATACCATTTAACGCACGCGACCCACACAGAGTCTATATTCACGACTTGGACATAGACTTTGACGGATTATTAGGTGCCGATTTCATGGAACACTACGAATGTAGAATAGATTTCAAAACCAGGCAACTAATTACAAATTTTAAAACATTGCCCATCTTCAAAGTAACTGACGATTCTCCAACACCCGAAATCAACAAAATCCGACAAAATCATAATTCTAGCCAAAATACTATCCAAATTGACGGTCGCACGGAAAAGGTTTACAAACTAAAATGCAATCTTAGAAACACTGACGCTGTACTGTCAGCGCAGGAAAACGAAAAAGTTCGTTTGCCTAATGCTCTTGTTAGGGTAAACGAAAATGGAGAATTTTTGACAACCGTAATTAATGCAAACGCCATTCCGAAAATTATAAATTTTTCTAATCTAAAATTAGAACCATTGCAAAAATTTAAATCGATTTTTAATTTAAATGTTCAAAATTCCGACTCACACATACAGACCGACAGATCATCTGAAATTATTAACCAGTTACGTTTAGATCATCTAAACTACGAGGAAAGTGAACTAATTACACAACTTTGCCTAGACTTTTCTGAAATATTTTACCTGGAAGGAGACAACTTGACTTTCACTAACGAGATTAAACATTCAATCGACACTAATAATTCTAAATCTGTATTTACAAAATCGTATCGCTACCCTCAATGCCATAAACAAGAAGTCAAAACACAAGTTTCTAAAATGCTGGACCAAGGCATAATCAGACCTTCAATTTCTCCCTGGTCATCTCCTGTTTGGGTTGTACCCAAAAAACTCGATGCCTCTGGCAAACAAAAATGGCGAGTCGTAGTAGATTACAGGAAATTAAACGAATTGACTATTGACGATAAATACCCTCTCCCAAATATTTCTGACCTTTTAGACCAACTAGGCAAATGCCAATATTTTACCACACTAGACTTAGCTTCCGGATTCCACCAAATAGAAATTGACGCGAAAGACATTCAAAAGACTGCTTTCACAGTCGAAAACGGTCATTTCGAATTCGTTAGAATGCCATTCGGTTTAAAGAATGCTCCATCAACGTTTCAAAGAGTGATGGATAATATCTTGTTAGGAATCCAGAATGAACGCTGCCTTGTTTACATGGACGACATTATCATTTACTCCCCTACTATTCACGATCATATTTCCCGACTGACAGAAGTATTCAAACGCTTAAGGAAAGCTAACCTCAAAATTCAACCCGACAAGTGCGAATTTCTACGCAAAGAAGTCGCTTATCTAGGACATCTTATAACAAAAGACGGTGTTAAGCCAAATCCCAGTAAAGTAGATGCCATTTTAAACTTTCCTCATCCGAAAAATCAAAAGGACATTAAATCTTTCTTAGGTTTAGCGGGCTATTATAGACGCTTTATTCCAAATTTCTCTAAGATTTCAAAGCCCCTGACCAAGCTACTACAAAAAGACACTCCCTTTAACTTTGACAATGATTGTATGAATTCGTTCGACAACTTAAAGCAAACATTGACGACGACTCCGATATTAATATATCCTAATTTTGATGAGCCTTTCATCCTAACTACCGACGCGAGCGCATTCGCCATCGGATCGGTACTCTCTCAGGGAAATATAGGCAAAGATCTACCAATTGCATACGCTTCCCGAACTTTATGCGGTGCGGAAACAAAGTATTCCACCATTGAAAGGGAATTATTGGCCATAGTATGGTCAGTAAAACACTTTAGACCATATTTATTCGGTAGAAAATTCAAACTAGTCACCGACCATCGACCACTTACCTGGTTATTCTCAATAAAAGACCCAGGAAGTAGACTTGCCCGCTGGCGACTCAAACTAGAGGAATACGACTACGAAATCGTTTACAAGCCCGGAAAAATCAATAAAAATGCCGATGCCCTCTCTAGAATCAAAATAAACCATTTTTCCAAATGTTCTAAATTCCATTCCAAAATCTTAGCCGCGAACGAAGACACAGACGATGACGGAAATCCAGACAATGACGATGAAATCACAAACGAACAAATAATTCAAGAATTTAATACTTTCTCCCGACTATACAAGACCAAATCTTTAATTGACTACTCTAAAATTCAAACTTCGAATAAACAACTCCTGGACCGAGAAAACAAACACATCATAACTTTCTTTCAACAAAATAACCTAAGAGATTTTCATCACCAAATTATCGACGACATTTTCGAGGAAAACCCTGAATTTTACGACGACAAAATAAATATCCTCTCTAGTAGATCGGTTAGACATAGGAAATACTATATCATTCCTCTACCCTTTGACCCTGAATCTGTAGTAGAACATTTGTTCTTAGCAATATACAAAAATCAAAATGAATTAGATCTTTCTAATACTTATCATGTCGAAAATAACTTAGACCTCCCCATACTCGAAATTCTGTCATTTATCTTCGCAGAAAAGGACCTAAAGCTCATTATCTGTCAAAACCTAGTACAAACACCTGACGAAGACCAAAGACCGATAATTCTTGACCAAAACCACACCGGCAAGAACAACCTACATCGCGGAATAAACGAGACGATGCGTAGGATCAAAAACAAATACAATTGGCAAGGACTAACCAAAGATGTTGAAAATTTCATTAAAAATTGCGAAATTTGTCAACGGACTAAAGTTTGCCGTAAAAATCTTAACAACCCTCTAGTAATCACTGAAACCCCGAGAACACCTTTCGAAAGAATTAACATTGATCTATTCGAATTTCCTACACGAAATTACGCTCTAACTATCCGTGACGAACTTACAAAATTCACACAAGCCTATGCAGTACCGGATAAAAGCGCAAAATCTGTGGTAAACACCCTATTGTTATATTTTCAACATTACGGTACCCCACTAAGGATTCACTGTGATTACGGCGGTGAATTCGACAACAACTTACTAAAAGACCTCTGTACCCTCTACGATATAAAACTGACATATTCTAGCGTAGGACACCCCCAATCTAACGGTTCTATAGAACGCTTTCACGCTACCTTAGCCGAAATGATCCGAATTCACAAAACTGAAAACCCAAATGAACACCCTTTTACCATATTACCATATGCAGTAATATGCTATAACAATTCGGTTAATAAAACGCATGGTTTTACACCATACGAACTGGTTTTTGGACACACAGCTAATAGACCACCAGAGACCCTGTACAACCAAAAAGACCTAATAACTAAATATGTTAGGGACTTAAATAATAGGATATCTCACTATTACCAAATTGCACGCAGTCGGACTGAAGCGCAAAAACAAAAAGCTAAAGTCAGATTCGACAGAAATATCCCAGAAAATCGCCCCACGTATAACGTTGGAGACGAAGTATATGTAAAAGAATCCCAAATCAAAAGTAAGTCACAAAATAAATTCAACGGCCCTTTCGAGATCAAAGAAATTTTCCAAAATTCTGCCACTTTGTTAAATCCCGAGACAAATCAAACAAGTAAAGTAAATTTTGATAGAATGAAACCATATACTGAAGATTAAAATTTATTTTCAGGTTTCTACTGCTGTTCGGATCAGCATTTTCTCAATACGAAATAACACCAATAAACAATACTGTCGGTGTTTACTATCACAAAGACACGGACATTGTCATCTCACACAAGAAATGGACGTTACTCGTACATAAAAATATATCGACCTTTAAGACAGCTCTTGACAGAAACGACAAAATTTTACAGACAATCCTTACCACCCTTGACCCAGCATACAAAAACATGAACGAATTCGCGAGTGAGGTTAAAACGCATTTAAGCCTCCTAGGACAAATCTCAAAATCCATACAAACTAAATTTGACGAAATACATCTCGACACGAAACGCTACAAACGCGGAATCATAAACGGAATTGGTTCAATATTCAAAGCAATTACCGGAAATTTAGACGCAGAAGACGGTAAATACTACTCTGACTGTATCAATAAACTAAACCAAGACGAACGTCAGATAGAAAATTTGATGAAAAATCAAATATCAATTACAAATTCAGTTATTAAAAATTTTAACACGACAATTCAAAAACTACTAATAGACGAGGAGACATTCAACAAAGACATAAAAGAAATCGAATACGCAATCTTAGACATTACGTATAACGTACGAGCAGTTGAAACAAAATTAAAATTCTTGGAAATTTGTGAACAACTCATGGCGAGCTACCTATTTATAGAGGACAACCTCAACGATATTTTAAATTCGATCACTTTCGCGAGACTCAAAGTAATTCATACGTCTATCATTAATCCCCAGGATTTGGTAAACTCATTGCAGGAAATTTCACAAAACCTACAAAAGGACAATTTGCCACTCCCAATTAAACTTTCAAATATTGCACAGTATTTAGATATTATTGAATTAAAAGCTTTCCAAATGAACTCAGAATTAGTATTTGTATTAGATATACCCCTAGTAAACCCTCAAACGTACTCTGTTTTCCAATTATACCCCATTCCTATCTTAGATAGTAGAACTGGTCTGTATCATATTTTGTCAACTTCTCAAAAATATATCGCGAGAGATGATGATTCTTTGATGTACATACCCGTTGCTGACCTCAGAGAATGCAAGCCACTCCATACCAATACTAAATTATGTCCAAATTTGTTTGCATATCCAATTGACAACAACGCCATATGCGAAGCCCGCCTTTTCAAGGATCTACAAACCCTACCAGAAAACTGTCAAACGTCAACTATCATCGGCCAAGGACACAACATCCAAAAACTAGATGAAAACGTGTGGATGATCATCAATACAGAGCCACTACAAATGAATATCAATTGTCCGAAGGAGACTTCAAAAACCGACACCATCTTCAAAAACTCTATAATTAAATTACAACCAAATTGCTACGCCTTCATAGGCATCACGAAGATCCAAGCTAGCACAGACGAAACGACAGACGTGAAGAACGACGCTCACCCCATACAAATCCCTTTCGAGTGTTGCAACCAGGTTCCGGACAAAGTTCGAGTGCCCAATCTGAAACCACTAAAACTAAGTGATCTGAACACCGAAGACCTCGATATCGCCAGACACCAATTAGACCAGTATTCAAAAGACTTAGACGACCTAATCAAGGAACCCTTCATCACGAGACACATTTCTTGGTTTACCTACCTTACCATAGTGCTAATTTTCGGACTCTTATTCTTGTATCTATTCTGTAAGTGTAAAGCAAGAAGACGAAGACTAGCCATCAACGTTTCCACGACTCCTTCATCTCCACCAAGGCCTAGTGAACCCCTCAGGACATTTACTAGCCTATTTCATCAACGAAGACGACCCCCACTAAGAAGAGAGGACGAAGAAGGTGAAGACATCGAACTTAATTAAACCAGACTGTTTGTGCCTTTTACTGACTTTTTGTACCAAGACTCTTCAGTGAATTTTTTCTTCACTTCATTGTTTATTTAGTGTATTTTATTATTCCTATTTTTTTGTTAGTTTCAAATGACTAACATTTTAACATGCTTTTCGTAACACAAACAAGCTAATACGCTTGCGTCTTACGCCTAGCATTTTTACATTTTATGCTTTTACATTTTACGCTTTTTGTATTTTTACATTTTATATTTTACATTTTATATTTTTATATTTTTCAATCTTACAATTTTACCATTTTACATTACTTTATATTTTTGAATTCTTGTTAAATCACAAATTTTGTTCAACTTAAAAGTTGCTGTATAAACAACAACTTTTTTTATAAGGGGGAAGTTGTTATATGAAAATATACCCTGTATCTCTGAGACATTGGCCTCACCACTCTCAGCGGTATTATATTACATAGATATCAAATAACGACTCCTCTCAGCATCCGCTCTCCCGAGAATTAGATAAGATTGTATTCTTGCAAAACTGCATAATTGCAGTTCCTTTGTTCCCAAAGGTTATAAATGGGAGTAGTGTACTTTCAGACGGCAGTCTTAAACTCATGTTGGAATAAACAAGTCAAAATTATTATTGTTCTAATTTATAAAGAGTCAACGTTGACTCCATTAATAAATAAATAAAGTTTTTAAAAAGTGATTTCAACAATCGATTATCTAATATATATATATTTCAATATTGAAATTCTGGTTTATATATTTTAAGATTATGCTTTATATTTAAGCTTTATATTTCATATTGAAAATTTGAGCTTCTTCAAATTAAAATTTGAGCTTCACACGAATTTATATTAATTATAAATTTATATTACGTTACGTAAATTTGCACCTACATTTGCGTTCATTAAGTTTCCAAAACCATATAATTGAACTGCATTTCTACTATCTTAAAACTTCACTTCATTGAGAGACGTAAACTAAATTGCCAAGAACCATTTTTTGCAGAACCCTTCACCTCAACGATACTCAGTCTCAGAATCTAGGATCCTGGTATAAATTTGTTATTGATATCATTAAATATCTTAAAATTTCATATTGCACATTATACAAATTGATTTATTTGTTCATGTAACATATTTTATCGTTCATTTTATACAATCTTTTATTTCTCTTACCAACAACTTCAGTCTAATCAATAGGAGACTGTTTATTCGAGAAAAAGAGACAACTCTACTGATTTTCACTATAGATGGTGCCCAATTAACATCAATTTCTCCTTGTCTCCTTTTCTGGAACTAAACAAGAATCTGTCATTTATGCTGTACATTCGAAAAGGGTAAGTTTCTCCACTCTTACGAATACTCCGGATCCACGACTCTTTGCTCCCGCTTAAATCAGCTAGTTGTCCGCATATGTTGCCTCAATTTTTTCCCAAAAATATATAATAAGGGAAAGGAAGGGCTTAAAAATCAACCAATAGAATAATTCTATTTAAATATGACGCTCTTTTTTGGTTAGCGGCTTAGCTGTTTCTAGTCAACAAGTAAAGTATAGATATAAACGAAGTTGCTATTTGTATGAACTACCCGTTTTGTGAGCTCCAATCCTCTCTACCTTCTTTTATTAGGATATATTAAAGCTCTTGTTACATATCTATCGAGTATGGGATAACATGCTACTGAGCATACAATATTGTAACCATTTCCAAAATTTTAACAGCAAAACTGGAAACAGTATCATTTCTAAAAGTAAGTGAACGTACTGTATGAGAAAAACATTCCTGCTTCATATTGATTTTCTCGTCAATACAACTACTTCTATCTTTACAGTTGTAATAACATTGTATGTTATAGTGAACATTTGATATTTTATTCAGTAGACATTTCTTATTTACTCTCTCTGCTTATTTATTTAATGACGCACTGCCCCATTATATTTTCGGTTCAGTGCAATCTTCCCCTCGTTAAAAAGGCTGCCTTTATGTACCTGCAGGAAGCAGGGTAAATGGAAAATAATTTATTATTAATACCAACTAGACCCTCCATGATAACTGCCAATTAAATATTAACAGTGTTGTGTTCGGAGAAGTGTTAGTCATTTCAGGAAATAACTACAACTTGTCGATTTTAGAGAAATTAACCATAGGTCTCTCACATGCCTGGTAGAGAAATAAAAAAAAAACTACGCCCCAGACTATTCCAGTAGCTATGTATCGTAGTTTAAATAAGATGACTGAGTAAAAACACGGTCTTATTGAAATTTATTAAATATTATTTTTCGTTAGGCAAATTTCAGTCCATTATAAAGGGTGGAGGGCCAGTGCGTTGGACCACGATATCTCGAGTTCTACGATAGCTAGAAATTTTTTAAAAAATTGCAAGTAAACTAGAAAAAAAGTCTATAATATACAAGACGAAATTACAGGACCAAGTGCCTTTTTTTAAATGGAATGCTATGTATATCAGCACATTTTTTAAGCCTCTTTCTAGGCTCTATTCATTCTTATATTAGCATGGAATGTCTCCCAACCACCTGGACGTAATGAATTTTTTTGTAGAAATAATGCAAAATAATAATGCAGTCACAATTATGGGTTTTAAGAAAAACTTATGTAAATACCAGTTACGAGACATCTAATTAATATTTTTGAATCATTTTCATTTCCTAAAAATGTACAGGGTGGCCAAAATTTATTTTTCAATTAAGAACATTTTAAATAGAATTTACTCAATTTTTTTCAAACGGAACACCCTGTATGTTTTTCGACGATGTGATGTAGAAATGAAAAACGAACATTTTTTTGTAAGTAGAATTTCAATTCTCTATGCAACAGCATGGTCGAAATTAGTTTTTCAATTTTTTTTTTCGTCCTCATGAAAACCACCCTTTAGATTAACTAAGGTGGGAGTGTTATTTGAGAAAAATCTTGAAACACGTGACCTTTTATCTTTTGAACGGCACATTTTGATTATCAAGTCAACTCCCTAGCCCCAACAACCCCAACAAAAATTACGGTAAGGTGGTCGAGTGACCCCTCATTTTAAAGGTATTTTGCAAGTGCATGATTGTTTTTAGGTTTATAAAAATAAGAGAAGTATAGAAAAAAAATTAAAACATTAAAATTCAACGTCAGAAGGAATTTTCAACAAATGCTCAAATTGTGCCCCACTAACCTCCATACAATAATACAAATTTTGTTCGAAACGTTTCCTTACATTTTGGAGGATCTGTGGCATAATTTGGCGGCATTATTCAACAATGCGTCGACGCAACTCTTCCAGAGACACTGGTTCCGTTGCGTAAATTTTACTTTTCAGATGACCCCAAAGGAGAAAGTTCAGAGAATAACAAGCGCATAATGAGGTGGGCTCCATCTTGTTGGAAAGTCAAATGGTCTTCTAGTCAATGATCGTCATTTTTAACGATACCTAAAAGAAATGGTTGGAGAAGATCTTCCAACACATCGAGGTAACGTTCGCCCGTCAGATCAAGAAAAATGGGACCAATCACGCGGTCTCCAAAAATACCGTCCAAAAGATTTAATTTTAGTGGAGTTAACATGCACTTCGTGGAATATTCTTGGATTCACGTCCGACCAAAACCAACAGTTATGGCGATTTACAGTACTATTTTAAAAAAATGTACACTCGTCAGAAAAACAAATGTTGAAATGAAAATTCGCATCCGCAATTCTCTCTGTCATAACTTCCCAAAACTGCTGTCGTGTATCTAAATCATCCCCATTCTAAATGTACTAAATGAATTTTGTACGAATGAAATTTAGGCTGCTTCAGGATTCGTCGAATACTACTCTAGGGATGTTAGTTACAGTGGCCAATTTCCTAGTACTTAGAGTTGGGTCTACAGTCATTTGTCCCAAAAGTCCAACCACAGTAGCCTCATTTGTCACCGGAAGTTCACGTTGAGGGCCTTATTTTTTGAACATGCTTCTTTAAACTTCGTGACCAATTCCAACGAGTATTTTCTTTCTCCGTGTTTATCGGGATGCTCTTGTTTAAATAAATCTGCAATCTCTTTCTTAGAGTAATATTATACAGACCACCCCAGATTATAATTCCGTAATGGATTCAGCTAAAGCTCTATATGTAATAATCAATTTTTTTTGTCTAATATGTCTCTTAATTGATAAAATTTGTATATTAATCGTCTTAGCCTTTTCACGACATACTCTATATGTTTGTTCCATCTTAGATGTTGATCGACAGCTATACATAAATATTTTATAACTTGCACTCGATTTATCGATGGACAATCACATGGTTTATTATTGCATGAGTTTTTATGAATAAACAACTCATATTTGCCTAATTTGCCACTAACTGTTAGGGTGAACGTCATAAACATCGTTTTTATTCACATTTAGGCTAAAACGATTAACATTCAACCAAATTTTCATTTTTTTAAGGCCGAATTCGGTACTATCGTATAATTCCTGCCAATATTTTCTCTTGAATAGCAGTGCTGTGTCATTATCATAGCAGAAAACATCATTATCGGATCCTATTATATCTGATATGCTGTGCATATATAATAAAAATAGAGTAGGCCCTAATACAGTTCCTTGGGGGACACCAGTGGTTATGATTTTAGAATCGCTGAGAGGTCCATTTATCTTTACTTTTTGTTTCCTATTTGGTAAGTAATCTTCATATATCTCTAGCCCATGCCCCCGGTTCCTATTTTTATGAGTTTACCTATTAGAATATCATGATCAATCGTATTATCGAACGCTTTAGCCAAATCCAGAAATATAGCAAGACATTTTTTATCATCATCCAGACCGTGGTAACACCATCTTCTGTATTTAATTAGGTTAAAATCCAAATAGCTTATTATTTAGTATTCTGTTATTGTCCAGATAATTATTTAACCGTTTTTAAGGCACTTTTAAAAATTTTTTGCAAAGTTGTTAATGAGCGAGATAGGTCTGTAATTTATTAATAGATTTTTTCACCTGATTTGTGAACAGGAGTAATTATAGCCTCTTTCCAACTGGTATTTTTGCGATCAAAAATATTAAATTTATAATGTGGCCTAACGGTTTCACTAAATATGTGTGATACTTTCTTATAAATTCGACTGGAATTTCATCGGGTCCAGGTGCACGATGGTTTTTTAATGCTGATATATGTATTGCTATTATTTCATTATATGTTGTTGGGTCTAAATAAAAGGAGACTTTTAGGTTTAAATTATGTGTCTCAGTTATATTTAGGCTATTATCAATGTTACCTGTTAGGATCTTACCTACATTTATGAAATAATCACTAACCAAATTAGCTTTTAATTTATTATTTGTTATAATATTATTCTGGTATAGTAAATACGGCCAAAATTGAAACTGGTCAGTTTTAAAGCACAGGACCGTGCGCACTGAACTTGATATTTTGTCCTATATATTTGGCAATGGTATCTAGATTCGAACGGTAGTTGAAACTGTGTAGGCGAGTCCGAGATTGGCAATGTAATCAGTCTGAATGAACCATCTACGACTGCACTGGTTTAAAGGTAATAAAACGGACAGACCTACTAGCACAAAAAACTCGTAAATCGTTTCTTTATCAGTCAACGTGGAAGTCTAACAACGTGCTGTCTATGTGCCAGTGCAGTGCATAAATACCTATTATAATATCAAGCGTAGGGGTTTAGTTAGTTACTGTTCATATTTATAAATATTTACTACTATATAAAAGGTAAAATATTTTAATTATTTACTAATTTACCATGGCTTTCTTACACGTACAAAGTCAACGTATTATTTTAAATATACATGAATGTTTAAAAAGCGAAAATCCTGAACAATGAGAGAAAGAAATAATACGACGTATTAACGAATTAACTAAAATATCAAAATCAACAATTTATCGCGTAATTCAAGAAGGCGATGTTATAGATCAAGCGCAAAGAGGAAACGGAAAAATACGAAATTAAAAAATATTGATGATGCCACTAGAGATGTAATACGGCGTATAATTTATAATATGTATGAGGAAAATATAGCTCCTACGTTAAAAATGGTTCAAGAAAAATTGAACGATTATCCTGATTATAATTATAGGTCTTTAGATACACTACGAAATGTCTTATTAGAATGCAGTTTTAAACATAAAAAACTTGACAGTCGTATGGTAATTATGGAATCGCGACATATAGTTTCACTTCGAGTAGATTATTTGGAAAAAATTAGAGAATATCGTAAACTAAACAGGCATATAGTGTATCTAGACGAGACGTGGTTTGACACGCATGATGTTGTTCAGTATGGTTGGATAGATAGTTCGCACTATTGTGTTTTAAATAATCCGTGTTCTAGAGGAAAACGCGTTATCATACTTCATGCGGGAAGTGAAAATGGGTTTGTACCCAATGCATTGCTCTTGTCGGCCAAAAAAATATCACGAAGAAATGACAGCCGATCTATTCGAAAAACGGTTTTCTCAACAACTTCTACCAAATATTCCGCCAAATTCGGTAATTGTATTAGATAATGCTTCTTATTACTCGCGTGTATTAAATAAAATACCAAATAATAGCACAAAAAAGGAAGACATTTTAAAATTCATGAGAAAAAAAAATGGAAATTCCTGTAAAAATTCCAATAAAACGCGAATTACTGAAAAGAATAAAAGAACAGGATTTCAAAAAGGAATATGTTATTGATAACTTATCCAATATACACGGTCATACACTTTTGCGGTTACATCCATACTATTGCATATTTAATCCTGTCGAGATGGTTTGGGGAACACTAAAAGTACGTTTACGAAAATATAATAACTCTCCAACGTTAAGCGCGATAGTAGTTGATCATATAAGAGAAGTAATAAATGACATTGACAATAATACTGATTTATGGAAAAATTGCGTTAGGCATGTAATTGGAGAAGAAAATCGATATCCAACGCTACCCCCTAGTGCGCCGATTTTAATTCAACTGGATAATGATTCCTCCTCAGAAAGTGAAGATTCGGACGCGTCAATTAACATTTAACTTTACTTCATTTTTTCATTCACTTTTTTATTGTTACATTTCGTGGAATATATTTTGTTTAGTTGACAAGAAATTTAAATTTAAGTTATATCATTCTAGAGAAATATTTTAATTTTGTTTTTATTTATGTTTTATATAAGTATACAAATATTTATTTTTGTTTTCATATAATAATTCATTGCTTTGTTCAAGAAACTTACTTTTTTATTTTAGAAGAAACTTAAATTTTTATTTTATTTTTGACTAAAATCGTTGCCCCTCGTTAATCTAACCTGTCCCATCCCCTCCTGGCAAGATATGTTCATACCTTCTCGTTGGTCCTTGCTGAGCAATAACGTATTTCAATATAATATGGATTAACTTTAAAACTAAAACCAATAAATTTAAATATATTTAGACTTTATATCTAAAACTGATATAATACTCAAAAATATGTTATTGGCGAAATGAACCTAATAAACAAAAAATAATAAAAATGAATACAATTTTAACCTTTTTATTGTGACAATCATTTCCATTTACCTCCGCCCATGTACAATAAAGAGATGCCGACTGTTTTTGCCGGCTTTTAGTTTTTATACGGTTTCAATTCCAGTCGTATATACTTTAGTCATATACATTATAGATCGCTTATGTGACAATACTGTTATTTCTCAGTATTTGTTATATTGTGTATTGTTTGCCACATTCTTTTTAGTATGGCTTGGCGTTGTTTATTTTATTTTTATAGTATTCCATTTTCATATGTTTACTGAAATTGGTTATCTATTTCTGTATAGCGTATATTCGCATTTCTTATCTTGTGTCTGGTTTTGTATATATAGAAATGTCTAAAAGTACTGATTAAAGTTTATGTCTTAAGGCCAGTTTATCAATGTAAGGTTAACTCGTAACCAAAGAATAACTGTCAAACAATACACTAGATACCCATTGTTTAGATTGACATTTATACTATAGTTAAGTGTTAACCCTGTATTGATAAACTTGAATAACATAATTGGGACGCTTTCATTCATTAATGTAAGTTAAACAGAAAAAGTCGCACATTTCTTTAACACACATATACAAACGCAATATAAGCACAGATTTTTTCCAATAATATCTTTGTGAATGTATGTGGATTCAACTAGAACTAGATTCATTTTAGTTTCGTGATGAAATGGAAGAAATGCGTGCCAGGAATGCATAGGTTTACGTTAGCTGACGCGTGTTCAAAGCAAGAGCGAGCTCGTATTGATCGACGCTGCCCCTCGTCTACCTGGCGCACCGTGACCTCGACGGCGGCATCCACGGTTAATTTAAAGGCTATTTTTGGATCCTATAGAATTTCCAATTAAAATGAAACACAAAATGAAACAAGAGGGTTAATGTTAATAAGAATGAAAAAAATTGTTTAATAAATACGCCACAAACTGAAAGAATTAAAATGGGGTTAAGTATTACATTTACCTGATAAATAAAATCAAAATATAATTTCATTAAACAAGGAAGTAAATGATTGTGTAATAACTTAGTTCAAATCATTTCCTTACTGTTTTATTTTCTACAATATTTTTAACTTGCCTCAGGGAAAAACTCAGACAAAACATGTAATAGCAAAAATAATCTATCAATCTGTCTTTATTATTTGTTACGTTTAATTTCAACTTACAACTATACAGTAATGATATATAAATTGCATTTATGGATAAATGATAAGAAAAGCAGAATGAGCAATATCGGAAAAAATAATAATTCAAATAGTTCATAAATTGGACCTTCACTTGGTAAAAATAAATGTTACAAGTATACAAAAAAGTAGTTTGTTTGAATTTCACAATATTATTTTTAACTTCAAACATAACAATTGTTTCACCACACTGTGGCTTCTTCAGATGTTGAGTATAATACTAAAATTACTAAGTAAAACACAGGATATTTATAGTCTAAAGCAGGTAATTATCTACGAAGTATACCGGGTGTAACAGGACCATGGTATATCCCCCTTTTCTCCTTTAGTATTGAAGATAATTAATTGAAATTTAGGATATACTACATACATAATAAGCGGCACTTTTTGACATAAAATTGATTTTTTTTCACCTCCGGTTTCGCCGGAAGTGACACTAAATGGAACACCCTGTATATTATTGCATTTTTAAATTCTGCATAATTTTCTGAATTCAACGATGTCAAATAAGTGACATTTCAAACATCATTTTTTTTTATAATATAATTTTTATTTTTCATTTAAGTGTGCCATGACGGTTTCGATTTATTCTAAATGACCCGTGTAATGCTACAAAAATCCCGTTAAAAACACTAAATTACGTGATTTATTAGCAAATAAAATTCACCAAAATTGTTTTTGGGGCAAAACTCAATTTTTTCAAATGGAACCATATCGGTACCGTGGTACCATTTATTAGTACTATTAATAAGGAAGTTCATATGTCTTATCAAAATGTGCGATAAATACAAACAAAATTACAGCTAGAAGAAAATAATAAATTGCAATTTTGTTCTAATTAAATGTTAAGAAGTAACTAAGGTGGCTTTGAAAAGAATGAAATATTCAGCTTGTCAAACATTTGTTGGTTTAATGGTGTTTTTATTGTGTCTTTAAAAATTACTTAAAATTTTGTTAGTTGTGTTCAAAATGCCTCAAATTTATACCAGAGATGAAAAAACGGACATGTAATTATTTATGGGGAATGTAAAAGAAATGCAGTTGCGGCTACCGACCTTTATGCCCAACGATATCCTGATAGACAATGTCCAGCGAAAAAATATTTTAAACGTGTTGAGAACCAATTCTGAAGAGAGCCCAACAATGATCCCGAAGAAAACTTCATTATTGACGAAGGAACGGAAATTAATGTTTTGGCTCGAATAGAAGTTGATAAGACTGTTTCTTTAAGGCAAGGTTGGGTTTGAATTGGACATCAGACACCAAACAGTAAGCCGAATTTTGCACAAATACCACTATAAATCTTTTAAATACCAATTGCACCAGCATTTGTGCGAAGGTGATTATGAACGTAAGATGGAATATTGCAATTGGATTTTGTATAATAACGTGCACCCAAACAATGATTCTTTGGGACTAATTTTATTTTCGGACGAGTCTAGGTTTACAAATTAGGGATTATTTATCCGACAAAATACAAAATATTGGTCACAAGAAAGGTTACGGGAGGGTAACTTTCAAGTGCGGCTCGGTTTCAATGTTTGGCTTGGAATAATCGGTAGTAGAATCATTGGTCCAATAATATTTGAAGGACCTCTGACTGGTGCCAGATATTTGAGATTCCTGGAAAATGAGATTGAGATTGAGGACATTTTAGATGAGTTACCTTTAGATTTAGGACAAGGAATATATTTCCAACAAGATGGCTCCCCTCCTGATAATTCAAGGATAGTAATTGATTACCTTCGACGGAGATTCGGAGAAAACGTAATTTCGACGAACAGTCCTGTGAGGTGGCCTCCAAGGTCACCTGATTTAACGACCATTGATTTCTCTGTTTGGGGTCATTTAAAAAATATTGTCTATGCAACCGCCATTACAACCCGTGAAGACCTGGAGCTACGAGTAAGACGAACAATTAAACAGCTATGAGAGTTCAGTGCATTGACGTTAATGGACAGCATTTTGAACAACTGTTGTAATGTTTTGTGTTAATTTTTTGTATTCCAAAACCACCTTATGTGTAGCAAGGTAATTAGAATAAAATTGTATTTTCTTATTTACTTTTAGCTGTAATTTTATTTATATTTATCGCACATTTTAATACGACATAAGAATAAATTCCATATTAATAGTACTAATAAATGGTAATACGTTACCGATATGGTTCTATTTGAAAAAATTGAGTTTTGCCCCAAAAACAATTTTGGTGAATTTTATTTGCTCATAAATCACGCAATTTAGTATTTTTAATGGGATATCGATTTTTGTAGCATTACACGGGTCATTTAGAATAAATCGGAACCGTCATGGAACATTTAAATGGAAAGCTAAAAATTATATTATAAAAAAAAATTGATGTTTGAAATGTCACTTAATTGGCATCGTTGGATTCAGAAAATTATACAGAATTCAAAAATGCAATAATATATAGGGCGTTCCATTTAAAAATCGAAAGTTAGTATCACTTCCGGCGAAACCGGAAGCGAAAAAATAAATTGTATGTCAAAAAGTGCCGCTTATTATGTATGTAGCATATCCTAAATTTCAATCAATTATCTTCAAAACTAAAGGAGAAAATCTTGCTACACCCGGTATACACAGCTAAAAACATTAATTTAAAAGAAATTTAGAAGTATATTCATAGTCCAAAACCGGTAATCTTCTAAGAAATATATAATAGTTGAAGGCTTTAATTCAGAACAAATTTAAAACTGGTGTACGATTTAAATCTAATTGATCATTTAATATGATATGTGTATTTTTAAATTTATTGATTTCTAAAGATTCTAATAATGTCAATTATAGTCCTTTATTTTGTTGATGTAAAATTTCGAAATTATTATTGAAACTACGCTTTTCTTCAATTAAATAGTTTGCGTATGTCGAATCTTTGACTTTTTTATTAAAGCTCCCTGCGTGTTCTTTCAATCTTGTTTTAAAAGTCCTTCCTGTCTGTCCAATGTATATTTTACTGCATGTACCACACGTCAGGTCAGGACTCTTTCTGTGTTTAATCTTTATTATTTTTAATATACTTTCCAAGAGTATATTATTCGTTTTGTAAGCAATTCTTAAATTGTGTTTTTTCTTTAAATGATACGCTATTTTTTCTGTATGTACTCCAATACATGTTACTGTATCGTAATGTTAATGTTAGTGACCTCTTCTTCAACTTTTGGGAAACCAGATTTATTGCTTTTTTCTGCAATTTGTTTTATAATATTAAGCTCTTTATTATAATTGTCTGTAGATAATGGAATATTCTATAATAAATCTATTTAACATACTAACATAGGTTGCATGTTTCTGTTTTGCTGGATGAGTTGAAATATTACTTATTATAATATCTGTATATGAAGGTTTGTGATATATGGCAAAATCATATGACTTATTAATTTTGGTATTTGTTAAATCTAGAAAATTAACAGAATTATCTTTTTCGTATTCCATAACAAAATTAATGTTTGAATGTAAGCTATTGATAAACTGTAGAAAAAAATTTAATTGTCTGTCAGTATCTGTGTAAATACAATAATATCATCTACATACCTGTACCAGTATAAGCAAGTTATGCTTAATTTACTTTTACGAATTTTTTGTTTTTTATGGATTTTATAGAACAAAAAATTCATAAAAGTAAATTTTTGTTTTTTATGGGATTTTATTGAACAAAAAAATCATAAAAGTAAATGAAGTACAAATTGCAACTATTATACTAGTAGGTATAGGTATGTAGATGATATTATTTGTAACACAGGTACTGAAAGACAATTAAATATTTTTCTACCGTTTATCAATGGTTTACATTCAAACATTAATTTTACTATAGAGTACGAAAAAGACAATTCTATTAATTTTCTAGATTTAATAATTACCAAAATTAGTAAGTTACATGAATTTACCATATATCACAAACCTTCATATACAGGTATTACAATAAATAATAATTCAACTCATTCAGCAAAACACAAACATGCAGCCTGTGTTAGTGTGTTAAATAGATTGATTCATATTCCATTATCTATAGAAAATTATAATAATGAGCTTAATATTATGAAACAAATTGCAGTTAATAATAATTTTAATGAATCTATGGTTGTAGACTTATAAACTAAAATTAATTATAAAAAGCAATAAATCTGGTTTTCCCAATATTTGAAGGAGATGTCACTGAATAACGAAACAATAACATATGTGGGAGACATACAGAAAAAAATAGCGTATCATTTAAAGAAAAAATACAATTTAAGAATTGAATAATACTATATTAAAAGTAATAAAGATAAAACACAGAAAGAAAATAAGAGTGGAGTCTAACTAAGCCGACATGTGGTACATGCCCTAAAATATACATTAGACAGACAGGAAGGACTTTTAAAGCAAGAGTGAAGGAACACACACGGAGCTTTAATAAAAAAGCCAAAGATTCGACATACGCAAACCATCTAATTGAGGAAAACCATAGTTTGAATAACAATTTCGAAATTTTACATCAACAAAATAAAGGACTAAAATTGACATTACTATAATCTTTGAAAAACAATAAATTTAAAAATACAGATGTCATATTAAATGATCAATTAGATTTATATCGTTCACCACTTTTAAATTTGTTCTGAATTAAAGCCTTCAACTATTAGGTAAATATTTATTAGAAGATTACCGGTTATTGACTATAAATATACTTTTGAATTTCTTTTTATCAAGAGATCAATGGTATAAAAGTTGCAGCTCAAAAAATTTAGTAAGTAAAATATGTAGTTTACGATTCAATGATGCACTGGTACCATCATATCTTCATAAAATTAATAAAAGAGAAAATGCATTATGTGATTGTGAAGAAGTTGGGGATCTAGTACACATGATATTAGATTGTAAATTAAATTCAGATAATAATAATTATAATTTTTGAAATGAAATTTATAAATTAAAGTTAGTACCATGTCCTTTTAATTTGTCACAACTATTATCATAAACAAATGTCATTATACAGGGTGTTCCACTTAAACTCCCAACGCCAATTACTCGAAAACTGAAAGAGGTAAAGAGTAAATTTCTGTAAATGGTAGATAATTGGTGTGATCAAGTGCTATATTTCGACTTATACTAGATGCCGGCGCCTTCGACGGTTTAGACCGGAACAAAATTTTCGATGGCAGGAGTTTGGAAAATAAAAGATACCCATAGTATTTTTAATTCTGAAGTTTTTTTATTATTAGAAAGTTTTTTATTTTTTCGTTCGTTTCGGAGTTATTTGACTTTGAAAGTGTAAATATGCTTTATTAAAATTTGCCGATTTAATAAATTGTCTGCTTCTTATAGGCTGTGACTATTCTGTTAACCTAAATTTTAACTGTCAAAACAGTTGTCATTAGTTAAAAACAGTGTTAATTTTTTATTTTGGTGTTTGTTTTCAAGTAGTTTTTAATATCTGATTAACCTTTTGGAAAAGAAATTGGTCAATACACGAAACAAGAAAAGCTAGATATGGTGTTGATTTACGGTGAGTGTAAGCGGAATGCGTGGCAAGCGAAAAGTATTTACGCACAGCGTTATCCTGATAACAGAAAGCCAGATCATAAAACAGTTTTGAATTTATATAGAAATTTAGTGAATTTTGGTGCATTTGAAAAGCCAAAAACGGGATCGATAAAAACCAGCAACAAATGATTTTAACATTGCATTGGTTCTCCAACAGATTAATGATAATCCGAAGATGTCTTTGAGAGAAATTAAGAGAAATACTAATATCTCAATAAGTTCTACCAGAAGAATTATTAAGCAAAATAAATACCATCCTTACAAAACTGAACTTATATATAAGTTAGAGCCAGGTGATCCCGAAAGGCGCATTAATTTTCTGGCAAGATTTGATTATTAACCTTACCGTGATGAAAATATCTTTAAAAAATTACTTTGGAGCAATGGAAGTAGATTTCACAACAATGAAGTTGTGAATAGACATAATTGCCGTTACTGGGCACAAACCAATCCCTGTCGGATTACTGAAAGAGGAAACCAGCGCGTTTTTGGTTATGCTATTGTGTTTACCACACCATATATTTATATGTATGTTGTGATATACTCAATGGTTATTTAATAGAACTTCACTTTTACGAAGATACTTTAAATGTTTACCGAAGTTTTCTTCAAAGAATATTACCTCAACTGTTAGAAGATGTCTCGATTGAAACTAGGAGGAACATTATTTTTCAACAAGATGGGGTCCCACCTCACAATGCCCAAACTGTAACAGATTATTTGAATGGACTGTACCCCAATCGTTGGATAGGGACATACGGTCCGCTACAATGGCCAGCACGGTCACCGGATTTGACCTCTCTTGACTTTGTTCTTTGGGGTCAGTTAAGAACTGCAGATTTTGAGTTAAGACGCCGGTATGACTGCTGCGTTTGGGCAAGTGAAGACAATTTTGAACAATTGCCATGAAATATTTTATTTACTTTAGATTTTAGATAAAAAAATGACTATGTTTAAAACAATTATATTTTTTTCTGTTTAAATATTTCAACGATACTGTTCTACTTATGTAAATAAAATTAATACTCACTACCTGTATTTTAATCTGTTTCGACAGTTAAAATTTAGGTTAACATAATAGTAACAGCCTATTAGATGCAGACAATTCATTAAATTGGCAAATTTTAATAAAGGGTATTTACACATTCCATGTCAAATAACTACGAAACGAACAAAAAAATTAAAAAATTCCTAATAGTAAAAAAAGTTCAGAATTTAAAGTACTACTGGTATCTTTTGTTTTCCAAACTCCTGCCATCGAAAATTTTGTTCCGATCGTCGCGACGCCTAAACCGTCAAAGGCGCCGGCATCTGTTATAAGTCTAAATATAGCTCTTGATCACATAAATTATCTGCCATTTACAGAAATTTACTACCTCTTTCAGTTTTCGAGTAGTTGGCGTTGGGAGTTTTAAGTGGAACACCCTGTATATAACCATATACTTAATCATTTAGAAACAATACGCTTAAATATATAGAAAACATGTAATTAGAAATAAGTTTCCTACTGTCTTTTCTTTTGTTATACCATCCCATCCGAGGTCCAGTCAGTTTGTGAATAAAAGTCGTCTATACGGACCCATAGACGTACCTGTATCATTGTCAATTCCCATTTATATCGAAAAAATAAAATTTAAAAAATAACAAAGAAAATAAATAAATAATAAAAAATATATTCGAAGAAAAGAAAAAGAAATGAAAATATGTGGAAAATAAAAAAAATTATAAATATTCAAAAAAAGTCTATATGTCTAGGTATGTGTGATTAATTGTATATACATGTCTGTCACTTGTTGTGTAATTGGTATACAGTATACTGCAATAAAATTTAATACAATGGTACCCAAGGCATAATCTATTAAAAACAAATTTAAAAAATAGGAAGTTTGGAAAATGGTCTTTGTAACCGTAGTCATTAACCCGAGGCACACACACACACACACACACACACACACACCCATACACCCTCACATTTCTTTTTAAATTAGTGTCTTAAGCTATTTATATACCTCTTAGGTAATTACCTGTTTTAGACTATAAATACCCTGTGCTTTACTTAGTATACTCAACATCTGAAGAAGCCAGAGTGTTGCGAAAAAATTGTTATGTTTTAAGATAAAAATAAATTTGTGAAAATCAAACAATTAAACTTGTTTTTTGTGTACTTAATAATTCAAAATTTTGTGAAGGAATGATCCAATTTTTACGTATCATGGCTATGCCATGCCAGAGAAATTAAGAACTTTATGAATTAAATAGTGAACGTTACTTATATTTCCATTAAATTTTCATTCGAAAATTTAAAATTGAAATGAATTCCCATAATTACATATTTTATGATTTGTTTATTAAAATGTATTTTTATTACTTATGACTAGGTTGAATGAAAAAATACGTATTATAGAAGAGAATGTTGAATATCTGAAGGAAGCTAGCAGAAACATTAGCATTGTGAAAACTGTGTATGATAAAGGTTTTCCTATAGGAACATGATCGTAACTATACTAATTTCGAAAAAAGAGTCAACTTGTACGATGCATATAGTAACTATGTAGACGATGTCGTAGAAGGGTCACAATTTACATATTTTTTAAATGTAAGATAAAGTAGGGTAAGTTAGTTACCGTGGGTCACATTGGAACATTTTCAAACCTATCAACTTTCAAAATAAACAGACATTTTTTGAGGTTTGCAACTGTGTAGTATCTACTAATAAAATTATGTATATAGAAATTGATAAATAGATCAAATGTTCATACTCTTTGTATATATTTGTAAAAAGATGTTGAAAGACAAAGAATCAAAGAGTGGTCCAGTTCCTCAATATATGTGCAAATTTTGGGGTAACTGGACCATCCGAGATTTAAAAACAAAAAATTAATTAAAAAAATTCATACGAACATTTTAATGTTAATATTCGCAAGAAGTGTTCTTAGATAATTGTTCTTTGCTGTATATAATACATCAGTGTCCCTAGCTCTTATACCAAAAATTGGGGTCCCATTTACCCCACCTTACCTTATTATAAATTACATGATATGATGATAAATTAAAATAAAATATGAGATTTGAGTTTTCTTTTACTCCCAGAAGCCAAGATAACAGGATGGAAGTTTATTCATATTGAAAAAATCTTGCAACATTATATTTCGCAAACGTATTCTGATTTATATCATTAGTTGTACAAGAGTTGAAAATACGTTCGTCCGTAAACTGAATTGCGGCCTCTCGTTAGTTATCCTATAAAATCCGAAAATGTGACACTTCAAATAACGGGAATAAAATTAATATGAAACTTTTCATACAGTTCGACACACAAGAAGTGACGTTTTTTTTATTACAATTATATACATTTCTGACAACATATGGCGCGGAACCTACTGTATAATATCATTAAGAATATTTATTTCTTCCTCTCAAAATAATAATTCGTTGCTTTGAAAAGTTTGTGGCGTTTATTTTAAGGGTGAGCAGAAAGTATGAATTACATAAATGCATTTCACCCTGAATTCCGAGGGTATAAGCTTTCTCAAAGAGGGGCGTGTGGGAAATAATCTTTTGTAGCAGGTGTCTGTGGGATCGCTGACGTATTCTGTTGCCACCACTTTACTCATATTTATAGTGTCATATCACCAATGTTCAGGTTACACTTAGAAACACTTAAATCATGATATACCACAGTACTTATGGAATCGACATTTTTTAGAAACAAAAAGGCGATTTACGATTTCCATTAGATTAATATAAGTCCTAGTTGTTATATTAATTATTATATCCTAGTAAAGTAAACATTTTTTTGTCTTAAAAGATATTTTTCAGTATTTTGGGTTTGTTTGTTTGTTTCCATCAGAGTATTTGAGGTACCAATGAACAACAAAGTAATTCTTCCTTAGCTTCTTTACTGAGGTTATTGTATGTGTTTAGTCCTTTGACGAAGATTGATTTTTGGACAGAGGTTGTATATATACGTTGTAGCACAAAATTATTTCTTCATTTGTGTTATAATCATGCAAATCATCAAATATTTGCACATTGTCTTGCAAATAAGGAGGTACTACATTAGTTCTTATTTTATGTATGAAAACTAGTACATCGAATTGAACTTAATTTCGTACGTATGTACTAGATACATACTCATCATGCTTTACTTTTGCTGCATTCTACCACTTAAAAAGTTACTTATCCACATATGTACCATTATTCAAGCCAATATCCTTTTAATTTATCTAACAATCTATCTCTATCTACGGTTTCAAAAGCACTCTTAAGAACCAAGAAAATTATACCAATTACTTTGCCTATATCACTTGCCTTTTTCTATTCGTTAATCATATACTGTAAAATGCTTTCACAACTATATCCTTCTTTGAAACCCGATTGGAGCTTGCATAGTAATTTATTTTCTTTCACAAACTTTAAGCTTTGTGCATATACAACTTTTTCTAAAATATTTTCAAATTCTAAAGACGTCATAATGCAACTAAAATCAGGTAAGGCACCAGGAGGTGATAAAATTACGGCAGAAGTTTTAAAAGAAGTAAATGATCATATAGCAGCACTATTATCTTATCTAATTAAGTTTAGAAAGCGGAATATTTCCCACATCTTTTGAAATTGGTGTGCTAAAGCCCATTCATAAAGGCGGGGACAGGACAAAAATAATAAATTACAGGCCGATAACGCCAATTTCATCGGTGGCTAAAATATTTGAGAAAATAATAAAAAAGAGGATTGACAGCTACTTAAATAAATACAATATTCTGTCAAACATGCAGTTTGGTTTCAGAAACAACCTTTCCACCAACGATGCCATTGGTTATCTATCAAACGAAATCTATAAATCCCTTGATGACAGCGAACCAGTTCTATGTGTTTTTGTCGATCTAGCGAAGGCATTCGACACTGTTAGTCACAACCTATTACTAAAAAAACTAAAGAATTACGGATTCAGAAATAATGCTTATAACCTACTTAAAAGTTATCTTACCAATAGACAGCGATATGTAGTTATCGATGATTTTGCTAGTGAAAAAAAACATGTAGAATATGGTGTCCCTCAAGAAACAATACTTGGCCCCATCCCTTTACTTTATATATAAATGACTTGCTACAATTACATAGTGAGGGTAAAGGTTCTTAGTTTTGTTGATGATAATTTACAAGTCTAATGACTGGACCAACTTAAAACATACTGCTGAAAGAGACCTAAAGAACATCAAGAATTGGTGTGATAATAACCTGCTAACGATAAATTACAATAAGACCGAATATCTGCCTTTCACTTCGAACCTAAACAATCTACCTAATCTGGGCCCTCTAGTCATTAACCTAGGACTTAATAACGCTGTAAATATGAATGAGGGAGACTCAGTAAAATACCTAGGTATAATAATAGATAAGCACTTAAGACGGAACCTACAAATAAACAATTTAATAAAAAACTTAAGAACACTCTTGCCAAAATTTAAATACCTTAAGCAGTTCCTAAATGTACCACAGATTGAAATATTGTTCTACTCGCTGGTCCAAACCCAGCTCTCCTACGGCATAATTGGATGGGACGGAGTAAAAAACTGCTATTTGAAAAATTTGAGCACAATTCAAAAATGGTTCCAAAAGATAATTTACTGGAAAACCAAAACCTACCCCACAAACGAACTCTTCACACTATCCAAAAAAATGGACATCAGACAACTATTTTGCCAGAGAGTTCTCCTAGATCTGTTTAAAAACAAGAACAGAATAAAATATAATATCCACATATATACCACAAGGATAATAAATACCGTAACAACTAAAACAAAAATTAATAGAACAGTGGGAGAGAAAAATTATATTAATATAAGCCTAAAATTAATAGATAAAGTACCACCGGATATAAAAAACATACCGTAATTCTTAAAATACAAGAAAATAGTAAAGTCTTGGATCCTCGAGACACCAAGATCAGTGCTTCATGAAATAATGAAATAAGTAACTTATTCAAAGATTATCATGGATACCAAAAAAAGGGGGGGGGGGGGAGAGAAAGGAAGGAGGGTGGAGAGAAAAGGGGATGGGAAGGAAAATCTACCCCTATTATTTTTATCCTTTTATTAGAATTCCACAACTTGCCTGGCCCACGCTGAAATAATTTATATTTTAGTGGGATTCAACAGGTATTGTTTACTAGTGAACTGCGTGTTGTATTGTATTGTATTGTATTGTATTTACTGTTATATATTACAATGTTTTGTATGTAATTATTCATAATTTTGAGTAAATAAAACTTATTATTATTATTATTATTATTATATTTATTGGGCGAAATTATTCAGTTTCAACGGTTTTAGCAACTGTTCTCAATACAACAATGGTTGAGACTTTCAATGGATCAGGAATAATATCAATTTGTAGCGAGGCATTAATGGAAGAGCAGAGGATTTATTTTAAATTCACTGAACTCTGCCCTTTATAATTCAACTATTCACTAATGATTTATTGTATTGTAATATTCTATTTTGTGGGTTATAATAAAAACGATTATTATTATATTTAGAAGAGGATCAGCCAATATGTGGAAAAAATCTTTGTAACTAAACACGCAATGTCGCCTGGACTACTTTTGCTTGCTAATGAAAGGATTATATTTCTGAGCTCATTTCTTTGCAATAATTTGAAACTAGAAAATTTGCCATGATTATGCCTTGATTGGTATTGTCAATTATTTCTAGGTATACCATTGACTGTTTCACTCACACTATTTATATAAAACTCATTAAATCTTTCTACTATAGTATTCATATTCTCTAATAACATTATCTCACTCACAACCGCCTTATCTTTACAAAGTATTATATTTTTTTAGAGATTTCCACATCATTTTTGAGTTGCCTCTAGAAAGATCAATCTTATTCTCAAAGTACCTACATTGCTCAGTTCTTATAACGTCTACTACTTTGTTTCGTTTCAACTTATAGATCTCCCAATCATTTTGATTATTTGATGTTTTATATATTTTATAACTTTGGTCTTCTTGCTTTATGGCTTCAAGAACTTTATCATTAAACCATCCTTTTTCTCTCTTATGTACCATAACTTCCTCCTTATGCATGAATTTATCCACAATTTTTTCAAATTCGTCAAGAATAAATCATACTTTTGATTAATGGAGCTAATTGTATAGTCAAAATTGCCTACAACTTTATTCATTTCTGCTTGAAACAAGACTATATCTTTAGGTTTACTTCTAATTGTACAGGTTTTATTTTTATTTGTTTTAGGAGGACTCATTTCTATAATATTATGATCACTTATATTTGGTTCGTCTAAGCTACTACTTCAATACCATATTTATTATTAGTGTTGACTAAATCAATAATACTACCACCAGTTCCAAACATATGTGTATATGAACCATTAGCTTTAAACCAAAGTCATTAATTACATTTTTTAAACGATTGCAGTGTCCTAGGTTAGAGTTCCAATTAATGTTAAAATTTCCCACCATTAAAAATGTGTGAAGTATATTTAACATATTTTGATCTAACTATCATTCTAACAAATTTATGGTTCATTATTGAACTTTGTAACCTTGTAACAAATATTGTATGAATTCTTCTTCACCGTTAAACCTCAAATCTTATAATTTCAGTATTTAATTTCGGTATGTGTATTATTTTATAAATAATAATTATAGTCCCCAGTACAGCGTCCTTTTTTGAAAATTATTACAAAAGTGATAAAAACGGTCTTAGCGGCTTCATTTTAACGAGTCTACCACACTGTAAAATTTTCAGAGTACGGTATGGGCGCTTTCCCACACGCGCAGCACCTATACCTGTCGTTCCAGGGCGGTTACGGTTTTTTATTACAAAACTCAATTTTTTTATTTTAATTCAAAGATTATGCGCCAAATCAAAAGAAAATTTTTTTGTCCGAAAAAAAAGAGGGCGCGATTGTCGAGTCCGATATCTGCAACATGTCTGTCTAGCGCGGTACCGTTTTGTTATTGCACAACACCCAATATCCAATTGCAATTGCTCATAATTGCTTAAAAAAGGTAGTCCATAACTTGTCCGACAAATTTTCAGCCTCGTTTTTTCAGTCTGACTACCTGAATATGTCAGTGATGGCAGGTTACGTTTTGCAATTACAAAAGTTATAATCTTAATTTTTTTCACTTTCAAATAAAATATGTATATTAAAAAAATAGGTGTTCGGCAAAAAAATGACGCAAACTTATAAAAACTAATTGAAAAAATATAAAAAAAATTGTTTTAATTTTTAAAAGTAGTGCCAAAACTGTGCTAAAGAGTGTGTGCGGGAAGAGCAGCTGATGAAGTCATTGCCTCATGGTCCTACAGGCTCCATTTTTATATATATGCTTTGCTTTGCCGGCTTCCTTCACGTTTTACTCCATGTGACTTTTATAAAAATCAAAGTGTTAATTTATCGTGTGCAAGTGCATTACACAGACTCAGACATCCGTGTGATAATGCTTGCCAATTTTGAATTTCTAAAAGCCGAAACAGAGATCATAATAAAAAACACATCTAAAAAACAGTTATACCTCGATATCAACAAAATACATAAACTAGGTGACTTTCTATCGCGTTCCTTGACAGTATGCCACATTTTCACAGGAAATGATTTTAACCCTTCTTTCTTCCATAAAGGGAAAAAAAGCCTTTTCAGATTTTAAAGAAGAATATGGTCTTTCAAGAAGCTTTTATCAATGTTATACAAACCTCACCATCTCAAATAAATGTAGTGAGCGATGTTTTTAAAACAATTGAAGAATTCATTTGTAGAATGTATGGACTAAAAACCAAAAGTGATGTTAACAAAGGTCGTTTTAAAACGTTTGAAAGGAGTTATAAAACACTAGTTCTTCAGGGGAAGTATTAAAGAAGAAAATGAGATCTTTTGATGCCTCAAACTTACCTCCAAGCAAACAAGAGCTTCTACAACATGTAAAATGCACAATTTATATAAGCAGCATATGGTGTAATGCACACAAACAAACGCCAACGGAAAAAGAGACCAAAAGAATGCGGCTGGGAATTAATAGATGGTCCTTACGAGTTTTATTGGTTTGACGGTCATCAAAGTCCAACGCTCCACGAAATATTTTTAGAAAATATAAGTATACTATTGAAATCTTATAAAAATCTTATAGTAATTTTTAAGAAATATGCAACTTTATAAAACTTTTATCAACATTACTTCAGAATCTACTACCGATGATTCAAGCAATGAAACTGACAACGAAGAAAAATACGATAATGAAACTGATGATAATTCGAGTAGTGATGATTCAGATTCAGAATAATCTTAATTTTGATGGTGTTGACATTTTCAATAAATTAATTTATATACCGCATTAAATAACAAAAGTTATTAAGAACAAAATATGGTTTGATTATATTTCATATTTTTTTAAATAAAAATAACTAAAATTAACCGATATATTTTAATAAGTATTTATTCATATATTAGTATTTATTTACTACATTGCACAGTTTTGCTCTATAAGGGTATACATTAAATAAAATATAAAAGTTGTAATGAACAAAATTTGGCCTGATTACTTTTCATAATTTTTTTCACAAAGAAAACTAAAATTTACTTGAACTGAAAATCAGAGCTTTTGTAATATTTATTCATTAATTTATTTATTAAGTTGCATAATTATCTTCTCTACAGGTACGAATTTAATACATGTTAAAAGTTGTTATGAACAAAATCAGGTCTGATCATTTTTCATAATTTTTTTCACAAAAAAAAACTAATTTTATTTATTAATTAATTTATTAGCACTTATTTATTTACAATGCATTGCACAATTATCCTCTATCAGAGTATAAATTAAATAAAATCATAATACAACATATCAACATTAATTTACATAATATTTGCAGCTATACGAAAATAATATAATTCGATTAAGGATGCATCGTATTAACTTTTTTTTTGTCGGACTGGTAATATGATCCACTATTTTTGTCGGACAGTGCCAATCCATCACGTGTGATTTTTGTCCGAAATTTTGCAATCGCGAAACATAACCTGCCATAACTGACATATTCAGGTACTCGGACTATCAAAGCGAGGCTGAAAATTTATCGGACAAGTTATGGACTATCTATCTAATTGCAATTGAAAATTGGATGTTGTGCAATAACAAAACGGTACCGCGCTGGAGTGACATGTTGCAGGTGTCGGACTCGACAATCGCGCCCTCTTTTTTTTTCGGACAAAAAAATTTTTCTTTTGATTTGACGCATAATATTTCAATTAAAATAAAAAATTTGAGTTTTGTAATAAAAAATCGTAACCGCGCTAGAACGACAGGTTTAGGTGCTGCGCGTGCGGAAAAGGGCCCATCCCGTACTCTGAAAATTTTACAGTGTGGTAGACTCATTAAAATGAATCCGCTAAGACCATTTTTACCACTTTTGTAATAATTTTCAAAAAAGGACGCTGTACTGGGGACTATTAATAATTGTGTTATGTTTCCTCATTCATATTTCAAAATAGATTACCACTCATTACAGAAAAACACAATTAAAAAAATGAATAAAAAATACAATTTAATAATATGTGAAAATAGAAATGGTATTTTGTGATGTTCTATATTAGAGTTAATATGAATTTCTTTTATATGTGAAAGCTTTTAAGCGTAATATTACTAAACTGATTAGGTGTACCGACTTTTTTCTACAGCTTCTCTTTGTAAGTATATATGATTCAAAGGAAGGTTTCATTTTATTATATCTGACACTAAATCACTTTCCAGCCGCATCATCCTCTGGCAGCTTCGTCTTTCAATGATCAAATTGTGGAAATCATATTTTCTTATTTTCTCCATCTACTCTTTTAGTTACATAAATACATAACTCCGTACTGTCGCTATAAAAAAGTTAATTTGAAATTTATTAAATCTGTTTACTACTCATTCCGATGTATGATTTAAATGCTACTTTGTTATGTTTTATATCTAAGATGTCCTACTAATTCATACAGTATGTTACTGGGAAACACCACCTACGCTTGAGACATTTAGATCAAAGATACATTTAGAGGATGTTCCGCTAGGCTAGTAATATAAAATTATTGTATTTCGCTTATGTTTCGGAAAAGTAAACGGTAATCCCATAGGAATCCATAAGAAATATGTGTTTACTACTTTACAAATAAAACAGCGAAGAGCACCAAGAAAATGGAAATTAAATATGAAAAGCATTGATCAATATTTTAGCAATGTTCTAAATATTTTTATTACGTAATATATAATAAAGATGAAATTCAGTTCGTAATTCTCCTCTGCAGATCAATTATCTTTCAGAACATATGTAGTCCATTATTATGATATTTATATTTAATAAGCATGTATATATACTTTCATAATATAATGATTTCAGTGTAATGAAATAAGTGTTATTTTATAGCAATATCAGTCAATTAAATGAGATGTATAAATTTAATCATTTTAAATTATATACGGTTACCTTTAATAATGCAATTATGAGCATTAGTCAATGTAAGAGACAATCATACCTTGTTTAGGTGTAGTTGCCTATTTCGGACTTTTTTCTGTTGGGAACAAGTAAAATTCGTTTTAATAGTTTGTGATTAAAAGCGAGTCCTTATAGTCCAGGTAAATAAGCGGAAAAGTTGGACATTCTGACCCAACGCTAAAAGACATTCCCTCCCCCCTCGTTTTTGGGCCGGGAAATCGATTGCGATAGGTCTAAGGGTGGTGAAAAAACCTCCTTTCATCCCCTATTGGCCAAAAACCACCCCCAAAACGGGTTTTCCATGGTATAGCAAATGAGAGCGGAGTTTTCGTGCGGATTTTTTTCCTGTAAGTGATTTTTGATACGGGGCAACTGAGAGGGTTGATCAAAGGGGGTGTCAAAACCACATCTTTGAGGCAAAAAATGGTCATGATTGATGAGGCAGGTAAAATTCAATCACTCCCCCACAATATACACACATACATACCGGCTGTCTGTTTTACGAGGGCCACACCAAATACCGCGCTTAATATCATTGTAGAAGAATACAGTATTAGAAACAGTTATCTCATTTCTTGTGAGCTATACTTCAGTAAAAAGAAATTTGAAATCCATAGCCTGCTTTATGAGATATACAGTGTGTCCCGCTTTTCATAAATCCACCCTAATATATCAGTTATTAATAATGCGATTTTTTTCAAATTTGGGTGGTAATTGTATGTTGGAAAAATGAATTATTTGGCATAGTAAACATTTACATTTTTCATTGGAGTGCGGTTTTAGGGGGTAAAATAGGGTAGGTTTTTTGGAAAAAGGATACTAGGGCTTACTTTAGACAAATTTTTCTATTATATTTGGATTCAGCAGTCTAAAAACCCCTTAATCCATATTCTCAATAATCTCACAAACGAATTGTGACAGAAATGAAAAATTAATTAATTTATTAAAAAACGCTTTTTAAGTTTTTGATAACTTTATTTAATTGCTATAACAAACTAAAAACAACTTTTTTTTAAAATTCTGGTCTCTTCAACATAACCGCCTTCCAACTGAATACACTTTTCAACAACCCTTCTTAAACGTTCAATTACTTTTCTTAAAGTTTGGGGAGTAATTTCTTGACACGCTTGCCTACCTAAGGCAAAGGTCTTGTCTGTTACGCGGCCGAGTAGCATACACTTTATTTTTCAAGTACCCCATAGAAAAAAGTCACAAAGGGTAATATCAGGTGATCTAGGGGGCCACGGTTCTAAAGTTCTATTTCTACCTATCCACTTCATAAGGAAATTTGCATTTAAGAAATTTCTACCTATGTGCACCATCTAACTGAAAGTATACATTTTCTCTCTGTGCTAAAGGCATTTCCATAAAAAAATCATGTAAACCATTTTGTAAAAAATTTAGAAAATTTTCTGCGTTGACGTTATTCAGGAGAAAGGAGCCAACAATTTCTTCGTTTAATATGCCACATTACACGTTAACTTTTTCATTGTATTGGTTTTTACAGTTAATTACAAAGTTGGGATTTTCGGCTGCCCAATATCTACAATTTTGACTAGATACCACACCGTTTGTCGTAAATCCTACCTTGTCACTAAACAGTATGTTCTTTAAAAAAATCTGTCGTTAAGATAGTTACCTTGCAACCATAGACAAAAATCAAACCGCCGTTCAAAATCACCTTCTAAGAGAGTATGCAAAAATTTTGGTTCAAATACCCTAATCCTACTGCGTTTCAAACATCTCCATATTTTATTTTTGGTTAAATTTAGTGTTCTCGCAACTCCCCTTATACCACCATTTGGATTGTTCCGAAATTCTGTTAAAATGCGTTCGTCGTCTGGATATTGTCGTGGATTTAAATTGTACCTTCTTGGTCTTGTCTTGAAAATAGTTTATTGATGTCACCAACGGTTTTGTGCAAAATTGGTGCTCGATCACGATGACGTTGATTAAATATTTGAGCAACCTGACGCGTAGATCTTTCATTATCACCAAATTAGCGGATAATTTCAACTTTTTCTTCAATAGGGTTTTCCCAGAAAAAAAAATTATTACTGAAATACTTAACTCACGTATAAAAATGATTTATGGCATATTTATTATCTTATTAATTTTACTAATAGTAACAAAAAAAAACTTGAAGTTTGAAAAATATTGGGTTCATTTTAAACAGCCATAAATTGGCGCGTTGTTACGTCAACACCCTGAAATCCAATCACAGATGTTGTCTCTGTTCAAGATTGTTTATTAATCTTGGTCTCTGTTAACATAACATAACCTCTATTTATTGACAGCACTCAGCACTTTTCTACTTTATCAGCGGCACCTTTAACATATCCCTCTTCCACTTGATTCCACTTTGATTGTAGAATTAATAAAACATAAACCAGAAACTGATAAAATAATATTTTCACTCCAAACAATACAAACATAACAATATAAATTTAACGTTTTAGGTTAGTCATCTGATGTGTAATGTCAGTGAAGGTTAAACCTAAACTACAGTACAAAATATTCCGACGTCCGACGCTTTCAAGAATAACTTGTGCGGCATTTATATGGATCCTGATTGGCCAATATTTACACGTCCACTGCTTTAGACCAATCACAGTACAAGCATTACAAATTGAAATTCTGAGAAGTTTTAGAGGAAAGCTTTCTTTAACACACAGTTAGAATCTATTACAAACTAATTATATTCATAATCTCATTGGTTTTCCGGGTAGATACGTAATTCTGGCGCGAAAAAATGCCCGTTTTAAAAAGCAGTGAAATTATCAGCAAGTTGTTTTAACGATATTTTCTTAGAAATAATTCTTATTAGAAAAGTAAATTGTTGTAAATTAATAAAATGTTTTATTATATTATTTTCACGACGCAAATTGTTAAAATAAAATTAGTGGGAAAACCCTATTGTAAAAACTACTCTCCGATTTTCTTCCATTACCAGTAAGATTGATACATTAAATAACAATAAATAACGCCACAGGTAATTACGACCCCCTTTATCCCGGAAGGCTCTAGAATAGCCTTGTATGAGAGGGGGATACACATTCAGAGACAAGGGACACACACCCAATATCCGTGTATAGTGAAAAAATCCCTCCCACAGTATTTTCCACTGCCACGACCGGGGATCGAACCCGGAACTTTTGGATGAGAGGCAACTGCGCTCACCTCTCGACCACCAGTCATACTAATAACTAACTAATAATGAGTTAACTATTTTAACGACAGATTTTTTTAAAGAACATAATGTTTAGCGACGATGCAACATTTACAACAAACTGTGTGGTATCATTGGAAGATGGTTATGTTGTAGAAACCAGAATTTAAAAAAAACTTGTTTTTAGTTTGTTATAGCAATTAAATAAAGTTATAAAAAATTTAAAAAGCGTTTTTTAAAAAATTAATTAATTTTTTGTTTCTGCCACAATTCATTTTTGAGATCATTGAGAATATGGATTAAGAAGTTTTTTGACATGCTGAATCTAAATACGATAGAAAAATTTGTCTAAAATCAGCCCTAATATCCTTTTGCCAAAAAAACCTACCTACCTTTTTTACCCCCTAAAACCGCACGCCAATGAAAAATGAAAATGTTTTCTATGCCACATAATTCATATTTCCATCATATAATTACCACCCAAATTTGAAGAAAATCGCATTATTAATAACTGAGTTATTAGGGTAGATTTATGAAAAACGGGACAAATGTATTACTAAAACCTGAAAGATAGGAAAACCACAAACGGTTATAGCCAATGTCAAAGCCAACTACGTTTTTCGAATTTTTTGATACACATTATTATTCTTATTGTCTTTGCCGTCAACTTTCATTCCTTTAACTTTTTTCGTATCTCCTCAAATAAGGAAGCTATAACCGTTTGTGGTTTTCCTATTCTTCAGGTCTTTGTAATATATCTCACAAAGTTGAGTGTAAAAACAAAATAAATCTAATTATATTTATTTTTTGTTTTATTTTATAAAATATGAAAAATATTATTATTTTATATATACTTATATAAATATATGTGTGGCGCTACTGGATGACGAGCTACCTGAATATTTGACCTTCGTCTATAAAAGCTCCGCCTATTTCCCAGCATTCAGCACATTATTAGGTATAAATGCGGCTCGTTCACACATTCAACCCAGTTGGTCGACTATGGCAATTACACAAAATGTCCTTTCTGGTAGGATTAAAAAACGTATAAAATTTAATATATTTCTGTGGTAGAACGACGTGCCGCTTGAGTATTAAATAACAGCTAAATCCTTTGATGAGAATGCCGCTGTATTTTTGCTCCACTATGTGCTCTTTTTGGCTAGACTATATAGCACCATTATTTTTTTATAACATTTTCGTTTTTGTGAGAAGAATAGTATTTAAAATAGCTGTAGATACCATCTTTGTTTTAAGTAATGCAAATCCAACACTTCTTTAGAAAAGCCGACCTCATAAAATATGAAATATAGCAATCTGCATGTGCATGTATATTAATTAATCCACAATGCAAATTCAGTCGGATGCTATTATAATGCTACACTGCAGGGCGTAAAGAAGGGGAGAACAACCCTCTGTGAACTCACTGGTGGTCTAATACACCCAACTACAATGGGATGTAGCGCCGGTATGACACAACAGCTTATATCACCCAGATAATATTAATACAAACTTTGGCTGTGTTGATAAACATCGGCTAATTAAGCGAGAAATTGCTTTGTAGGCTTAGAATATATTTTTTAATATATGTCTAGAATCAAGTGATAAGTGAAAAATCTAAAAATGCATGAATTATTTATAATAAGACAAGAAGCTCGCACTTCCCAGTCTTACTTTTGTTAATATTTATTCCAAATAATAAATTTGCTAACACTCCAATATTATGGATTTTTCTTGTAGTACAATTCATTTTTCATAAAACGAAAAATAATAAAACTGATGCAAAGTGCAAGCAGTCGAAATAAATAGGTAGAAATGAGTAACACGCCAATAATAAATATGGGATCGCAAAAAAAGAAAAAAGTAAGGTATTCAAGTAAATCTTTCATACAACAATTTCTTGTAAGATATTTTAAATTGATATAAGATACCGATTCTAGATTAGAGGGTATAGGTAGGAGCTGGGGGGAGCTTGGCTTGGAGAGGTTACATTTTATAAGTAAAATAAAGATGTCAAACAGAAATATGCCAACATTTTATTGAAGGTAAAAATAACAAACAAGTCCATAAAGGAAAATAGTTCAAAAAATAATAAAATACAAAATGAAAAGATCTTAACAGTCCATAATAGGGGAGATGCGTCAGGTAGATGCTCGTTGACTGATCGACTACAAATGAGGAAAGTGTGTATCAATTCTGGACTATTTATAAGATTCCCAAATACTTATTCAACAATATTTCCTGTAAAGGTAGATTTAAAGTTTATGTCTCAACGCGGTTACAAACTGAGATTGAAATACGAAACTTTACATCCTTTATGCTTGTTAAATAGCGAATTTATATTGTAGAAATAAAATATGAGTGATAAAATTTTAACTTGGAAAGAATGTAGAATTTATTTATTAGTTTAGTTTTGCGGCTTATTTAATTCATTATTGAATATTTGAAAATATATGAAATATGCTAAAAAGTATTTTTGTTAATTTTATAGTGCAGGATAATTACTACTCGACACATTTCCCCCTTTTCACAAAGCTGGCCACCAGCTTTAACTGCCGGTAATAGGTTAAAATAATATATAAAATATAATTTAAAAAATATGGACTATATAATGTTATTGTAAGAAAATAAGTATATCGACAATGCGTGTATAATATTATTGTCGAGTATAAATGAATGGAGTAAGAATATGACCTTCTAAATATAGCAGTTCGATGAGTCGGAGGTGAGATCAATCCACGTAAAGGAACATTAATATTATGAATGTTGCTTCTACAGAGCTTTCAGTAATGATCACAGGACACGTGACCGCAATAATATAGACGATCAACTATACACGATGGTAATGCACTAAACAGAAATACCCTAAATCAATCGGCGTTCTAGTTAAAGGTAAAAAATTTATGATAATTCATTTATTCAAAAAATTTAAGAACAATTTTTTAATATTAAAAATAAATTTAAATGTTATGCCTTTTGAATCTGAATAAAAAATATATTCGCAAGAAATAAATTATTAAACCTAATTCAAAATAATCTTTATTTCCACAGACAACATGCATATAAACATTCGAATCGAACAATTCACAGTAAATAAAAGAAATTACGCAATAAAAACTTTTGTTACATAAGATTTAAATTAGAAGATGAATGAATACATTTTAATACGAAATGCCAAGAAATTATAACAAATGCTCAAAATGGTTGACTTGAGTTTCTAAACACACATGGATTCTTCGGTTCATATTTTTGAATACGTTCTGTAAATGATCAACAGTAATATTGCGGATCTCTCTTTCTATTGCCTCTTGTAATTCGTCAATGGTATGTAATCTATTTTTAAAAACATTGTTCTTCATATGTCCAAATAAGAATTAATCACAGGGCGTTAGATCTGGAGACCGCGCAGGCCATAATCCCTCTCTGACTAATCGGTCATCGTAAAACTACTGTAAAAAATCAAGTGAAGCTCTTGCTGTGTGGGCAGTAGAGCCGTCTTGCTGGAAATAACCATCTTGAAGTTACACCAACTTTTAAGGGGTGTAAACTTGTTTCTACGTAAGTGTGAGGGTTTTCTGTAGCCCATGTCCTGTAGTTGTTACTATAGGTTAAATCCAATACATTGTTGTTATTCAAATTTCCGTTGAACCAACGGCAATACCTTACTCGACTTTCAAAATCAGGGGGGAATAGTTCTTGAACTACGGTTACCTTGTATGGATGCAAATGGAGTTCTTTGAGTGCTTTATGGGTTGTTCCAACTGAAACACCTAAAAAAATAGATAGGTATCGTTATTAGTTGCTGATAACAATTTTCCCTAAAGAAATTCATATTTTATATTTTCAAGGAACTAAATTTAAATGGTATGTAACGTATTCAGTAATTAAAAAATTTAGTGTAAAAGTACCTTCCTGTTTGATCTGACAACTTTGGTATGGATTTTGTCAGGCTTTGATTCATTCTTTCTCGAACGTCGTTCATAACCACTTCAGTTAAAACAGTTGGCCTACCAGTAATTTTTCCATAAATTGTTCGATGCATGATTGCAATGAATACTTCCATGATCCATCTTCGTTGCGAATTCCACTTCGAAAATGAGCTGTCAAAATGAAGGCACCTTGTTCTGGCATAAAAACCATTGCAATAGAGGACTAGAATAAAATTTAAAAAACATTACTTAACATAACATTCTTTTTCTCTTTACCGTTACTCACCAGATGATAACTGATGTAAATTATGTAGTTCTGAAAAGAACTGATTAGTACTCAAATAATAATTAAAACAATTCAAAACTCGTGAAAAAGAACTGATAATTATGCAATATCCACCAAAACACTACTACTAGAATTTAAACAAAATTATAATAACAATCTATCAACTGTGATAAGTGTATAAATTATCTAAATTTTAAACAAAACCCGATCAACAGTAAGGACGTTCTGGCCAAAATAAATTTAGACCAAAATTAGTTTATCACCCTGTATCTCGAAAATTTCAATGGCCGTTCCTGAATATTCAAGTGGTCTTATACCGCCCCTGGAAGTATGCACAGTTCCTCATGAAACAACAACAGAGAAATACCATGTGAATATTATATCGGCTCCGGTAGCAGTTAATTTTATTTCTAATAAATATATATAAACAACAGTCTTATCAACAACAGTGAAAGAAAAAAAGAGTTAAAATTTCCTTTAAGATTATTGTTATGAAAGCTAGTTAAATTTTCATCCGTCGTAGTAACTTTAGAAGAGAGCAGAAGAAAATTACCATTTATTAAATCGCGGTTATTGAGATTATCAGGATGCTGATTTACTACAAATGTTAAGTTCATTTAGTTTTCGCTAGATAACTTTACTACTTTGACTAACGCTTTAACGAGAAGCTTCAAGCTTATATTAGCTAGCCAAACAAAAAAAACGATATTATATCATGCAAAATTAAATGAATATTTCTATTGCTTCTATAACATGTGCACGGTATTGCATAAATTTACCGGAGCGCGATAAGTTGTGAATGTCTTCTCTTAATATGGTTAAATGAAAGAGCAGAGGGTTACCTGTAACCGTGTCTTACAAATTGGAAGTTTACAATAAATATATTTATTATTATTATTCTATATCACGGACGTGTCCAGTAAATTTCGATAAAGATTGTGTCCATTCAGTTAACTCTTATCACTTGTGCCTTATAGAGACAACGTGACAGATAAATGATTAAGGTTTTTATTTATGTACCATCCTTTAATGTGCAGATTGAACTAGAAATACAACTTTATTGAAAAGAGAAAATAATTATGTTGTCCATAGTTCAAAAATTGGGGAGAACAAATTGGGTTCACGGTTCGTTACTGTTAGGAAATGACTGCCTGCAACCCCTGTGTCGAACACCTTGACTGATGTTAAGGACTGAGTCTAATCGATTTTACAAGAATAATTCCACTGTATTTGTCGAAATAAAGCCGATATACTATTATAGAAGCTTTATGCCTATTCTATTTTATCGGCTATTATTTCTTCAAGAATAATAACGAATTTTAGGTTAATGATGGCAATCAAATTAAACAGTAATAATAATATTTTCTTTATTTCAAACAGGTAAACACCCAATTACAGGATATACACGAAAACACATATTTTAAAGGTGAATGAAAAAAATAGTACCGATGCTTAAGTTACAAACAAAATTAAACCAAATATTCAGTATTAATTATGACTTATAGATGGGAGATTTTATTAAAATTACTGCACATTACATCAATGGGAGATTTAGCCATAATATTTGTCCTGTAGTTATCGACATAAAAGATGGCGAACTACAAGGCTGGGTGTATGAAAATTGATTTTGCTCAACAAAAAAGGACAGTCAATAGTATTGTGAATTAAATTGAATAAATATTTAATGGAAATTATTTCGCGACGAATTTCTAATGAAGCCATTTATAAACGGTTCGTTAAAATGAAGGTAATAATTCCTCTCGGTGGGTAAATGCCATCCTTCTTAAAACACAAATATTTTAGGAACTTCCTTTGAACTGACTCAATATCATTCACGTGACATATATACCACGGATACCATAAGATAGCGCCATATTCTAATCTTGAGCGAACATATGCATAATATAACAAAGTTAGGCTAGAGGTTTTGCTAAAATACTTAGTTTCTTAATATGACGCCTAGCGTTTTGTATAAATTTAACACAGCACTATTAATATAGGCTCGAAATGTCAAAATAGTACCCAAATCCTTGATTTCTGTACATCTGGTTACATTCTCTAAATTTATTTTATGATCATATTCTTCGGGTTTATTTTTCTGAGAAAAAGTGATGACGTAATATTTTTGAACATTAATGAGATGGTTCGCACTACACCAGTCAAATACGGTTTTATGGTTATTCTGGATTATTCTACAATCGCTTATCGTTCTTACCGCTCTGTAGATGTTTAAATCATCTGCGAACATTAACTTTGGACAGGTAAGAACATCTTTAATATCGTTGATGTAAATGAGAAATAGAAGTGGCCCTAAATTGGAGCCTTGCGGCACTCCGAACGTATTAATGTAGTAATTTGAACGAAGACCCTCGTGCTCGACAAGCGTCTGCGTTTAAATAGATATTAAGCCATCGGAAAATCCAAAGATATCTAAATGTTTATTAAAAAATACAGGTCGACTTGTTCAAAGGCTTTCTGAATATCTATGTATATTTTGTCTACTTGCCCTTGTTTATCCAAAATTTCAGAGCCAAACTGAGTTAAGCAGGTTAAGTTGGTAATTGTAGATTTTTTATCTAAGAATCCGTGTTGATGGAGGGAAATATAAGGTCTAACATTACGATAAATGCAATTATATCCAAATGACTGGTGGTCGAGAGGTAAGCGCACTTGCCTCTCACCCAAAAGCCCCGGATTCGATTCCCGGTCGTGGTAGTGGAAAATACTGTGAAAGGAATTTTTCCACTATACACGGATATTGGGTGTGTGTCCCTTGTCTCTAAATGTGTAGCCCTCTCCCACACAATGCTCTTCTAGAGCCTTCCGGGATAAAGGGGGTCGTAATAATTATCACTAGTTCATCCAATTTCACAAAATTAGTCAAAATAAAAATAGGCCGATAATTTTGGAGTACAGCTCGGTCACCTGTTTTTAATACGGGAGTAATTTGAGTAATTTTCCACTTTCATATCAGGAAATGTAGCTGTTCTCAAGCTTAAATTTTAAAGGAAAAGTAGGGGTTCTAACAAGGCGCAACAACAATCTTTAACAAAAAAGCAAGGGATACCATCAATGCCTGATGTAAGTTTATCTTTTAATTTCTTAGAGGCTTTAATAATATGAAATTCTATTTTATTGCTAAAATATGACCAAAAGTTTGACGGATCGATCCCGAGACATATTGTTCTCTGTATCATTGATGTATTTTGGACGTGCAGCTTTAATTTGATCTTTAACAATTGCTCAGAGGGTTTTGAACTCGTTCATGTGATAGTTGCACAACTTGTACTTCCTTAAAGAAAAATTGTTTGAAAGTTGAATATTGTTTATGATCTCTTTATTATACCACAGAAAAACTGAATAGTTGGTCTTTAAACGAGATCGTAGCAGTGTTTAGAACCGTTATATCACAATGGAAAATCACAGAAACGGATTCCTTGTATTTAGAAGGTCTTTGCAAGGTGTGTCAAGAGCTAATGACAAATAACCAAGAAGGGTTAAATGGGTAAGAAATTTCAGGAATAGTAGACCAATGGCAAACTATATTATTTAACGTTTCGGCTCATACAAAGGTTTTAAGCGCCTACGTGAATACGTGAATGGAGATCTAAAAATACATCCGGCACGTCCTGAGGGCACATCATTTTACATTAAGGTCGATAATGGTTTAGGCAGGCGTAGCTCTGGGAGAGCCACCCACGTCAACGTATGTTTTACGAACTAATTATAAATGGACATCTATCCATAAATGATAGCATTCCCCGGTTGAACTTATTTATTTTACATCTCTTTTAGTTTAGTCAATAGCTATTCCCCTTTAAGTCACGAAATTGGGAAACGTTTGAAATATTTTGATGGGTACCAAGAAATATACTAAATTTAAATTATTTTTAAATGTGTGATAAAGTATTCTTTTCAAAAGATACTAATTTCACGCTGTTTGGGATTTTAGTTTTGTTGACTTTTTCATAGTTCAAAGCAATTTTTAACAGCGTGTTATAGTTCGTGAAATATTATTAAATTTCTTCCAAACTTTAATTTTGCAAAAGACGGAAGAATAAGTCAAAAAATTAATAGAAGGATACACTTTCTTATGAATAGACCTAGGATTAGCCCTATCCCTTCACCCTAGAGCCACCCCTACAATTTTGTAAGTGGAACATCTCATATTTTTTTAGGGGGTAAACACGGGGGTATTATTTTCTTGCTAAGAAACGAGAATTTTAAATTAAAAATCGATCTGTTCCTAAAAGTTCATGATTACGATTA
Organism: Leptura quadrifasciata; assembly: GCA_963675555.1. NCBI lineage: Eukaryota > Metazoa > Arthropoda > Insecta > Coleoptera > Cerambycidae > Leptura > Leptura quadrifasciata. Next base: position 23,065,540 of record OY776681.1, on the reverse strand, counting down.
AAATGAATTTATTCTGTGCATACGGACCGCGCTCTATGATACATATCGTGCTTTCGTGCGAAAAGACCACATTCGTGAATTTGGTACAGAGCACATTCTATTATTTGCGTTTGAATTTTACCAAAATATTTATCTTATTGATTGTTTCCTAAACTAGGTCAATAATTTAATTTCAAATGGTATTGTGCAAAAGTATTTTTTAACGTGTTAACACAATGTTTTTTTCAAAGTTAAATAATCTTGTTCTATTCTAATATTCTATTTTTCTTAACATTTGATACATATATCAAAATAATTCAAATACATAAATTTACCTTAAAAACAGCATGTTATGTGCAGAGCTGTTGAAAGCACTCAATGAGAGCACTTGAAGTACCAAATACCAAGTGCCTGACAAAGTTCTTCAATTAAATCGCAAGTACCGTATTTCAAATATTTCAGATTATTTGCAGTACTGCAGTAACTGAGTACTTCAAATCTCAAAGTAGTTCAATTACTCTAAAGTATTTCATGTATCCAAGTATTTCAATGACTCTAACATATTTTAATTGCTCCACAGTTCTTCCAATACCCATACAATTTTATATTTATTAAGTTTCTCTCTTATAATTTGTTATTATTATTATTTATTATCTTCAACTCAGCATCATTCAAAAACAATAAAGATATAATAATTTATGATTACATAAATATAAAAACGAACAAATATTATACAGGCTGTCCATTTTATCAGGGCACTCGAGAATATCTCACTTAATATCGGTCGTACAAAAAAAATTATTTTTATGAAAATTGTGCAGATTTATATAACCTACAAAATAGTTTAAAGACATTTGAAATCCATGGCCTACTTTAAGAGCTAAGGCGGATAATATCGAAAATGCGGAAAAAGTCTAGACCAAATATCTTTATTATTTGAAGAGATACGAGAAAAATTTTAAGGCGAAAGATTTTTGCAAAACAGAGTGTTTCAACAAGGTTTTATCTATTTTTTTTCAAAACCGCTGTATTTTGAGATTTACTCTTCAGGCTGTTAAAAAAATTATTTTGAAACGGGCGAGAAATGGCGCCATTAAATAGAGTATTTTCCTCCCTTTTCAACGATATATCACATGCCATATTTATTCATTGGTACTACGTTAGTAATTATAAAAACATTTTCTTAAAATCAATAAATTTTTTTTAACAAGCATTATACTTGCCGTGGAGAAGTATGATTAAATAAAACGATAAAATAATTCAATAAGTTGTTCAAATCTTTGCTATAATAAAACATTAACACAATTAAGAAGAATAAAGTAAATTCAACCAAATTTTCTCTGGACAGATTCAGTTAATAAAATCAAATTTTGGTATATAGGAGACTATATGAGAGCGACATATTCCAGCTTGGATTGTTATAGGGTATTCCCCCTATAAGTCATAAGCAAAAAGTAAAAAAATGTAAAATTAACAAAAAAATCAGATCAATTCAAGCATCATGGCAGACCATGATAAAAAATTCAACCAGACCTAGTTTACACCAAAAAACTACATCCAAGGTCACAAAAATCAGAAAAAATTCACGAACGTTCCATAATTCTCAAGTAATATAAAACCATCGAAAACACACTTTCAACATTCAATCTGGCAATTTTATAAAAGAATTCTCACGAAAAACATCCCTTAAAAATACAACCCCCTCACAGTCATCAAATTAGTCGAAATTACCAGCCGTACCCAAAACAGCAATAGTCCATTTCGTTTCATTCACTTTTTAAACCACTTTTACATTACAAACTTCATTACTCCTTGACGACCCCTCGTATACTTCAACTTACCTTAAAACTCCCCATTTAACTTCGATTCATTCCATTCTCGCGTCTGTTTCAATTTTTTAATCTTATTACTTTTTGACAACCCCCTGTATACACTAAATCACATTCCCACCTCGAGTCATCATATCAAATTTAGTTTCATCAAATTCCAGCGTCTCAATTAACTATTCAATTTCCATTACTTTTCAATCGCCCCTCGTAAAATGCATACAATATCTCGATTCTCTTTCAACTGATATTTCCGCTCCAACTCGACTTGTAACCGGTAGGAGCATTATCATATCTTCTTTCCAACCACCTCGCACCTATCGGGAGCATTATCATGTCACTTCAACTGTTAAACGTCTGACCTTCGTGACACGTTTACGGGATCCTTTCATATCGTTATGATTAACCGTCAATCAAATTCAAATATCTCCGAATCGATTCACATTTCCTTTTTATATCAAACATTGCTCCTTTTCGTCGCCGATTTTTCCATATAAGTTTCATCCCGAAATTTCAACTTTTAGCAAATTATTGCGCAATATTGTGTAATGTTTCGCAATCGTGCCGATCCAGACTCGATGGTGTCATTTCCAGTTTTAAAAGGGGGGTAAAAACGTCAATGCTAGACTCGATGGGGCACGATAAACGCAACCAATCTAACATGTATAAATACCGCAGTCCAGCAAGCCCAAGTTCGGTTTTGACAGTGACTCCAATGGTAAGTATTCGCGTAGTGAATTTGTGGAAAATATAAGTTTCAAAAGTGAATTTTGTGTAATAGCTGCTGACGCTATTGAACGGGTCCGGTTACTATTTAACTTATGTTGTAGATACTCCCGTCAAGCTAGGCTTCTTATTCCCAGTCCCTGCAATCTTTCCATGACAAACTGTTCGATTCTAGCTTCCCAGGCCGAAACCTGGTTAAAAAGGGTTAGTTTGTAAGACATCGCCTTAATTGGTCCCCTTCTAGTATTAGGAATCCTTCGCCTTAAGTGGCCCCCTCGCCCGTGTTCAGGATCTAATGTATGTGAAATATAATATTTTCAAACTTTCAACACTAGAGAAACAGCTCCAGTTTCTGACAAAGAACCCGATGATACTAGGATATAAAGGTATTCCCACTAAACTTCTCAGTTTTGTTTTTACTGTGCATGACGTCATTCTATGACATTAATTTTAGGACCTTTTCATGTGAATTCCTCGGTATAATTTGTTACGGCATGATCGCACCTATAGAGGAGGAAACGTATGTTGGTTGGTATGTTCATTAAAATATTAACCATAATGTAATAAACACCGAATATATTGCTGACGACTATTTTAAACAGTTATGGATTACTATAACCCTTAATAACAGAACACTTGCCTTTTTCGTAGGCTATCGATCACTTCAATGTTACGTATTTAAATAACTTGGAGGAAGTTCCCAGTAATAGACCTGGTGCTAGGGACAGTTCGGAGGGTCATGATAGTTTACAGTTCGTAATGCCAATAAGTTTTTCCCTCATTAGGAGACACCCTAGTCGTTTGCCTAAATATGTAATAAATCATCTCATATGACTTAATAAAAAAACAAGCATTATGAATGACCCATGACCCCTCGAACTGTCGCTAACTCCAAGTCTATAATATTTTTGGTACCGTGGATGATATTGTCTTTGTTGGCGATTTGAACATCGGCATTTACAAAAAGGGTACATCTCTTTACAAATACATTAGTAACATACTAGATTGTTGTAATCTTGGCCAACACATTAATGAACCTACTCGAATAAGTGACATCAGTTCAACTCTTATTGATATAACCTGAACCGATACAAGGGATAGAGTTATAGAATGTAGCACGCTTGATATGGTCAACATATCTGATCATAGTTTAACGTATTGTAAATTGGATTATAAAGTTGTAAAAATTCCAAAAGTCACCTATAGTGATTATCGTTTTTTTGACCCAAATGAGTTTGCAAAGGGGCTATCAGCTAGACTATCAAATAAATAAATGAAGAGCGTTACTAAACCTATGAGAGAAATTAATTTATCTTAATTTAAAAAAGAAATAAAGTCGTGAGCAAAAAAAATAGGACGTCTTATAACGGTATTTTGCTAAAATCTAGTTGTGTACATCTAACTTTCATTTTTGTGACATTGTCAGTTAGTTGTCATAATTTATTGCAAGTGTGCAAAAAACTAATATGCCTCATATAAGCGATTTAGTCAAATCTGGAGTTATTGCTAAAGCAGCAGATGGATGGTCAATGAGACAAATACTGCGTTATAATATTGACAAAAATTTGGTGTGTAACATTTTAAGAAAGTGGAAAATAAACGGTACCATTAGTAGAAATCCTGGATCAGGGCGACGAAGGATATCAACTCAACAACAAGATTTGCAATTGGTAAATGCTTTAGTAGAACATCCATTTTACTCAGTTATTCAGGCTGCTGAAGAAATGGATTTTCCTGGATCGAGTAGTACTGGTCTCCGGCGAGTAAAAGAATCGGAGCTACGCTGTCATGCAGCAGCACAGAAATACTTACTTAAAGCTGAACATAAAGAAGCTCGAGTAGGATTTACGCTTGACTTTTTAGCGCATGATGTAAATTTTTGGAACAATGTAACCTTTTCAGACGAAAAACTTTCCAGTCAACACACAGCGGTCGTATTCGTGTTTACCGCCCTTCGAATACTCGATTCGATGAGAAATATACAGGGTGTTGCATCATAAGAAGGACATAGCTTAATAGGAGGTAGAGAACATCAGTGGTAACCGGAACCTCCCATAGAAATGTCTCATTGGGCCTTCATTACGAAGTTACAGGGTGTTAAATAATTTTTGGCCAAACTTGTTTTTTGTCATAACTTTGACAGGGAATGAAATAACGGATTCATATTTGGTACGGCTAATGTACTAACGAGCCCCAAGAGGTACATGTATAAAAAAAATATATCCAGGTCCGGACTCACTATAATTTATGTTTCTTCTTTGCATCAATAAAACATCACCCTGTATATATTTTTTTGAAATTTCGATACGATATTCGAAAAGAGCAAGAAAAAACAAACAAAATGGCCTATTTCATTTTTTTGTTACACCTTCGTGGTTATTTAAATACGTTGTTAAATGTGCAAGAAAATGGATTACAGAACCCTATTAAATGAGAGGCACGTGAAATAAATAGTTTTATAACTAAAATTTGCAAAAATTCTATTGAGCCTAGGTGGTCTGGATGAATCCTAATTCGGGCACGTTTTAAAGGTCCATTTTGGTAAAAAACTGTGGTCCTAATAAGTAATCGGGTATGAAATAACAAAATTTTTAATCAATCACAGTAGGCTTGTTCAAATAATAAAAGTGACAGATAATTTAAACCATTTAGGCCTAAGCAACCAGTTACTTTGATCAAGAAAATCATCAACATTTTATACTTAATAAAAATTGGAAAAGAGAACAAACTAAAATCTAAATAAATAAAATATTTTCCATTCAATTAACAATAAATAACAAAACAATAACTAAATGTGTTTAAAAATAAAACGTAATTGACACTAAAGTAAATTTTCAAAATGTCCTCCCCCACATTCTGTGCATTTTCTTGCGCGTTTAGAAAGGTCACCAATTGCTCGACGTATCATTTCTGGATTATTCCGTATTTCGTCGCAGGTTGTAACGATGCGCTGGATTAAATGTTGTCTACTTTCAATTTCAATGCTATAAACCTCGTTTTTTAAGTGGCCCCATAAAAAGTAATCACAAGGGTTACAATCAGGAGATCTTGGTGGCCATTCATGTGGAACCCCGCGTCCAATCCATCTATTAGGATACACATTGTTTAAGTGTTCTCTTACTTGAAGGTTAAAATGTGGTGGGGCCCCATCATGCTGAAACAACATGCCTCTTATGCCGATATTTTCTAACATATTCGGTAAAATATTTTGAAGAAAATCAAAGTAAATTTCACCATTCAATCTTTCTTCAAAAAAATGTGTCCCTATCAAAGGTCTATTCACAAGTCCGACCCAAACATTTACAGAAAACCTGTGTTGCGAACGGCGTTGGCGTACCGCATGTGGGTTTTCCTGTGCCCATTTATGATTATTTCGTGAATTGTTTACTCCATCCCTTGTAAATTGTGCCTCATCCGTAAATAAGGTTCTGTAAATGACTGGGCGATGGTTAGACAACCAATGACAAAATGCCAGGCGGGGGATATCGTCGCCTTGTTGAAGACGCTGTACCTGCTGGATATGATATGGATGGTAACGTTCTCTTTTTAGGGTTCTCCATACTCGCCAATGAGGAATACCAGTTGCCAAACTGATTCGTCTAGTACTCATATTTGGGTTTTCTTGAGCTACGTTTATAATATTGTTTTGTTCCTGCACACCTTGTTGTAAAACACGCTCCACAACTGCAGAAGTAGGAAACTTTCCGTGTTGTCTTGCATACTGGAACACCGTACTAAAGGTTTTATGATTAGGGCATCGACGACCAGGAAAACGCAGCCGATATTCTCTTTCCGCTGACCTACCATTTCCATTACAGAAACCATAGATGAATATTATGTCAGCATATTCCACGTTTGTAAATTTTACTGGCATAGTTAAAATATCTTCACAAGTTTTCACTAACTAAATGCGGATTATTGACACATTAAATTACTAACAAACAATTATTCAACTGTTTAGGAGATTTCTTTTTATTATCTGTCACTTTGAACAAGCCTACTGTGATTGATTAAAAATTTTGTTATTTCATACCCGATTACTTATTAGGACCACAGTTTTTTACCAAAATGGACCTTTAAAACGTGCCGGAATTAGGATTCACCCAGACCACCTAGGCTCAATAGAATTTTTGCAAATTTTAGTTATAAAACTATTTATTTCACGTGCCTCTCATTTAATAGGGTTCTGTAATCCATTTTCTTGCACATTAAACAACGTATTTAAATAACCACGAAGGTGTAACAAAAAAATGAAATAGGCCATTTTGTTTGTTTTTTCTTGCTCTTTTCGAATATCGTATCGAAATTTCAAAAAAATGTATACAGGGTGATGTTTTATTGATGCAAAGAAGAAACATAAATTATAGTGAGTCCGGACCTGGATATATTTTTTTTTATACATGTACCTCTTGGGGCTCGTTAGTACATTAGCCATACCAAATATGAATCCGTTATTTCATTCCCTGTCAAAGTTATGACAAAAAACCGGTTTGGCCAAAAATTATTTAACACCCTGTAACTTCGTAATGAAGGCCCAATGAGACATTTCTATGGGAGGTTCCGGTTACCACTGATGTTCTCTACCTCCTATTAAGCTATGTCCCTCTCATGATGCAACACCCTGTATATCTAACAATGATAAAAGTGGTAGATTTTCCGTCAATATGTGGGCTTGGATATCGGCACGTGGTTCTGATGTTTTGTGGCATATTGAGGAACGATTTAATACTGAAACATATATTAGGATTTAGACAATATTATGCTCCCTTCTGTGTCACAATTATTTCCTAATAATGAGTTCATATTTCAATAAGACGGTTGTTCCGTTCATACTGCTCATACCGTAACTAACTGGTTTCAAGATAACAACATCAATGTTCTTCACTGGCCCAGTCATAGTCCAGATGTTAACCCTGTGGAAGAAGTATGGGGACTACTCGTAAGGAGTATCCAAAAAGGAAATGTGAGATCACGAAATGTCGAAGAATTACTGGAAATAGTAAATAATGCATGGAAAAATATTATTATAAATGACTATTGTATAAGGTTATTTGATTCTATGCCAAACAGACTTTTAGAAGTTATAAATATAAATGGTGCAATAACGAAATATTAATAGTTAAGTTTCTTGTTAAGTAGGATATCCTTTGTCCTGGATCCAGGATTTCTACTAATCGTACTGTTTATTCTCCACTTTCTTAAAATGTTACACACCAAATTTTTGATAATGTTATAACGCAGTGCAATTTGTCTCATTAACCATCCATCATTTACTATAGCAATAACGACAGCATTAAAATAAAAAATAAATTAAAAGTGATCTGTTTTATTTCGGCTACTCATTACATATTCAATTAGAGACAGATTTACATTAGAAAAAAAAGTTGTCCTATTTTTTTCTGCTCACGACAGTACATGCTCTTTATATTTTAGATTTTTCTTTCTATGTGCCAAGTTTTTGTATGTTTTTTATAAACTGTAATAATACACAGACTTAAATTTTTCAGCTATCAGCTAGCCTACATTAACGACAGTAAATTCCTTGGATAAGCTGTAACTTGTAATACAATTATATCTTACATTCTTCCCTGGTATTGTTCGAAGAGTCGAGTAAGATAATTTTTCATTATTCACAAAATACTTCTCCACTGGGGCAAACTGAGGAAAATCGTTAAGAATTCAATTTAACATTATAATATTCCTGCGTTTTCTTGTTACTAGGTAGTAATTTCAATTTAAGCGAATACTAACAATAAGGGCTAATATGAAACCATGCTGAAAGCGCGACCTGCTGTGAGTTGAAATTACATTCAAACAATGACAGAAAATTTCAATACGATTTGCAGAGTTCAATTAAGTATGGGAAGCGTGTATGTCAAGTGCAGGTGATGGTATATAATATATCAGGGTTTTGTTAAAGCAGTTTTGTTTCCTACCTCATTGTCAGCCAAAGTCGAATTTGTGTGCACAAGGGACGTTCCCGATAATAGCCTCTTTGGTAAAGATAAGAGCGATTCGCGCCATCCTGAAAAAAATAAATTTATATTAACGTTGAAATACACACACATATTAACAAAAAGTTATTATACAGAGTGTAGGTTTATAGAAGAAAGGGCGTTGAGCTGTTAAACTCGTCAAAAATTACAGTTATTTCATTGAATATCTTTTGAACAAATGTAGATATTGAAATGAAACTTTTAAATTTTTCACCTCTCCACAATAAAATTGTGAGAGGTTACTAAAATTGGTTCAAAAACGAAAATTGAGATAATATCAAATCTTTACGTTATGAGGTCCTAGGAACCCAAAAAAGTGGTTTTTGAAAAATGTCTGTGTGTGTGTATGTGTGTATGTGTGTTAGCACGATAGCGCCGAAACTACTGAACGGATTTGAATGAAACTTTTGGTTTTGGTTTTGGTTGAGATCGGATTATGTTTAGTGCCATTTTGACGCAACAAGTTGTTTATTTTATAATTACATTCAATTTGCAATGAAACTATTGAAAATCAGTTAAAATTCTGATTTCAACGATATATCACACTTCCACCCTTTCGATTTGGTTTCCGTGAAAAAAATAAAAACAAAGCAAATATGAAGCATAGATCGCATTTCGCATGACATGATCGATGCGCGTAGGCGTTACGTCGTGAAACTCGTCACATCACGTGTCAATTCACGTGTGAGGGTTTCTTCACTACTCTAGAAGGAGAGCGGATTACGTTTAGTGCCGTTTTTAAATATATATACAGACAAATCGAAGAATTAAACTACAAATATTCCTCTAAAATCTAGTAAAATTACTGAAATGCTAATGTTTCATTTAACAAAGACAGCCGCGAGCGATCGGATTGCAATGAGCAAATTTTGACGATTGTCATTGTCATCGTTTGTCATCCGATAACGTTGGTATCATGTCATGTTAATAAGATTTCGGCATATTTGTAACTTTTAGTGGATTGTCACAAACTTTAAAGGTAGATGTAACAATATCAATATCATATGCTTTCTATACCTTCGTTGGTGAGTTTATTATTGATTATCACTTTACCAATTTTAAGTTTGTTGCTTTACAAATCTGTAGTATTTAGGATAACTAGATTTTCTTAGTCGTTCAAGTGATGTTGTTAATATCCTAATAGTATATTATTCAACGAACGATAATGTAGGTAAATTCATTAAGTTGAGGATTTTTTTAGTGCCCCAGAAGATCTGAAAAGGTTTTGGATGAGATCGGATTACGTTTAGTGCCGTTTTGTCACACAATTTAATGCTCTTTTCGGCTTCAAAGATCCACCGAGTGGTGAGGTTTCGGCTGCTTCCAGTAGCTGCCGATTTTTTAAATAAATTTGGGCGAGGAACACGTCTTTTCATTTTTGACATGCCATTATAATACACCTGGTATACATAATATGTACAATATATTCTCACAGTAAATCAACATATTTAAAAGTTAGATTATACACTTAGGTTTATGAAGTTTAATTAACCATCTCATGAGATATCCCTTTCCAGTATTGCATTTAGATATAGTCATTGACTTTAATGAAATAGTATGACCTTTATTTAAAATGGCAGGCAAAGTTCACAAGATATGTCGCTTGGGAAATACAAAAGGCAATCAATTGGAAAATTCTATAAAACATTCATAGCACAGTTAATTTTCAGCGCCAAACTACTTAATAGTACTTAATGGTATTTTTTAATGTTTTTCGTATTTGGCTATTTACAGTGTTTATATATCTCTGTTTACATTTAACTTCTAAGTCAGGTGGTAAATAATATATGTTTAATGATCATTATTACATAGTTAGGAAAACAAGTTAATGTTAAAATATAGTGTTTCTAGTCGCAAACTCCTCTATAAAATCCTTAGTTTACTATAAGGAACGTAACCAGACTGCAACCAACAGCTACTCTCCGGGTCATGTGCCCCGCCGAGCGCTGAATTACAAGTTACAAGCCTGGCGCGTTAAGTGTAATAATTGCATATTACCATCAAAACGCTAATGCTTCGATTGTAACAAACACCAACCGAAAGACTGATCCTAATTAAAGAAGCCCTCGTACCAGTCGTCACTTGCAGACTGCAGTTTCGAGCTGTTGGCTCTCGTCAGTGCAAGGTAGGCATGTGAAACTGAACTAAACTATTAACTTCTGAAGTATCAGAACTGCATAATTTACAAATGTATAGATTATAGAAAAATCTTTGTGAAATGCGAAAGCGTACTGCATACTCTACGCATCTGGCTTGTTTTTTAATTAATACTATGGAAGGACGCTATAGCTATATCAATGTTCTTGTTACTGGGTTCTATCCAATAAGCCAATACACCCGTCACAAAGCAAATGTTTCTTCATATCCATGGCTTAAATGGTACTTCTGGTAGTTTCTGAGAATGTCCAACCTAAAACAAAAATTACATTGAAAGCAGTAATTTGTGATTAAACATTAGAGACTTAAGTAGTATACTTTGATAATGAACTTTAAATTTCATGTAGATCTACACTTACTTTACCAACAATGAAATATCGCTAGCTAATTTTTTGCATCCATAGACTCTATCCATTTACAGACAAGCTGAGCAAAGGCATCTAAACTTTTACATGCTTTAATTTCATCATTGGTCATAGGGCTCGTTCAAATAATCCATCAGCACACGTTTAGAAATCTTTGAGATATCATTTAACGATGCGGTTAAATCTCCTACTTTTAAACTGCATCAACACCATTAGTATACTCTAACTTAGAAATATGATTTGGTGATTCCTAAAATCAAGTGTATAGATCAATTTTCAATGAATTTAACAATCCTAATTGCTAAAATTAACTCACCATTTCGAAAATAAACAACTTTTGACAGTACGCAAGAAAACACGTCTGTTAAAAAACACGAATAAAATACAAAGTTAAAGTCAGTTCAACAAATCACCAAATGTATTAGTAAAAGGGAACACTAATAATTAATTTCACACAAAAAAATCTTTTAAAAAGGCTCTGGAATTCCTTAAAACTTGGGATAATTAAATGACTGTAAATGTCATAAAAACTTTTGATGCCACTGAACTTACTGCCTGGTTGTGACTCAGCTGCTAGTACCCCATTTATGCTGTAATCTTTAATAAAACATTGCCCATAAAAGAAATACTAATATACGTTATGCAGGCAAAGCAGATTAGTACACACCTTCTCACAACCTTCTCAAATTTTGACCTTCTATCCTGTTACTATACCGCTATATTTCCCCACAATTCTACCATCTTCTTTCATGCTTTAACACTTTCTGCGATTATCTATTAATTTCCCACCATCTCATCATCTTCCTTCATCTTTGTTCCTCTTCTACCACAATCTAACATTCCATTATACCCCACACATTCTCTTCATCGTCTCTCACTTTCTACCACACTCTTCCAATTTTGCACCATTTTCCTTCATCTAATTCCCCATTAATTCCATCTTTCAATCATACTCACCCAGATTATCATAATAGTGTCACATGTCCGCTATCTTATATCTATCTCATCTAAACAGAGATGTTTTAGCATTTATTTGGAAAACAAGTTCACGGTAAGAATGAAAAATGTAATCATTTGGATATAACTGTAATGTTAGATCTAGTTGAAATAACTTATTGTAAAAAAAATGCTTTGCGGATATTAAGTAATTAATAATATCAAGAATTTTTCTTTATATCATTTTAAAAGCATAGTGACAATTGCTAACGGAAACATTGTTTTACATTATAAACAAAGCACCAGGATAAGATCCAATAGTTGAGGAATTATTAAAAATCTCCCAAGAAAAGCAATTGTTATGATAACAAATATTTATAATAGCATGTTGCGTTTATGCTACTTTCCCATTCAATGGAAATATGCGCAAATCATTATGATTCCAAAGCCTGGCAAACCCCCAACCGAAACCATCTCATATAGACCAATCAGCCTCTTACCTATTTTGGCCAAGGTATTTGAAAAACTCAGCCTTAATAGAATAGAAATGACAGTATCCACAAATAATTTAATCCCCGAACACCAGTTTGGATTCATACATAAGCATTCTACCATATAACAATGTCACAGAGTCGTAAATAAAATCAAACAATGCTTTGTAAAGAAAAAAATGTGTGCCTTAGTCTTTCTTGACAAGGCCTTTGACAAAGTCTGGCACGAGAAATTATTATGCAAACTGAAAATGAATCTACCTGATCAACTGTACATAATATTAAAATCCTACTTAAGTGACCGCTACTTCCAAATTAAATTCGATGATGTCTTATCTGATTATTACATCATAAAATCCTGTGTGCCACAGGGCAGTGTTCTGGGGCCCCTCCAATAGGTACCTATATTTACAGCAAATGCTTCAACAAGAAATAGCTACATTCGCAGATGATATGCAACCATATCAATAAATACTAATCCTATAAGAGCATCCGAAAAATTGCATACCCATTTTAATTTACTACAAAGCTGGCTCAAAGATTGGAAAATCAATATCAAGACCAATAAATCTTCTCAAATAACCTTTGCCACAAAAAGAAACACTTGTCCACAAGCCAGTATAGACAACATTCCTATACCCATGAAAAAAGAAGCAAATTATCTTGGGCTCCATTTAGACGAAAAATTAACCTGAAGAACACACATCAATATTAAAAGACGTCAACTAGATCTTAAAGTAAGAAACATGTACTGGTTAATAAATAAAAAATCACAGCTATCCCTAGAAAATAAGTTAATTATATATAAGACAAACTAAAACCAATATGGGCCTATGGAATAGAGTTATGGGGTTGTAGTACACCTTCGAACACAAAGATCCTTCAAACATTTCAGCCCAAAACTTTGAGAATGATAGCACATGCCCCATGGTATGTGTCCAACCAAACTGCATAATGATCTCAAGATACCATTTACCAAAGTAGTAATAAGACCACGCTTAATTAAACATAGAAATCGCAGTATACTAACCATAGTAATCAGCTCATAAGTAAACTTTTCCATGAATCACTCGTTGGAAGGAGATTAAGAAAATTGTGGCCAGAAGACTTAGCCAGGTGAATCTCAGAGAACCATCAGTAAATGGTGCCTGATTCAAGCCTCCACTTCTTACATAACATTTACTAATTACCTTTGTATTTGTTTTTGAAAAAGGTAAATTGTAAATATTCAGTAAGTAAATAAATAAAAAGATATTGTTAGGTTATATTTAATGTCAAATCCAGTTGGTCATTCTATCGCTAGCCACGATTTTCTAGCAATATTTCTAAATGGGCCTACTTTATTAACTAATATTGTAAAGTTTTAAGATTATGTTTTGAAGTTTTGTGTGTTTCTAATGATTTTTTAACAAGAAAAGTTATTGTTTAACACAAATTATATTAATATTTTTACCCAGGGCAATAACCCAATTGTAGTATTCAGTGCTATGTTCAAGTGCTTTGGTTTTTGAGGAAACTGCGTCAGTGACATATGATATTAATTTAATTTTATATAATAAACACATTTAATAATTTATAAGAAAATACACACATACACAATACACGTATATTTATATTAGTTATTCGATAATCCATACACTTCCCTGTTTGAACGTAAGGCCCTAAATACAAAGTCCCATCTGTTGTCGCAAAGAGAGTGGCATTTGTGCCATTCATAATATGATTATTAAGCGGGTAAACAGTCAGAGGACAAGGCTCATCCCAATAAATGTCATTTTGAACGACACTATAAATCAGTAGCAGGACTGCCACTTAACAGCAATTAAACGCCCCGCAAGATTAACATGATTATAGCAGGAGTTAAAACATAGCGAAGCTGTCTACTGGAACAAGTCAACTAGAACTTCATTAATTAGCTCGGTCTGTGAGCAATGAAAGGAGACGCTGCTTCTTCAAGGAATATGTAGGATTATAATCACACAGCCTAATTAATGTTATTTTTAATTAGTTTCTTTGAGAGATAACAAGAAAACTTATCTGAAAAAACCATTTATCAAATATTAGTACGAAAATTTGATGATTATTAATACAGCATTTTTAAAGTTAGAATAAAGGTATTCTACTTGTTAGGCTGCCTTTTAAACTAATTTTTTATTATGTTTGTAACATATCTTTTTGTATTAAAAGACCTTCATTATTATTATTGTTATTATTATCAATTAGGGACAGAGATTAATTTTTTCCCCAGATTTTTGGACAATTATTTAAACTTAATGACTACTTTTCAATGGCATTTTTTAATAAATAATGAAAAGACCTTGAAATGAGTTATCGGACGCCGCTACTTCCCATTAAAAAATTTAGGGCTTGCAACTGCCACTCACAGGGGGTTGGATTTAGTGATGAAATTTGTACGTTGCAAAATGTCATTTCAGAATCCAAAATCGACGTGTCTCTGGATTGTTTATGAATATGCACAATAATTGAGATACGGAATTTATTGCATTTAGCTGTTCCATATTGTATTCAATGCACATCTAATATACCCACAGATCTGTTACAAACGATCTTTCAAAAAGACGACACATATAATAATAATAAATCGTCTTTATTTATATTTCCGTCTTGGCGAAGTTCATCAAGCTGTTCTACCATTTAACCAAGACAATTTACAAACATTTTAACAAATTTTTAAATACATGACACCTAGATAATATTTACTCTATAACTAACTGATACACTGATAAGAAAAGTTTGTAAAAAAGAACATAATAAAAAAAATAGTATCTGAATATGTAAGCTCACTGTTCATCAAGAAATAATTTCTTCATTATTTTCTTGAAGGTTAGTTTTGATGATTTTTGTTTTCATTTGAGTGAGAATTATAAATGGCTACTGCTTGATAAAAGAAAGATCTTTGAAACACTGCCGTGAAATGTCGAGGTATGGTAAGTTCATCGATATTTCTTAGTTCTCTTTGATTTACATTGACTCTTGGCACTAGTTTAAAAAAATATATTTTTTGAAACGTTAAAAATAAAGCAGGCTAGATGTACAATTCTACGGTTATGCATTTTTAACCACCCTATTTCTGATAAATACCTGCATATATGATCTGTACGACGTAAACCGGAAATAAATCTAATGCATGAATTTTGTATCTGTTGTATTCTAGTGGAAGATTTTAGATCTAGACACGGTCCATAAACGACATCACAATAATTAAACAAAAATAATATAAGGGAATGGCATAACATAATTTTAGTTTTTTCTTTAAGACAGTGCCTGTTAGCATATAATAGACTTTTAAGTAAACAATATGATTTTTTAATCAAGGAATTTATACAGGGTGTTGCATCATGAGAGGGACATAGCTTAATAGGAGGTAGAGAACATCAGTGGTAACCGGAACCTCCCATAGAAATGTCTCATTGGGCCTTCATTACGAAGTTACAGGGTGTTAAATAATTTTTGGCCAAACCTGTTTTTTGTCATAACTTTGACAGGGAATGAAATAACGGATTCATATTTGGTACGGCTAATGTACTAACGAGCCCCAAGAGGTACATGTATAAAAAAATATATATCCAGGTCCGGACTCACTATAATTTATGTTTCTTCTTTGCATCAATAAAACATCACCCTGTATATATTTTTTTGAAATTTCGATACAATATTCGAAAAGAGCAAGAAAAAACAAACAAAATGGCCTATTTCATTTTTTTGTTACACCTTCGTGGTTATTTAAATACGTTGTTAAATGTGCAAGAAAATGGGTTACAGAACCCTATTAAATGAGAGGCACGTGAAATAAATAGTTTTATAACTAAAATTTGCAAAAATTCTATTGAGCCTAGGTGGTCTGGGTGAATCCTAATTCCGGCACGTTTTAAAGGTCCATTTTGGTAAAAAACTGTGGTCCTAATAAGTAATCGGGTATGAAATAACAAAATTTTTAATCAATCACAGTAGGCTTGTTCAAAGTGACAGATAATAAAAAGAAATCTCCTAAACAGTTGAATAATTGTTTGTTAGTAATTTAATGTGTCAATAATCCGCATTTAGTTAGTGAAAAACTTGTGAAAATATTTTAACTATGCCAGTAAAATTTACAAACGTGGAATATGCTGATATAATATTCATCTATGGTTTCTGTAATGGAAATGGTAGGTCGGCGGAAAGAGAATATCGGCTGCGTTTTTCTGGTCGTCGATGCCCTAATCATAAAACCTTTAGTACGGTGTTCCAGTATGCAAGACAACACGGAAAGTTTCCTACTTCTGCAGTTGTGGAGCGTGTTTTACAACAAGGTGTGCAGGAACAAAACAATATTATAAACGTAGTTCAAGAAAACCCAAATATGAGCACTAGACGAATCAGTTTGGCAACTGGTATTCCTCATTGGCGAGTATGGAGAACCCTAAAAAGAGAACGTTACCATCCATATCATATCCAGCAGGTACAGCGTCTTCAACAAGGCGACGATATCCCCCGCCTGGCATTTTGTCATTGGTTGTCTAACCATCGCCCAGTCATTTACAGAACCTTATTTACGGATGAGGCACAATTTACAAGGGATGGAGTAAACAATTCACGAAATAATCATAAATGGGCACAGGAAAACCCACATGCGGTACGCCAACGCCGTTCGCAACACAGGTTTTCTGTAAATGTTTGGGTCGGACTTGTGAATAGACATTTGATAGGGCCACATTTTTTTGAAGAAAGATTGAATGGTGAAATTTACTTTGATTTTCTTCAAAACATTTTACCGAATATGTTAGAAAATATCGGTATAAGAGGCATGTTGTTTCAGCATGATGGGGCCCCACCACATTTTAACCTTCAAGTAAGAGAACACTTAAACAATGTGTATCCTAATAGATGTATTGGACGCGGGGGTCCACATGAATGGCCACCAAGATCTCCTGATTGTAACCCTTGTGATTAATTTTTATGGGGCCACTTAAAAAACGAGGTTTATAGCATTGAAATTGAAAGTAGACAACATTTAATCCAGCGCATCGTTACAACCTGCGACGAAATACGGAATAATC
Organism: Leptura quadrifasciata; assembly: GCA_963675555.1. NCBI lineage: Eukaryota > Metazoa > Arthropoda > Insecta > Coleoptera > Cerambycidae > Leptura > Leptura quadrifasciata. The sequence continues at coordinate 23,048,007 of OY776681.1, read as the reverse complement.
CAGAAATGATACGTCGAGCAATTGGTGACCTTTCTAAACGCGCAAGAAAATGCACAGAATGTGGGGGAGGACATTTTGAAAATTTACTTTAGTGTCAATTACGTTTTATTTTTAAACACATTTAGTTATTGTTTTGTTATTTATTGTTAATTGAATGGAAAATATTTTATTTATTTAGATTTTAGTTTGTTCTCTTTTCCAATTTTTATTAAGTATAAAATGTTGATGATTTTCTTGATCAAAGTAACTGGTTGCTTAGGCCTAAATGGTTTAAATTATCTGTCACTTTTATTCTTTGAACAAGCCTACTGTGATTGATTAAAAATTTTGTTATTTCATACCCGATTACTTATTAGGACCACAGTTTTTTACCAAAATGGACATTTAAAACGTGCCGGAATTAAGATTCACCCAGACCACCTAGGCTCAATAGAATTTTTGCAAATTTTAGTTATAAAACTATTTATTTCACGTGCCTCTCATTTAATAGGGTTCTGTAATCCATTTTCTTGCACATTTAACAACGTATTTAAATAACCACGAAGGTGTAACAAAAAAATGAAATAGGCCATTTTGTTTGTTTTTTCTTGCTCTTTTCGAATATCGTATCGAAATTTCAAAAAAATATATACAGGATGATGTTTTATTGATGCAAAGAAGAAACATAAATTATAGTGAGTCCAGACCTGGATATATTTTTTTTATACATGTACCTCTTGGGGCTTGTTAGTACATTAGCCGTACCAAATATGAATCCGTTATTTCATTCCCTGTCAAAGTTATGACAAAAAACAGGTTTGGCCAAAAATTATTTAACACCCTGTAACTTCGTAATGAAGGCCCAATGAGACATTTCTATGGGAGGTTCCGATTACCACTGACGTTCTCTACCTCCTATTAAGCTATGTCCCTCTCATGATGCAACACCCTGTATAGTTAACAAACCTAAGGTGGGTGGGTCATTTTTGACCAAAAATTAAAATGAAACTCTCACATCCAAAAAGTCACACAGAAAGCCACAATCGTCCTGGGAAGGTGTAGGCAAATGTCTGGAAAAAACTGGGGGTTAAATCCCAAAATGAGCCTGTGGTTATACACCAGGGTAGTGAGACCCATGATAACCTATGGATCAGTGGTATGGTGGACTAAGATGGTGCAGTCGGGAGCAATAAGGCTGTTAAGTGGCGTACAAAGGCTTGCTTGCCTGTGCGCTACGGGGGCTATAAAAACTGCACCTACTGCTGCACTTGAGGTCCTCTTGGACCTGCCACCCTTACACGTATTCATACAAGGCGAAGCTCGGTCAGTGGTGCACAGGTTAATGCAAGGCCAAACGCCAATTAGTCAGTAACACGGGACGGAGTTATACTCGGAGATGGGGGCAGATCCCATTCTAGGCGTGCCCACGGATGTAATGGTCCCAAGGTATAACTTCAACAAGAACTTTCAGACTGTTGTACCAGACAGGGAGGATTGGAAAAACGGTCCTCCCATAACAGCACAAACAGTCTGGTATACTGGCGGCTCCAAGGCAGAACAACGAGTCGGAGCCGGGATTTACGGGACAAGGTCAACAGCCAATATCCCGATAAGTCTACGGAAATACGCAACGGTGTTTCAGGCTGAAATGATCGCCATACACTCTTGCGCAAGGGAGATAATAGGACAAGGCACTGTTAAACAGTCTATTGCCATTTTCACTAATAGCCAAGCGGCAAAAAAGCAATCAGTTCCATGCATATGCAAATCAACACAAGATTGGTGTGGGACTGCTTGGCGGCCCTTACAGAGCTGGGAAGTCAGACCAGAGTGACTCTAGCATGGGTACCAGGACCCGAGGGACACAGAGGAAACGAAATGGCTGACCAACTGGCCAATGTAGGCGCATTTGAAGCCCCAATAGGACCCGAGCCCTTTTGTGGCGTGGCAAAGCCATACATACGAGCAGCCATTAAGAAATGGGTGCAAAATAAATCCCTGGAATGGTGGAGGAATGTCCCAAGACAGAGACAAGCCAAGAAGTTTATTAAAGAACGTTCGGCCAAATCTACCGAAGATGTACTAAGCCAGAATAGGAAGGCCATCAGAGTAGTAGTAGGCCTTCTAATTAGCCACTGCCGGCTCAATAGACACATGAGTCTAATGGGTCTGGCGGAGGACGCAACATGCAGATTCTGCCTAGAGGAAGAGGTAACCTCAGTTCACGTATTGTGCCACTGTGAAGGCCTGGTGAGGCTGAGATTCCAAGTACACGGAGAAGAAAAACCAAGGGCGGACAGCTATACTAAAGGGCCTTTATCAAAGCTGTGGAGTCTAGTATAAAGGACAAAGCTGGATGAGTTACTATAAGGAAGATATTCTGGGAGCATCACAATAGACCTGAAAAGGTCGCTGTGGTAAAGGCTAAATAACCAGCTCCTTTGTTAATCTAATCTAACCTAAGGTGGACATCAATATTTAAGCCTAAACGTTTAACTTCTTCCTTGTATTTCAGTTTTTGTCCATCCACAAATGATGAAATGTCATCTATGGCCCTCGAACGGTCTTTGGCTGTGCCAAATACAATAGCGGACGATTTATTAGGGTTAATAGGGAGCCAGTGATTTTTTGAAATATGTACCAAAGTAGCGATTTCTTCATTTAGTAGATCAACTATATTCTTATGTTGTTCAATGTTAGAAGTGCAGTACAAATGAGTATCATCTGCATAAAAACGTGGTGTAGTGTTCTAAATAACAATGAAAGTCGGAAGTGTTGATTATAAACAACAACGAAGCTAAAATTGACCCTTGTGAGTTGTAGGGCACCATACATCACATTTTCATCATTTGATATGTTATCATTTACAAACTGCCTTCTATCGGCGAGAAAAGATATTATTAGATTTGTTGCAGTTTCGTCAAAGCCGTAATATTTGAGTTTGGTACATAGCGTTGTATGGTTCATAGTATCGAAGCTTTAGTGTAGTCGAGAGAAAAAAGTATTGTGATATTGCCGTTATCTAACCTATTAATAATATCGTCAGTTATTTTTAGGAGAGCACTAGTTGTGGATTAACTTTATTTATAGGGAAGATGATATTTCGCAGTAACTGTGCTTCAGCATTTTTACATTAATTTTATCGTTACCTACCGCATTAGACTTAATGTTATTAATAGTATTTTCGACATCTTCCGCACTTACAGTTACTAATTGAAAGATAATGTCAGGGTTAAATTTGTTAGATTCATAAAAATCGATGGGTGCTTGAGGAGGAGAGGTGGTAATTTGGGAACAGAGGTACTGAAAAAGTCGTTAATTTTGTTACAATCGTTAAGGTGATCTGGTATATTTGATTTTTGCTTTTTTGATGTAATAATAAACAAGTAAGGGTATCCCAAGTTTTTTAGTATTGTGCTGCTCTTAAATGAAAGTTAAACATCCCTTCTTTTCATGTTGTACATAATAAAAGCGAGTATAAAGGTTTCCATCCCGTTCTTCATGAGATATTTACATAATTTTGTAAACCGTTTTTACTATTAATTACTATAAAAGTGATTTACAAAATTATGTAAATATATCTTGGAAAACAGTATTAACTCAAGAAGATAAGTTTATTTAGTTCCTCATGTTCGAAGTATCACATAATATTAAATATAATTTAAACAAATAAACTGACTTATACAGAAAACATTTAAATAATAACCCAGCAGCTATTTTGATTTAAATGTGACAGCGTGTTGGACAGACCTATTGACTGATGGTCTGTAATCCATTTTTAATCTGTTATTAGTTTTTCTAATTCTAGTTTTTTATACTTGAACCAAGTCTTAGATTACCAAACTAACACATGGCGACAATATATAACTTTTATACGTTACGAGTTTAAAGATACAACTTTAACGTGGTCTAGCAACGAGGAACGTACAAACAAACCGTGGGAGGTTGCTGGTATATTTGTACGTGTTACAAGCAAGCCTGTAGCCTGTCGACTTAATAGTATTATTATGCTGTAAAGTGGTCGCTTTCCGTCCGAGTATAACACAGTTGTAGACGTAGTCGAGGGCAACAATCTCACGAGGGTTAAAAACGCACCTTATGCCAGAGTTGTATACATTATTTTTTGCACTACCACATTATATCAGTCTCGAATAAATCCAGAATAAATCTTTTATATGTACTGATAATTAATAATACTAATATAATGTTACTAATAAAGTTATTGCACAACAGGGCAGCTATTTACAGGATAATAGGGTGTTCAGTAGGGAACTGTGCATTCTTCCAGAGGCAGTCACTTGTCTATTCAGGTACATCCATTGAAATATTCCTGTCACTCTTATTTTCTGAGATACAGGGTGATAATCCGATTTTGGTCTAAATTTTTTTGGTCAGAATGTCCTTACTATTGATCTGATTTTGTTTAAATTTTAGGCACTTTATACACTTATAACAGTTGATAGATTGTTATTATAATTTTTTGTAAAATTCCAGGACCGGACTATTTAAATTAGTTTTTTCCGATTCCAATAAAAAAGATCACCCTGTATATATTTATTTAACATTCAGTTGCCAATTGTAAAAGCCCAAACATCACTAAACAATACCTTGAAATAAATTTTTTTGTCGCACTCTTAATGATTTTTTTACAAGCGAATGAATTTGGCAAAATGGGGAATTTGAACAAAAAAACAGCTTCATTTGCTTACATTAATTGTCCAAATAAATAAAAATGGTCAATTTAAATTCGGTAAATAATGTTTAGGAAAAAAAATTAAAACCAATGTTTTTTTATTCCAAGGAAAGTATAGCGTATAAATAAGTGGGTACATTTTAAAATAGGAATTCGACTACATATCGAACTTTATTCACAGACGAGGCCCAATTTACACTGGATTTAATTCAAGAAATTCACATAACTGGACCGAAAATAATCCGTATGCTATAAGAGAAGCCCATTCTCAACATAAGTTTTCGGTGAATATTTGGTGTGGTATGATTAACAGCAACCTAATTGGCCCACATATTTCTCCGAGAAGGCTAACTACAGAGGGGTATTTAGATGTCTTACAGAATATTTTACCTGCTTTAACGCAAGGTATTAACATAAGAGTGCAATACTTCCAGCATGACGAGGCTCCTCCTCATTTTGGCATTGAGGTTAGAAGGTATTTGGATAATGAGTATCCAAGCAGATGGGCTGAACGTGGGACCTCATCCTTGGCCGGCTAGATCACCAGATTTCAACCCCGTCGATTATATTCTATGGGGACATCTCAAAACGAAAGTCTACAGCCTAACGTACCAATAGAGGAGTCATTCGAATTGATCAAATGAAAGTATCATCCAGAGGAGCACATTCTTAGCCTAACTAAACACTGTTTAAACAGCACATACTTTATATACAATGATCAACGCTACAAGCAAACGGAAGGAGCACCGATGAGTTCACCTTTATCTCCAGTCATCGCTAATCTCTTCATTGAGGACCTAGAAGTTCGTGAAATACAACCACTCAAACCAAAACTTTGGTGAGATATGTGGACAACACATTCGTAATCTGGACTCATGGAAGAGAACAACTAAATAGTTTCTTAGATCACCTGAATAGCATTCACGATAAGATCAAATTCACCATGGAGGTAGAAACAGAAGGCAAGCTTCCATTTTTAGACGTATTAGTGAAAAAGAAACAAGACAGGACACTAGGTCACACAGTATACAGAAAAGCCACTCACACGGACAGATATCTAAATGCGGCATTACATCACCATCCAGCACAATTAAATTCAGTGCTAAAGACTCTAGTGACACGTTCTCGGAGGTTGGCAGATGTCGACCATATCAACGAAGAGATGTCATCACTTCAGAAAGCACTAATGAAAAGTGGATTTTCGAGGTACACAATACAGAAGTCGCAGGGGCCATACAGACAAAAAACTCAAGAGGAATCCGAGAAATCAGTGACAAAAGCATATCTACCTTACGTGAAAGGGACGACAGATAAAATTGGCAAACTTCTACGTAAACATAACATAGAAACAATATTTAAAACAGACCGAAAAATCAGTGTAGTCCTCCGTAATCCAAAATCAAAAACTACCCTAGAAAACCAAGGAGTATACGAAATTCCATGACAAGATTACAATAAATCATACATAGGATAGACCAATAAACGTATTAGTGTAAGAAAGGAAGAACATATGAATGCAGTACGAAAAGAGGAGAAAACATCGTCCCTAGCACAGCATGTAAAATCCACAGGACACAAAATAGGCTTCGACAACACCAGAACAGTAGCTCATATCGAGCATTATAAGTGAAGGATTGCCAGAGAGGCCATAGAGATCGAAAAAAGACCACAAAATCTTAATAAACGAGATGATACTCAGAGATTACCCAGTTCTTGGAAGCCCGGAAGCCCAATCACGAGGAGGTACGTTCAAGCATTGACAAATAGTGAAGAAACACAGCAACCTGCCCGAAATGGATCTATCACGAGGAGTCAGAGTCGAGCGCTGACCAATCAGAGATAACCACGGCATTCTACGGTAAAGATTGGACACGAGGATGCCCAAACATCAACGAGAAGTCACGTGGGGCGTGACATTTCAGCGAGGCCACTTGTTGGGTTGACTCAGGCGCCCGCTACGCCTCCCACAAGTAGTAGGGTACCACCAGTGCGGCCTAGACCACAGCCTATATAAGAAGCCGTACAATGCGTACAAGTCGGAGAAACAGATTAACAAAGTCTGGCCCTGGAATTTCAAAAAAAAATTATAATAGAACTGTATCAACTGTGATAAGTGTATAAAATATCTAAAATTTAAACAAAATCAGATGAATAGTAAGGACGTTCTGGCCAAAATAAATTTAGAACAAAATCAGTTATTACATTGTATCTCAGAAATTAAGAGCGACAGGAAAATTTCAATGGCTATTCCTGAATACCCAAGTGGTCCCCTAACCGGTCCTGGAAGTATGTACAGTTCTTAATGAAACACCCTGTATAATAATAAGTGATAAGAAACATAAATGGTTGACATACAAAATGTACCAATACAATACATGACAATTATATATAACATCCCATTTACAAGAAAATATTGAATCAAAATTTAGAATAACCAATTCAATTAGAATGTCTAATGAACAAAAATTAATATTATACAAATTGTATAATTGGACCATTGGTACCAACACATCGTTCAACATAAGTTCCATTTAGGAACGCCGAACAGAAAGTACATCATTTGTTAAATGTTGCAGTAGATTGTCAATTCCTTCTTGAATTTAATTTTAAAGGAATCCTAATTTAAACGTTTTAGCTGTCATGTACAAAAATCTTTATAATAATAGTAAGTAATAGATTTTTATTGCCCAACCGAATATTACAATTTTAGGACAAGATAAGCAATAATAACAATAATAGTAATAACAGTAATTGGTAAGTCGAGTTAATTTAGATTTAGTTTTATATTAAAGCACACAGTAGTAATTTATGCTTTAAAAATATACGTAATTTTTTCTACTATTAAAGTAGAATTATTATATGTTACACTGGGTGACCTAAGTAAAGTCATATTGAATTGAAATTGAATTATTTTAATAATATATTTTGACTGAAAATATTTTATTGATAGATTCTTTTAATAATGTTACTGTAATTATTTAAAGTGGAATTGAATATGTCACATGCATTGTAACAGTGGTCAATTGTCAAATCAATGCAACATACAACTATAGATAATTTAATTAAATGGACAAAAATAAACACGTGTCCCTTATTTTCACTTTAATTTTCGATTTTCGAAAAAAGAAAATATAGGAAAATTTGTATAATTTAGTTGGACTACTTCTAATTACCATTATTTCATTGTTCAACTATTCGAATTATTCGAGTGCATTTCTGCTATTCTTCAAGAGTGCGGTGAATAAAAAAACCTCTTAAATATAGAAAAGAGTCAGCATTTTACGAAATGTCTAGTTCTCGACTCCTACACTACCGGTCAATGAAGGTTCATTTCTAAGTTTCCGTGATGTATCTAGCTAATCTTCTGCCCCCATTTCGGCCCGCTCCTTTACCACCCCAACCAGACGCGCTTGATTGCTTTGTCAGGTTGTTTTATTGTCATGAGTTCATCACCGCACTTTGCACCATTTATTTCTCTCTTGTCCCTTCTTGTTCATTCTCACGTACAAGAACACACATAAAACGGAAACAAATTTATTAAGAAAGACATAAACGTCTGGAAAGTTTACACATCTCTTAGCCAACGCAACGGTAGGATACCGTTAATGTACAAATGAATAAGTTTTAGACTGGTTCTGGTGTTACAAGAGACTTTTGCAACTTTGTTACAGCGCTAAGTAAAACGTAAAACCAGTATCTGGAGATGAATACTAAAATATTATTTACTACAAAACTTTATGGCTGTGATATAAAAGAGAGAAAACAGGAACATAATATTACATAGTTTTAAAATTTCACAATATTAAGTTATACAGTGTATTCCCGGGTTGAGTGTGCGATAGATGTAATATACCAAGAAAAAATTAGTACGGTTTTCTTTTTCTGCAGTCTCGGTCTGCTTGATCTAAAATTAATTTTTACCAAATTACTGTTCGAATGGGATCTAACTCGCGGAATTAAGCTAAGGAGAAAATAAATCATTGTAGATAAACTGGTTTTTCTGTTAAAGGTTTGAATTAACCCCTCCATAAAAAAAATTTTTTCTATTCTCTTCAATTTTTTTGAAGACCTATTGAAATAGAAAATAAATCCTTCCACATACCAATAGAGCACCCCAGGGTTTCCTGCTGAAAGATCTTTGGATGTTTGTATTTTGACTAAACTTATGAAGACAATTTAAGGGGTGCTGAAGAATACGTAAGTTTGAAAAAATAAATAATGAGAAAATTATAATTCACTTTTTGTTTAAGAGTTCGGTGAAACTTTTATTTATGAAACATGTTGAGAAAATAATTTAGTCTGTACTTGATATCACATTTTTTGGTTTCGAAGAGGGAGATGTCTCGACGTAGGTATGCTGCAGTGTTTATAGAAAATTTTTATTTGTCCACGATTTTTTCCTCTGCGTTAAGTCGGCCCCTATTTCCACTTGGTACGATTTCATTTGGCGGCCTTTGCCATTTCTTCAGCTCGCTGTCACGTGCGATAGGCATGACTTGGCAAGGAGTTTGTTTTAAACATGAATTTTGCTAAGAAGTCATAAAATTTTGGAAATGAGATATACATTGTGACCCATTTGAAACTTTAACATTCTCATAAAAGTTTTTGGATGGACTTTTTTCTTTGGGGTACTATTAAGGAAAAGGTATATAAATCGAGAAGCCAGACAATTGAAGACCTCCGAGGTAGAATAAGGAACGCATGTCTAGAAATTACCCCTACGCAATTAAGTACAGTGTCAAATAAAATTTAAAAAAGATATGAAAAATGTATTACATTGAAGCTTAAGAAATTTAATTGATTCTTTACAATCTTAATTTATTACATTAGATTTATTGTTGTTAATAAAAAATGTTTAGTGCTTCCTTAAAATATGACATTTTGCCCAAAAGTGCAGTTTTTGGTGTGGTTTCTTTTTAAAAAAAACCCGGTCAAAATCGATTAATAAATACAAATTTTATGAGGGCGTTAAAGCTTGAAATGGGTCACACTGTAGATCAAAGATAATTTAAAGTTATATATTTTGAACGTAAATTCGAGTGATATTTCCTATTTGCTTACCAGTTTGTGTACTTTACAAATATTAACTCCGTTCAAATGAGTCGAACTGAAATCGAAACAGATACAGCCCACATAATTTTGACATTAAGGCTTTCGATTACGTGCTGACAGAAAGGAAGAGGTGAGCTTTTTAATACGATAAAAAAAATTTTGGCGTTAGCTGCCCCCTCTACCACCCCCACCCCATTATGAAAGAGAGAAAAAAATTAAACTGGGATTTAGTGTGTACAAGACTTTGATACAAAATAAATAAGGTGCCGTTCACAATATTTACGTGAATTCATATTTCAATAGCACATCCTTTGCATTTCTGTTTGACAAACTCTGATAACTTCAACAAAATCGGTTGCAACCCTCCCAGAATGGAAAATGAAAAGTGAAAAATATGAAAAATGAAAAATGAGAAATAAAAATAACAAATGTAAAATGAAAAATAAAAATAACAATTTTGAGGTACATTTAGATAAAACTTCTTAGTATTTTGAGCCTAATCGGGTACCGATCTTAGACTTTTGAGCCTAATCTGCGAAAATGAGCCCGAAGAGCGAATCACCGTCCGCGGAGGACCTAGAAAACCCCATTCTCGTTCCAAGTTACTAAAATTTAGTTCATAATTACCAATACGAATGAAATTTATTAAAAGATACAAGTGAATAACTGAAAATGGAAACATATATAATTTTACTAAGAATTTCAATGAGTTTTGTATATATAAAGATGTTCTGAAATTTTGGTACCTGTACTTACATCATCGATATGGCAAATCAACAATAATAGAGCGTGCTTTTGACACCTCCTATGAATCCATAAAAAACCGCGGAAAAAGGGGAATACAGATCCTCCTACAATTTAATGGATACAATCCATGCTCAGAAGCAGAATAATTACCGCAGATTTGGGGAGGAGTCGACTACGGTAACTGCAGTCATGGGTTGTCCACATAAATTGAATAATTCGGGCTTCAACGTCCAGGGTTATGCAGATGCCCTAGTGGTGACTGTTAGAGGTAGACATGAGGTTATGATTTCAAATCTCATGTAAATTGCTTTAAACATAATATCCAATTGGGGAGGGGCTCAATAGCAATCCAAGCAAACCAGTTATTGTTCCATTCACCAAAAGGAGACCTTAGAACTCCTATGCTGAACGGAACGATCTTAAGCTTTTCCAGTGAAGTCAAGTATCAAGGCATAATCCTGGATCAAAAACTTGCCTGGAACCCATATCTAGAAAGGACACTTACTAGAGCAACAGCGGCTATTTGGACATGCTGTAGGCCGTTTAGTAAGACTTGGGGTCTAAAGCCGAAAATTATACATTGGTCCTACCTATCGGTTGTCAGGCCAATGCTGACGCATCATGTGTATGGTGGCCAAAAACAGAAGAATAAAGTTGCAAAAATTGTAACGCCTTGCCTGTTTACTACAGGAGCAATGCACTCGTGTTCCACAGCAGATATGGAGGCAATGCTTGACCTACTTCCTTTGCACTTGCATGTGAGAAAGGAAGCAGCATTTAACGCTTTAAGACTGCATCAGGCACTCAAATTTAAACCAGGCGATCTAGTTGGTCACTTAAGGATTTTGGAGCTAATCCATTTTCAGTTCATGACCAAATCTACTGACTCAATGCCAATCAAACAGAACTTTGACTGTCCGTTTGACGTGCTGATCGAAAGTCATCAGACGCGCAAAATGGAGCCACTACGATTGGAACAAGGGTCACTCATCTCTTATACAGATAGATCTAAGAAGGCTGAAGAGTAGGAGTGGGCATAGCAGGGCTCAGATGTAGGCTATCAAAAGGCCTCGGCAACACCCCAACCATCTTCCAAGCAGAAATTCATGCTATAGATCTATGTGCCCAGGAATACCTAAATAAAGGTATTCGTAGGGCAAAGATCTATATACTATCGGATAGCCAGGCAGCATTAAAAGATCTAAGGTCCTACAACTTTGAGTCTAAAATTGCCTGGGAATGTAAACAATCCCTGAAGCAAGTGGCCAACAACAACAAGGTTACCTTGATGTTAGTGTCAGAGCATGAGGGAGTACAAAGTAATGAACGTGCTGACACCCTTGCGAAAACAGGAGCTGAAGCACAATTCATTAGACCTGAACCATTTTGTGGCCTTTCCAAGGGAGATCAAAAAATGGGAAAATGAACAAAGAAGTCCTACTGGAGGAATACTCCAGGCCAAAGACAAGCGAAAAGGTTTATAACTTATTCGACAAGGAATGCCACAAGGCTTCTCGAACTTGAAAAGTCCGAATTAAAGCTGATAACAGGAATTCTAACTGGTCACTGCCCCTTGATATATCATCTCAAGAACATGGGCAAGGCAGTAGACGACAAATGCAGATACTGTGATACTATAACTGAAACTGCGCCACATATACATCGTGAATGCAAGCTATTAATCCGTACTAGGCTAAAGTTCCTAGAGCAGGTGGAATTAACGCCTGAAGACATATGGAAACTAACCTCCAGGAAAATCACAAGCTTTGTAAAAAGTCTTGGTATCCTGGGCAATAACTAGTTGTAGGGTTATTTACAAAAGATCTTTTAGGTTGAAGTGGCGTAAGGCAAGTAGCCAAACGACCCCTGAAACAATCTACCATCTACATCATCGACTTAGGAACTGAAATAAAAATTTAGTTAATGCATCGGAAAACAAATGAAGTGATTCTAATTTGGAAAATTTCTAAAGACACAATAAATTTCATATTGCGGTTAGTTTTGGGAAGTCCGTCGTTGGCAAATAATTTCTATAGATTAGTAACTGCAATGAAATTCGAATTTAGGAAGAACAATGAAAAAATTTCATGATTTCAGTAATTTCTTATTGAAATTGATGTCCTGTTGAATTGAGTAAAAGACATTGCAAGTTATAATATAAAACTAATATTTGTTTTGAAACGTAAACAAGGAATTTCTGTAAAATGATACAAGCAAATTTTAACAATTGAAGTGAATATTAATAACCTAACGAGGTTTTTTAGTTTAATAAATTTGCTTATGTCTATGTCTAATTTTTGAAAAATTAAATTATTAAATGACTTTTTTTATTATATTTAGAGATTGGTAATTCATAAAGTGAATTTATTAGATGATTTCAACGTTTTTATTTTAATTTTTTCAGTACATTTTGAAAGGTTCTATAAAAGGCTTACGCATTTTGAGAATGAACAACAAGAAATAGGTAATAATACAACGAACTCGAAATGATGCATATGCTGCGGAATCTAAAACGAAGGAAGCAGAAGAGAAAGAAAATAATTTAGACAACACATTTCACAAACACTATATGCCATATAGGTTAGCAACAAACATTACTGAATTTCGGCCCAGAGTAGAAGTGGTCAACCCAATGCCCACGGTGGTTAGAATTGGCAGCACTGCCTACCGCAAACTAACAAATGGAGCATGTGGAGCTCACCTCCACCCCCTTCCCTCTGACGCTCTAGTAGACTCAGCTAGTTATAGTATAATTTATAACAAATTGTTTTTTGTAAGAAAGGTATTCCGCCGCCTTAGTATTTATATAAAGTCTGATTTAAATCAATCTAGGATTTTTCATTCATTCAATTACCTAAATTCAAATTTATTGTATGCTGAAGAAAAATTGAAAAGAGGAGAAACCACAATTTCTTATTCGTGACATTTAAATTAGCGTAAGTTAAGTGGAAGGATTTACATGGATTTTTAAATCGTTTGCCTGAAACAAATTTGTCTGAGGAGTCTTATCTTTTACTGTTCCCGAAAGACATATTATTCTCGTTCTTATTTTCCTTCTCATGGCATATAAATCATAAATCGGTGGTGAATAAAAATTTCTTTGTAAATTGATGACTAATAATTTCCGCAAACTCTTTTTGATTAAAGGATACATCTTTAGTACAACTAATATTTTAGTTATATTTAAAGTTTGTTATGAAAACAATATATTGCTTAAAAATTCTATTCTTCTTATATTGACTTTAATTAGATAATGCTGTATTTTTGCCATCTGTGAAATTGCTGATAGTCCAGTCTGCAGGGAACTTATTAGCACGAGACCGCAGTAGGTTAGTCTGCAATTGTGTGAGAGACAGCACAACAGGACTACTCGCATTCATCTCCTGAGTTTTACTTTCCGCTGGGGTAGATGACTATGTTTTGGGAAATAATTGTTGTGTAGTTGTCTGCGTGTGCGTATGTCTTGGTCGAATGCTGGAATAGCTATAATGTTAAACTCCGCCAAAACATTAATCTAAATAAGACCATTAACATAATATACTACGTAGTTTAAATTTTCTTAGATTTAATTTAAAACAAGAAATTATATTGTAGTAATACGCATATTTATGCAATTTATACGACATGTGACTTATATTTACGGTATTTTTCTGGAAATGATATTTAGTAAAAGAAAGGCAATGTGAAAGAAAAACTGTTTTTGTGACAGGTTCCAGTATTTTTTATAAGTAGCTGCGTAAATATTAGTATCATTAATATTAAAATAACTTTATTGTCACCTCGAATTACTAAAAATTTACATTTTTTATTGATATCAAAATAAAGTGTATCGAAAAATACCGTGAAATTGAATCGAGACTTAAATTAAACCTTTGAGTGAAATTAAATACACCTATAAAGAGAAAAATGAAACAATCCGAAGTTTAATACCGACACGAACATTAATTTATTTTTCAACGGGAAAAGTGATATTTTTTTGTTAAGAATGGTTTCAGCAAAACCGTAGCGAGTAGAAAGGGATTTGTTAAGGATAAAGCCGCGCCTAAAATTGGCTTTGATACAAGGGTAACTTAAGGTGCGACTGTTAGATCGATAATGCCTAGCTCGGGAACGAGAATAAAAAGTACAATTTTTAAAAGATTTACTTTTTATTTATGCCTGTGCCTTCTGTATAACACAAGACACTAACTAATATATTCTAAATGTATTCTAAACATGGAACTTGCTAGAGATTCCCTAGTATCTGTAAATATAAATAAAATTAAAGTGTCTGTATATAATTTCAAGACTTATTCGGACTTTATTTACTACTTTTCCTCACAAGACTTACCACTGTGCTAAAATTTATGAGGGCATTAACTTGAATTTCAGTACAGGCATACTGCAGTAATGTAGCAATCAGATAAATAACTATTCTCTTGTTGTGTGTTTTTTGGTAAAATTTGAGTATATTAGATAAAAGTTTTATTTTTAAATAACTATAGTAGGTAATGATAACGATAAGAATAAAATGTTAAAGACTGCCTTGGTTTATGCTAATTAAATGCACAAATTCGTATAATTATTCGACCATTTTTAAAATTGCTATCGTCTTTAACATGCTCACAAACGAAATAAACGGATTTAAACCCTATTGATAATTTACTTGGGGAAATCTTAAATAAATCATATAACGCCCACTAGGTGAGCATCACCTGAGCAAGACTAGTGAAGAAAAGTAGTTGCAGTTGCAAGGACTGAAAGTTAATTTTGTTAAATTTTGATTAATTTTACTTGTTAAAGTCTTTTGGACTTTACAAGATTATTTTCTTACTATTTTATCCAATCACTTTAAGTTTAAAAATATCCAATCTCCAAAAAGAAATCCCGGTTAAAGTATTCTTTAACAGTTTTTTATTTTAGTATTATAAATATTGTTAGTGCATTCTGTGAGTCGGATGGAACCCTCGAAAAACATGAATTTTATTCTAGCCTAACGAGGCTATGTCCCCCTCTCGTTTTCGAGGATGCCCGACCCCCCAAATGACCAAGAACTACCCCCCAAAGTGATAAACCGCACATAGGCCGTCTTCTCTCGGCTAAACCCGTGTTACCCAACGTTTTCGAGGGTACTGGGCATGATGGTGATGCCGAAACCCCTCCTCGACCCCCGCCAACCCCCCAGATGACCAAAAACCTCCACCCAAAGGGGCAAACCTCGAAAAAGATGAATTTTTTCCAGCCTAACGATGGCGATATCGAAACTACTTCTCGATCCCCGCCAACCCTTCAAACGGCCAAACACTACCCCCGAAAGGGGTAAACGGCGATAGGCCGTCTTCTCTTGGCTAAACCCGTGTTACCCCCCGTTTTTGAAGATGCTGAGCAGGATAGTGATGTCGAGACCCCTCCTCAACCCCCCAACCTCCGCCATACGGCATCGGGTAATTACTAAGCAACAAGCTTTCGGTTCAGTATTAGAGAAAATTATCGCGTGATTATCAGCGTCCTTGGTAAATTACAGCTGATAATTGCCCGGTGCCTTTACTCAACGTGCTCCTGTATGTACTCTTCGCCGCCGCGAGCCCGCGTACTTTTGAATTAAATTTTTCCTTACGAGTATAATAATAATTTTGCCCGTTTAGTAACAACCAAGAGTGTAATAGTATTTTTGTCCATTTCCTGAGCGAGGAGAGGTCGCGATATTTTTTGATGCTCAGCATTCAAAATGGGGGTAACGCGGGTTTAGCCGAGAAAACACGCGGTTTACCCCTTTAGGGGGTGGTTTCTGGTCGTTTGGGGGGTTGTTGAGGGTCGAGAAGGGGTCTCGACATCACCATTATACTGAGCATCCTCTTAAACGGGAGGTAACACCGGTTTAGCCGAAAGACGACGGCCTATCCGTAGTTTGCCCCTTTCGGGGGTGGTTTTTGGCCGTTTGGAGGAACGGCGGGGGTCGAGGAGGGGTCTCGACATCACCATCATGCTCAGCATCCCCAAGAACGGGGGCAACACAGGTTTGGCTGGTAGGAGACGGCGAATACGCGGTTTACCCCTCTCGGTGGTGCTTTCTGACCGTTTGGGGTGTGGGGTGACCTCAGAGAGAAATTTTACCTCCGCCATCGTGTTCAGCATCTCTAAAACGGGGGAGGGGCATGGTGTCGTTAGGCTAGAAAAAATTCATATTCCTGTCCGACTGCACTATATGTGTCAAAGCTAGAAGGTTACAGGTGGCGAAAATCAGTTTTTCTTCAATATTTTGTGATATATTTGTCTTGCGTTAATTTTAGTTATTATAAGAAAGATTTATTATAATAATATGCACAGAAAGGATCCTACAAGGAAATTAACCTAGGAATAATAATATTTGTTGCTGGAACACCAACAGGATGATTTTAATTTGACAATGATATATCACTTTCTTCTTCTTCATCCTTCTTCTTTATCATCATTTTCATCTACCATCATGTCTGCGGATTGCATAGCAATAGGGTATATCTCATCGTCGTTTACTTCAGATGATTCCGTTGTTGTATCATCGGAAACGATATTTAAGCATGACTGACCACGACAATACCCACAAATTATAGAACTTGATAATCCTATTCGCAATTCGAACCGCAACTTTTTGTACAATTACAGAAAAAATAATTAAAGAATTCATCTGATACAGGAGAAAATAGAGTAAGAGTTGGTTCTAATAAATTTTTATTAGAATTCCAACCATACTGTTTAGTTTATGTCCTTTCCCAGCCATGTTTGAATCTGATAATAAACTCTAAAGAAATGTTATTGTATAGCAGCTGCTGTAGATGGAAGTGATGATAACTGTACAGGCTTGTTAGGTTTGGTAGATTTTTGTTTCTGAATTGGACGTTTTTTTATGGACACAAGACGCTATTCTTGAAACAGTAATGTTCATTTTTTGCGATTACAGCGACACCATGCAAGAATCGAAAAAATGTCCGAAATAAAATTTACGTATTTTTTGCCGTAGAATCCGATTTCGTAATAAAAAAATAGGGGTTTCCATTTGAAATTTTAAAGTTAGTCCTCGCCCCACCCACAGGGTGGTAGGTGGGGAGATCATGTATTTTTTTATTTTTCAATTTGATGCAAACTGTTCGAGATTTTCCACCGTTCCCATACTTTTCTAACACCCGGTATATTGCCCCGTGAGTTTACAATGGAATATTAGACAGCCGCAAATCAAGGTCTTTACTATTATCTTATAAAGAAGAGCCCACTTCAAGGACCCCTCAAAAATACTCCATTACCTGCAAAGAAACAAGAATTATGTACTGAATGTGTAATATGAATTTTGTGTGTATAGATGAATTATTCTACATATACACCGCATGTAGTGGACTATACGCCTGGCACTTTCAGAGCTCACTATTTCGGAAACTATTATTGGTCCTAGGTGAACTTTATTTAACAGTTTTGTTATGCAGTTTTTAATAATAAATATTTTGCGGAGTAGTCAAAATTTGAAATAGACCACGGGATACCTGAGAAAAACTGATTTTCCCTACTTTTGACCTTACGTAACCTTTATACTATCAAAATAAAGAATTGTTGAAGGAGTCAGTTTATCAGGATTATTTTAGAAGATAAATCCTAAAATGACCGCATTATATTTTAAAAACGTTCTATAATGTCTAAAAAGGCTTGAATATTTATATTATAAAATTACCTACTTCTTGATACAATTTTAGAAAATAAACATTGTGAAATATTTTTTATATTATTTAAAATAATCATTTCTCATTTTTTCAATGTTTTATTGACGGTTACGGTTTTCGTAATATTATAAAATTGTATTATATAAAGTGAAATTAAATATTCTGTGCCTACACACAACTTATTAGATTCTGTATATATCCTGAATCTCACTGCAAAAGGCAAGCGATCATTCCAAAGCAAGACCATGCAGCAGGAATGGGCACGAACAACACTCTCTATCCCGTAGGCTCGTTGATGATTATCTGCCAAGTTGTTTTTCGTCCCTTTCGTTCCCTGAAGACATACCCCGTCTCCCGTAGCCCCATTCGGCGTTCTGTTTCCTTTGTGTGCAGACAAAGTTAGCGTTGGGAACTTTTTAGCCGGGATCTCGAGGGATTTACCTCAGTTGGTATACGTGAGGCGAAAGCAAATAAAAGAAATGCGACTGCAGTTAGACGCGTTTTATACCGCGGCTTTGCACTGTTTGTATACCCTCTTATTTCGATTTAAATCGTCGGGATGATTCTCTTAGCTATGTCGATAGATTTTTTACACGCCATTTTAACAAACTGTTTGTACTGAATAAGTTTGTGGTTTTCTAAAGACGTTTTTCTGCTAGTTACTAAAAAAGATAAAACTTAATTATAATAATAATAATCACTTAATTTAGCGAATAAACTATTAAAAACAGACGTACAGGGTGTCTCACCGGGAACTGAATCGATCGATATATAGAAAAGTACGCATCAGAAAATTTTGAAAATTTAGATACTTACTAATGTCGGTGTGACCAATCCAACAAAAATAAAAACAAGCAGCTGGCACTTCGGCTTATACCGGAAGTCGAAAACATGTAGCATATCCTATACCTAAACCTAGCCGTTTCAGAGAAATTTGAAATTTTATAGAAAATTTGACAGGTGCAATGGTTTGCAAGAACCGTTATAACTTTCTTCGTGTAAAAGATCCTCATTTGCTTCTTGTCACGCAAAAAAAAAACACAAGGGGAACTACGTTCTACAGCTGAAATAAATTCAATAATATCATACCAAGTGTTCCGTTTTTCGCGTTACATTTTGTCAACTTCAAACTGTGAAAACTTGTTTAGGTCAAATAGAATACCCTGTATTTTTTTACGTCAAGTTGTGTAAAATTGAATTCCCTTTTTTCTGATATTAGCATTGTGGGGGTTAAAGTTACAACTTTTTGAAATATTTGCGATTTTATTAGAAATTCATGAATTGTTGTAATCATTTAATCAAAATAGCCATGATTAGAAACAA
This sequence comes from Leptura quadrifasciata, assembly GCA_963675555.1. Lineage (NCBI taxonomy): Eukaryota > Metazoa > Arthropoda > Insecta > Coleoptera > Cerambycidae > Leptura > Leptura quadrifasciata. Next base: position 23,028,549 of record OY776681.1, on the reverse strand, counting down.
TCAGTCATTATCTTATATCAAAAAATGCCAGCACCGTTTAAATTATACCAACGAAAACTTTTTAAATTTGTTTATTATTTATGGAGAATGTGATAAAGCAATATCAAGAACTTGCAGCACATTTGCTACTCGATATCCACAAAAACGCAAAATAACACTAACACTGTAACATGCGTATTAATCGAATTGAAGATATGACATGAACTAAAATAGCAGAGATAAGATCAATTTATAATATGATTTAATTTTAATTTAATAATTGCTCAAAATTCCGCCCTCGAACCTCGACACATTTTTCGCACCTTCGGATTAGTTACTCATGGGTAACTCTTCTAATTGAATCTTGTGATATGTCTTGAAATGCATTTCTTACTCCTTGCATACAATCTTCAATGGTTGTTAATGGGTTCTCATAAACTTTATTTTTGGGGGAGCACCGTCGTGCTGATAAAAAATGTTTCTATGTTCGGCGAGAGGTAAATTTTCACATATTAGCAGAAGAGAAAATTTAATTTACCGTTTAAATTTAATATATAATAATAATATAGTAAACACCACATAAATTAGATAATTCCTGATAAAATTGTAATGCCACCACTCTATCATTTCTTATGGCACAGTAAACATTGAACTGCCAATTTTCCTGAAAGTTTCGCTCTCTGCACATATGAGGATTTGAGTCACTCCAATAATGCGAATTGTGTCTATTAAATAGTCCATTTTTAGTAAATTTTGCTTCATCTGTCCATATAATATTTCTCAAATAAGAATCGTGACTTTCAGACCTTATAAGAATAAACTCACAAAAATTCTGTCGTCTTAGGAAATCTGTTTCTTTTAATCCTTGAACCATATGGAATGAAAACGGGTGAAACTTATGTTTTAATAAGAGTCTGTGAATTGAATCCTTGCATAGTTCCGATTCCAGAGCAGCTTGTCTTAATGACATCCTTGGAAATGCATGAAAATATCCCAGAATGACTATTTCAATGTTTTCGTCATGAACAATAGGCTTTCTTCTTTGCATTTTTGCCTTAACAGAGCCATAATTTTTAAAATTTTCCAGTATGCGTTTTACAGTGTTTGTTGACGGTTTCCGTTTTTCTGGATATCGAGTATAGCATATGTGCTGCAAGTTCTTGATATTACTTTATCACATTCTCCATAAGTAATAAACAAATTTAAAAAATCTTCGTGGGTGTAATTTAAACGTGCTGGCATTTTTTGACATAAGATAATGACTGATTGTTTCTAATCATGGCTAATTTGATGAAATGATTACAACAATTCATGAATTTCTAATAAAATCGCAAATATTTCAATAAATTGTAACTTTAACCCACACAATGCTAATATCAGAAAAAAGGGAATTCAATTTTACACAACTTGACGTAAAAAAATATAGGATGGTCCATTTGACCTAAACAAGTTTTCGCGGTTTGAAATTGACAAAATGTAACGCGAGAAACGGAACACTTGGTATGATATTATTGAATTTATTTCAGTTGTAGAACGTAGTTCTCCTTGTGTTCTTTTTATGTGACAAGAAGCAAATGAGGATCTTTTATACGAAGAAAGTTATAACGGTTCTTGCAAACCGTTGCACCTGTCAAATTTTCTATAAAATGTCAAATATCTCTGAAACGGCTAGGTTTAGGTATAGGATATGCTACACTTTTTCGACACAGAATATTATGCTCTTTTCGAAAACCCTAAAATATATAGGGTGTTCTATTTGAAATAAGCAAGTTGGTATCGACTTCCGGTATAAGCGGAAGTGCCAGCCGCTTGTATTTATATTAGTTGGATTAGCCACACCGGCATTAGTAAAGTGTAAACGAACTTAATTGAAACCGTATAAAAACTAAAAGCCGGCAAAAACAGTCGGCATCTCTTTATTGTACATGGGCGGAGGTAAAGAGAAATGCTTGTCATAAGAAAATAATAAGATTTTCGGGCGTTATTATATTAGCCTCTATTTCAAATTGTCTCCAGAAAGCCATGGTAAATTAGTAAATAATTAAAATATTTTACCTTTTATATAGTAGTAAATATTTATAAATATGAACAATAACTAACTAAACTCCTACGCTTGATATTATAACAGGTATTTACGCACTGCACTGGCACATTAACAGCACAGTACAAGTCCACCGTTGACTACTGAGAAACGATTTACGAGTTTTTTTTATGCTAGTAGTACTGAGGAGTTTGCAGTTTCTTACAAAAATCCGGTGTGCCACAGGGGTAGATACTTGGTCCAGTTTTCTTTGTTATGTTTATTAATGATATTCTGCAGGGCCTTGATAATAACACGCAGATGATCTAAACATATATCGATTGATTGACTCAATTGATGATTGCGTTAATCTTCAAAATTGCTTAAATACCATTAATATTTATTTACAAAGGCCTGATTTCTTCAAAGACATTACGGTTTATTTCGATCCAAAATTCAAATTGACTCACTTTTCGCTGGGATACCCGGTATTGCTCTGTAGTTGTGTTCATTTCACGTAACCAATACAATTTTATGAGTAAAGATGCCGAAATGATCAATAAGAGTATGAAAAATAAATTAAACATTAAATTCAGAATATTATGCAGCCATACCTTTAACTTCAATTATCTCAAAAAATAATTACTTTATCGTTATGCAGTAATTTTCGTAAAATTATACTTAAAAGATGATTCCACCAGTGGCATAGAATTTAGAGGGGAAATTACTCCTCTATCCCTGCCGTACGCCTCTGGTAACAGTAAGAAACTATATTTTACCATTTCATGGCCTGATATTACGTAAAATACCTGAACTTTCTGCCAAATATGAAAAAGAAATATTAAACGGTAACAAAATAATGCAATGCAAAAAATGTTTGCCAAATTTCTTTTATATTTTCATAATGTATATTTTATATATTGTTATAACATATATTATGTGCATTTATATCTATGTTAGTTTCTTACTATTTGATTGTATACTTGTCTTGGCACTCTCTCCTTTGAACTTTTTTACTTAGATTTATTATATTTATGTCGTGTATGTATGTGTGCATGTGTATGTATGTATGTGTGTACAAACAATAAAGGAATGATTCTTTTTCAATATAAGATTATTTAGAAGTAGAAAAACTTTAATTGGTCAAATTAAAACCTATCCAAAGTTCTAATTATAAACTCTCTATTATATGAAACCAGATAAAACTTATTGTTTCTTAAAGACTTTGCAATTAAAGTTTCAACATTTAATGAAGTATTTTTTTCCACTGCGTATCCAATTACTTATTCGCGAGACCTGAGAGCAATTAGTAGCGCTGTAACGGTGCAAGTTGTTTCAAACAAAGGCAGAACACGAGTGCTGTTATCTGAGCTGATCGAGTGCAGGGCAATCTCCCTCGGGAACTCCACAGAGACGAGCTTTCCATTCCCTGTTTCGCCTGAAGCGGGATATATATACATCAACGAAATAAAAAGGTCCCGGAAAATGACAACAGCGTACACAAACATCAAACTGTTATTGTTTTGCTGCAAAAGGCTGATTGTTGGATAAACAATTGCGAAAGCGATCGTGTAGAATTCTTAACCATTCTCAAGCCTTTTGAAATCTTAACTCAATACTTTATAATTATAATACGCGTGTGTAAATAGTGCAGTCTTACACACATCTACTCTAGAAGTAGTTATTTTCAGCAAAATAAAATAAAAATATAATTGTCATAACCTCCTCAACGTATGGCTTATCTATAACAGTATGTATGACAACTATTAGTCCAGGTATTAAAAAGAAAATCTGGTTTTGAGGTATGAATAATTTTTGACGCTTTTTTACAGTTTGACGTACTCTTTCAGATTCCAATCGATGTCATCCTGTCACCCTTCAGCATGAGTAATTATATATGGCAGATATGCTTTATTTTTATTTTAAACCAATGTGGGTTTGTGATATATTGAATGAAGTACTAGCAGCCGACATTACAACCAAGCTGGAAGTTCAGTGGCATCGAAAGTTTTTGTGGCATTTATGGTCATTTAATTATCCCAAATTTTAGGGAATTTCAGAGCGTTTTTAAAATATTTTTTTATATAAAATTCATTACTAATGTTCCCTTTTACTAATACGTTTGGATTTGTTGAACTGACATTAATTTTGTGTTTTATTTGTGTTTTTTAACTGACGTGTTTTTTGCATACTGTCAAAAGTTGTTTATTTTCGAAATGGTGAGTTCATTTTAGCAATTAGGATTGTTAAATTCATTGAAATTTGATCTATACTATTTGATCTAGTAAGTGTAGATCTATATGAAATTTAAAGTTTATTATCAAAGTATACTACTTATGTCTGTAATGTCTAATCACAAATTACTGCTTTTCAAAATCAGAAAATTATTAAAACGGTTCAAGGATGAATGTAATTTTTGTTTTAGGTTGGGCATTTTCAGAAACTACCAGAAGTACCATTTAAGTCATAGATAGTCGTCCTTCCGTAGTTGTGATTTAAAAACAAGACCAGATGCTGAGAGTATGCAGTGCGCTTTGGCATTTCACAAAGATTTTTCTATAATCGATACATTTGTAAATTATGCAGTTCTGATACTTCAAAAGCTAATGACTTTATATGACTTATATACAGATGTATGTTTCCTAAGTTTACATGTAAAATATATTATTAAAAACATCAAGACCGTATAGCCGTAAAATAAAGAATTTTGCTCTATGCTGTTGTGTCTAAATTTAATATATTCATAGTACTGTTGATCCGGAATTTAAAAATGTTCAGATACACAAAAAAATAGACGAAGTTTTTCAAAGAATTAGTATTTTTCTTCATTCTACTATGTATTTTGCATTGCTTATTGCACTCAAATTTTAAAATCTGACTTGATATTAAAACCTACTTCATTTATCACACCCAAAAATATGTCTATTCGCATGTTACCAGGAGGAGAAAGTAGTTAATATAAGTACATATTCAATCAATTTTATTTGTGTTATTAACATAATACATATTTTACACAAGTCAATATACCGGGTGTTAGAAAAGTATGGGAACGGTGGAAAATCTCGAACAGTTTGCATCAAATCGAAAAATAAAAAATACGTGTCAAAAATTTTTCAAAAAACTATCTACTGATACCAAAATGACCTCCCCACCCACTATCCTGTGGGTGGGGCGAGGGACAACTTTAAAATTTCAAACGGAAACCCCTATTTTTTATTGCGGAATCGGATTCTACGGAAAAAATACGTAAATTTTATTCCGGACATTTTTTTCGATTATTGCATGATGTCGCTGTAATCGTAAAAATGAAAAGAAAACATTACTGTTTCAAGAGTAGTGTCTTGTGTCCATAAAAAACGTCCAATTCAAAAGCTGAAAAACACGTATTTGTTATTTTTACGAAATCTATCCAATGACACTGGATTCGACTCTCCCACCCCTAACCCAGTGGATGGGGCGGGGGCAACTTTGAAATTTGTAATGAAAATCCCTATTCTTTATAGCGGATTCGGATTCTGCGGCCAAAAATACGTGAATTTTATATCGGGCATTTTTTTCGACTCTCGCAAGGTGTCGCTGCAATCGCAAAAAATTGAGTGGAAACATGAAAGTTTTGAACGCATACTTAAAAAAATACGAAAAGTAAAACTACTGATCTCAGAGTGAATGATTTCCCGAGCTGTTTTGAGAACAGTGATTTTACACAGTCGTGCGGAAATTACAACAACTATTGACATTCTGTAAATTTATTAGTAGCTAGTAATTTTCAATTTACACTTTTTACAGGGCAATAAAAAATTCGATTTTAAAAAAACTAACAATGGTTTTACCTCTTAATTCAGCCACATCAGACAAGTTCTTGATCCCAGCCAGTGAAGGCAAGGAGGTAACTCAGACATTTAAATCAGGGTCAATCAGTTTACAGCTTTTTTTTATGCATTTGTTTAACGTCGGCCTATTTCCGCTACTGAGGCCTAACACCGACGCCTGTAGACGAGCTACCCCCAACCAGGAATTTTGCCGAACCTCTTCCCTTAAGCAGGAATCTTTTACTTGCCTAACATTTAATAGACAAGGGACCGACGGCTTTTCATCCCCTCCGAAGGATGGTATATCTCCTATACAACCCTCGCCTAAGGTTGTATAGCTTCCGCGCATACACTGATATACAAGCCGCTGGAAGATGTGTGAGGCGAGGACGCGGTTTCCGTTGGAATGGTCACCCATCCAAGTACTAACTGCGCCTGTCGTTGTTTTACATCGCATACCGAAGTATGTACATAGTAAAGACGCACCTACGCTCGACCCCCAGTTTACTACTTAACTGCTACACTAACAGGTTTTAATTTCAAGATTATAGCAGGTGTTCAAAATCGTGCCCATTGACTTCTTGGCATTGTACGAGATGAATGTAAAAATTTTCAATAGCACTTCTTATCATTTGAGGTGGTATTTCTGCAAAAATGTTTATTATGCGTTGCCTCAGCTCTTCCAAATCACGAGGTTTAGTGAAATAAACCTTACCCTTTACGTAGTCCCAAACGAATCAAGTGGCGCGAGGTCGGGAGATCTTGCTGGCCATTCAATATCCATCGATTTTCGAAAGTACCATTCAAATGGTCCCTAACAATATCCCGATAGTGTGGAGGAGCCCCATCTTGCTGGAACCAAACATTATCGAACTCATCACGAGCAATCTTTTGTATTGTGAGAACTATTTGATTTGTCAACATTTCCAGGTATGTTTCTCCATTCAAATTTCCATCTATGAAAAACGGTCCTATGATTCGATCCCTGAAAACTCTTGCCCAAACATTTAATTTTTGTGGATACTGCGTGTGTTTCAAGCATCCAGCGAAGGTTTTCGTCACTCCAATATCTGAAATTATGGCGATTAATTTTTCAACAAGTTCAAAAGTTGCTTCATCTGAGAAGACAAGTAGAGATGACAAAAATTTGGGTTTTGGTTACTCCTTTCCATCATTAATTCACTAAATTCAAGTCGCCGATCAAAATCATCTTCATTTAACTCTTGGTGAAGGTGACTTTTGTAAGGATGAAATTTCAAAAGTTTCAAATTCTTATGAACTGAAAATGCACTCATATCAAGCTGTTGACTGGCTTTTCTGATTGATAACCTTCGATTTTCAACAAATGCCTGGGCCACTTCCATTTGTCGAGCTTCCGATGTGTCAGATTTTGGTCTTCCAGATTTTGGGTGATTTTTATTTGTCCTTGTGTCTAGGAATCGTTTGATGGTACGGGACATAGTAGATTTCGAAATTCCCACTTGATCTACACGGAAAGTTTCATTGAATAAAATCACAACTTCATCATAGGACCTTTCTTTATCGCCCCACCCTCGCATCATTAAAAGAGAAACTCACTCTTCCTTGTTAAAGTAGTCATTATGCAGAAAAAAACGTGAGAACTAATGAAAAATGAAATAACTTTTTCCGTACAAAAGTACGCTCCTGCCTCTACAAAAGTTGGAAGGAAATTTCACAAAACAAATACTGTTATTAAGAAAACTTTAAAAAAAAATTCATAAAAACCAAGGTATCACAGATATTGTTTTTTAAATTGAATGTTTTTTGTCAACACGAGTATTTACAAACTTATGGATGCTTAAGGTTTATTTCAATTTTGTGCGATTACAGTGACACCTTGCGAGAATCGAAAAAAATGCCCGATATAAAATTCACGTATTTTTGGCCGTAGAATCCCGAATCCGCTATAAAAAATAGGGATTTTCATTACAAATTTCAAAGTTGCTCCCCGCCCCATCCACTGGGTTAGGGGTGGGAGAGTCGAATTCAATGTCATTGGACAGATTTCGTAAAAATAACAAATACGTGTTTTTCAGTTTTTGAATTGGACGTTTTTTTATGGGCACAAGACGCTAGACCTTGAAACAGTAATGTTTTCTTTTAATTTTTCTGCGATTACAGCGACACCATGCAAGAATCGAAAAAAGTGTTCGAAATAAAATTTATGTATTTTTTGCCGTAGAATTCGATTCCGCAATAAAAAATAGGGGTTTCCATTTGAAATTTTAAATTTGCCGCTCGCCCCACCCACAGGGTGGTGGATGGGGAGGCCATTTTGGTATCAGTAGATAGTTTTTTGAAACATTTTTGACACGTATTTTTTATTTTTCGATTTGATGCAAACTGTTCGAGATTTTCCATCGTTCCCATACTTTTCTAACACCCAGTATAATAGAACACTGTTGAAATCTACTTACATGAGGACATAGTTATACTAATTAAGAAACATAATATGTAAAGAAAATTTTAAGAAAACTTGCTATGCATCCTATATTGGCTAAAATAAGTTCAAGTCAAGATTGCAATATGTTGTAAATTGGGGTGAGCGTAGATGCATCTTTACTATGTACATACTTCGATATGCCATGTAAAGTAACATTAGGCGCAGTTAGTACTTGGATGGGCGACCATTTCAAAGAAGGCCGTGTCCTCGCCTCACATATCTTCCAGCGGCTTGTATATCAGTGTATGCGCGGAAGCTATGCAACCTTAGGCGAGGATTGTGTAAGTGATATACCATCCTTCGGAGGGATGTAAAGCCGTCGGTCCCTTGTCTATTAAATGTTAGGCAAGTAAAAGATCCCTACTCTTCTTAAGGGAAGAGGTTCGGCAAAATTCCTGGTTGGGGGTAGCTCGTCTACAGGCGTCGGTGATAGGCCTCAGTAGCGGAAATAGACCGACGTTAAATAAATGTTTAAAAAAAAAATATGTTGTAAATCATGTAAAAACTATTGAACTAGTTGCATTAAAAACAGAGTGGCATACTGATTAACCACACGGAAATTGCTATTTCTATTTTGCAATGTTTTTTAAGTATTCCTATAGTTTTTTACCCTCACAATCGATATGATGTATATACCTACGTAAGTAATCATAAACTGTGTGAAAACTATAATGGCATACTGACTAAAATCACGGAAAGTTATGCCATAATTTTACAAAATTATTTCAACGTAAACTGTACTTGGGCATACGCAAACGATATGCCATCTTTTTCTTCAGCAGTTTACAATAAGAACTTGTATACTTATATTATTGGCAGCCTGTTTAGAAATACCGAAAAAAAAAAAAAAATTATGCAAATACAATATACGTACAAAAATCGAATACTGATATGCCCAAATAAAAGTCACCTCATTTCTAAATGCAGTTTTAGTAATTCCGCTTAACATATGTCCCCTATGCAATAACTACAAACATATATCATAATAGTGTCACGTTGTCCTTAAATGGAACTATTTCCAGCTATATCTACCCCTGTTTGCGGGATTACTCTGGACCACCGTGTAATCCTTGTCACAGCTACACGGTATTAACGCCTGATAACGGTCCTCGTAAGACCTCCGTTATTGTTTCGATTATATTATAATCAGTGGCGTAGTACAAACTCAACGTTCATCATATGCTTTATATAGTTTTTCTAAATAGACCGTTATTTCATTTTGACTTCGCATTACATGGGACATTATACAGTCATACTGAGAGGCAAGTTACGATGTGCTGACTTGGTTTTGTACGCGATAAATCTACAATAAACAATTTGTTCCATTTAACACAATTTATTTCGGAGAACATATGTGTTAACATACAAGTTCACGTGATTTACACTGATTTTTCCAAAACCTTCGACAGATCTGAGAATGGAACTTTACTTAGTAATATCATAGCTTCAAATGTATCCAAATTCAGGCCACTTCTGGGGTACTTCGGGGTCTCATTCTCGGTCCACTCCTGTTTGGTTTATTCGTTAGTGATGATTTGGATGTTAACATATTTATTATATACTGATGATGCAAATATTTTTGCTTCAAGAAAATCAGTCACTGACTTAAAAGTTACAGAATAATCTACTGACGACAAAGAAATGGTGTGATGTTTAGTCTTGCCCTCAATTTTACTCTCTATGGATATAATTCAGACAATATCGCGTTAATTCGTCCCGAATTTATGAATGATCTTGGTGTCACTTTCGATGAGAAAGTGACATTTAACAAGCATATTGAGCAAATCGTATAAGGCAGTGGAGTGGAGAAGAATAGAATGGACTAGAATGGAGTAAAATTGCTTAAAATAGAGTAAAATGAAACAAAATGGAATACAATTGAATAAAATGAAGTAAAACAGAATGGAATAGAATGACATGGGATGGGATGGGATGGGATGGGATGGGATGGGATGGGATGGGATGGGATGGGATGGGATGGGATGGGATGGGATGGGATAAGATAGGATATGATAGGATAGGATAGGATCGGATAGGATAGGACAGCATAGAATAGAATATGGAATGGAATAGAATAGAACATCATTCTGCCAAAGAAGCTTCTATTACAATGGTTGAAATTTTCTTAATGCATTAGAAATTACAGAGCCATCAGTTAGCTTTGCAGTTTTCCTAAATTAATTGAGCTCGCTGTCAAAGACCATTTTTCTTTATTTTTGTACCAAAGTGATTTACTGCGTAACGGTCCATTTTTATCGTTTGTAAATTTATTGAAATATTATTAAAATATCATGCATAAATCTGTAAACTTACTCTTACGTCTTTTAAAATACCGCGACAGAATACGTTTAGTGTCTTCGGGATTCGATTGGTACATTTTTAAACCGGAAGCCCTGATTGGTTTTAGGTATTTTAAGTCATTTGGATGAACGCGAGCGGATGCGTAAAGAAGATTCCCATTCAAGTCATGGGGTCGGTCGACCGCAGCAAGGGGCTCTGCAATTAAAAATGTTTAAAAAGAAGCATTGCAAGTATTATATTACCGTGAGATAAGGTGTAAAGTTAAGTTAATTACTTGTAGATTCGTTTGATGTCCAAGTCTGTCGATGTTACCTTCATAAGTTCCAGTTTAAGAATAAGTTTGTTTGACTAATAGAAAACGCCATGATTTATGCTGTATACCGCACGTCGCTGGGCATATTACGAACATTTCACTTGCAATTCTGTTATATATATTTACGGTATCAGTCAGATACTGCACTGTATTATTATCAAAGTGAAACTCTAGAAACTTTCCCAGCGAACTAAAGACTTTCTGTAGAAAGTCCCTCGTTTAGTGCGGAACCCTTATTTCTTAGGAATTACATTGTACATTCTCGTACTATACACCTTACAAGTGGGTATTTGGAAGATTGCTGGTAGTGTCTAGTTAATGTCTTCACTAACAAAGTCCAACGAAAATGTAAGTACGTTCCAATTAAGTTACCTGAATGGTTTTTCGGCTTTTTTTTTAACCAAAAATAGAATCCATGGCGTCCAACTTTCATTTTGAGATTTTGACTTTAAAAATTATAATATGTATTAATGTCGCAGTATCTACCTATTTTTTGTATACTTTTGTCATGCTTGTATATTAGCTTGTGTTATTACCAAAATGCCAGATTTTGTTTATATTTGTAAATTACCTTTTGTTGCGGTAAAAATTCACTGTATTAGTTAAGTTATTTTTTTTATGACTTGATTGCGTATTCAAATACAGTAGATTTTATAGAATTCTTGATTTGGTTTTGACATTGATATATTTTTTATGTACTATGGCCTCCGGGTTACCCATTTTTTTTGTAATATAGGATTAGATTTTGCATTGTTCGTATCTTATTAATCCACTTTTCCCTCACGCTCTGCTCTTGAGCTAGCTAGGGCCTTTTAAGTAGAGACATTTTTCACAAAAATTTATAGTTAAAATTAAAGTTGTTTCAACTCTCTACTTGTCAACATGGTTTATGTAAAAACAACGGCACTGAATCAGCATTGTGTGATCCAAGACTTAATTGTTAATGCTCTTGATAACAAACAATATGCATTGGGCTATTTATTTATTTCTCCCGTGCATTTGGTGTTCTTGACCAAGAAATTCTGTTGAATAAATTAGTCAGATATGGAGTCAGAGACCTACAGTGATAAAATCGTGTACCTAAGTAGCCACTGCCTCCCTGGGTATGGTGTAGGATAAATAACCACGGGGTAATTCGGGTAATATATTATCCCCTATTTAATAAATAAATAAACACCACAGAAATTAGACAACCCCCAATTCCAGAAACCAGGGCTTGTGCGGAAGGGGGGTTACACATTGAAAAAACGCGAACATACAACCATTTCCTTCGAGAATGCCAGTGCCGGAGCCAGGATTCGAACCCGGTGGTGCGATGTCCATGTGATTAATCACGATTGCCACATCGCGCCTCAACCCACTCGGCTCGACCAGACTTTCTAAAATAATATTGGCATTTGGTTGTATATTTGCAAGTTATGGACAGAAATCTGATCTAGGCAAATTCTGATATAACAAATATGTTCAACATCAATTTTGTAAATGTTTTAACCCACTTTACAGGCTACCTGAAAGATTCTTCGAATGGCCTTCTTAAGTCTGGGTGATCTAGAATTACCTGAATAAAAAAGACGAAGTTAATTAACAAGTTTTATTGATCGGGAAACTATACCCTACAAAATGCTTTAGAAATCTGCCAAGAAATCTTACTACGCCAATGTAAAACATTTTTATTTTAATGCAACACGGGGAATATAGAGTTTCTCAGTTTGTTGCGGTAGAATACAATCTTATCTGTAGGGAAACTTCAACGTAAAGGTATAAGATTAAGGTTATTGCTGTTGGAGAGTCAAATTACAGTTTAATTAATGAAATTGTAGAGTTAATGAACAATTTAACGAGTTTTAGAAGTCTCGTGTAATCCACAAGTACAGATCTTAAGTTCAAAAGTCATATTCTTTAATGTAGAGTTATTCAGAAGTAAATAAGATGACACGCTTTCTGTTTGACTCACAAATGATAGAAAACTTGATTTGTTTTATTTTATTTTCCGAATTTAACTGAAATGCCGTCAAAAAAATTAAGAAATCTCTAACAGGCATGGAATAAAATTTTACTAAATTTTACATATAAGTACCTAATGTTAATTTGAAGTAGGAGAAATAAGAAATACCACATATTTTTTATACTGCTTTCATTTGAAATTGGGTCAATTCCTGAATATTGTCTAAACATTAATTGTCGTATTCTGTTCATATATATTTTTTCTCCTTATTAGGATCTTTCCCTTGATTAAAAATTTCACGTCAGCCGAAAAAGTTGTACCAAATATTCAGTACTTCCTCTGTAAAAAACTGTTATTACTCTAATTTTGATTTGAGTTGAAGGTACGATGTTATTTTTAGATAAAATTCCATGTCTAATTTTATATTTATATTGCAAAAAGGGCTATATGTGCGTAATTTGGGGCTTAAATACCGAAAATCGTGCATATCTTCATTTATCAAACATAAAATTCTAACTATGCCATCTCTGTGCATATTAGAAATACTAAATTTTGTAAAAAGATAATAAATAAATTTTAATTTCAGCTTTCAAAACATTTTTAACGAATATCATTCATGTCATGTTTTCAACATGCAGCATGACATTGATCGGCTGGAATTATACAAAGCAAATCGTTATTACTTGGGTGCTGTTTCATATAATAAATTAGATAATAATATTAAAAACATACTTAGCGTAAAAGAATTTTTATCTACTGTGAAAAAAAAAATATTACTGGAAAATGCCTACGATTCTGTCAGTGAATTCTTTCTAACATAAAATAATTTTTCTATGACATTTACCATCGCACTTACTAGAAATATGTAAATCATGCTAATATTAATGTATTTAATATTTTTTTTGTTATTATTATTAATATTATTATGCTATTATTTATTTTGTGACTTATCCCATATCATTTTATATAGTCTCAAACTAATAAAGATTATAATTATAGAATATAATAGAGGGCTTGTGACTGTGCCCTGCGACATACCAATTATTAATAATTTATATAACCGATCACTAGTCAAATAATTTTTTTCCACCTGTTCGTCAGAATTCATGAATATTAAATACATATTTAACATAGATACGTTGAATAAATTAAATAACACACAAGTCCATGAAGTTGAACCTATTCGAAATAAATTTATACTAGAAATAGATTTAAAAAAATTAAACTTACTATATTATGGACCGTATGGATTTCGCTAGGGCAGATCTACACAAGTTGCTATTGATGACTTAACAGAAAGAATTTATAATGCATTAGATAACAAAAAAATTCGCTTTATATCCTGGTAGATCTGGCTAAAGCATTCGATATAGTTAGTCATGTAGATTTGTTAGATACCTTAAGTGTTATTGGTCTGTGTGGTGTTGTTAAACAATTTCTGTTTAGTTATCTCGCAGAGAGAGAACATTGTGTAGACTTAGACGATATACGCAGCAACTGTCAAACTGTCCAGTATGGTGTACCACAGGGAACTGTGCTTGGTCCACTACTCATTACTATATATGTAAATAAGTTATGTCAAATACCTTGCGATAGTAAAATCATAAGCTTTGCCAGACGATCCCGCAATCTTCCTTTTGGAAGAATCATGGGACGCATTAAAAAGAAAGTGACGCTAAATCTGCCTGCGGTTATTGACTTTTTCAATAAAGAATTATTATCTATAAATTTTGAGGTAGTATTTTATCTACTTTTCGCCAACTATGAAAATAGTTTGCCAAATTTTAGTTCTCTCACAATCCATCATGCCAATACTGAGATTCTGATTCAGTCAAAGCAACATAAGAAATATTTAGTCCATAGCTATAATAACTCATCAACCTACCCATCTACATACTAAACATCTCCAAACAAATAAACTTAACTACATACAAACTGTATAAAAATGTATGCACTCCTTTCTTAAGGTGGGCATATCTAAGAGAGGAGATCCGATAGGGAAATATTTATTATTTTTGGCCATAACTTTCTTTTTATATACATATATTGGTAAAAAAAAGTATAGGACTACCTAAGTAGTACTATGACAGGTTAGGTTAGGTTAGGTTAGGTTAGGTTGAAATGTGAGTGGGTCTATACCAGACTCTCCACCGCGACCAATCGGTCTATTGTGGCTCACTCCTAATTTATATTTCACCCAATAGGTTCAGCCGTTTAATAAAGCTGATAACCTTGTTGGGTGAGAGATTGTCCAAGTCCTCAGGCAAAAGTTGACCTTTGCCAAATAATGAGAACCGGGTCCTTTTTGCAGCGGGACAAGTGCACAGGACATGCCTTGCCTCCTTACACACAGTTCAATAGCATATATTTCAGCCTGAAAAATTGTCGCGATATCATCCAGGCTCGAAGTTATTCTTACCTTTGGGCAGTGACTGTAAACTCCAGCTCCTGTTCCTTCAAGAGTTTTGGAACCATCTGTATACCAACAGCTGTCTGCCTTCTGTAGGTCGGTTTTATTCCGATCCCACTCATCTCTTTCAGGAAATAGGATGTTAAAAGGCAGCTCATGGTTGGTTCTGGTAGGCATCACATCAGAAGGCATACTTAGGATGCTGTGACTGTTTAGGTCATCAATCAATCCATTCCGTCCCATGCATATTGATTGCCGATTGTTGGAGTCTATATGTTGCCCACCTAGCTTCTCTCTCCAAGTAAATATGAAGAGGTGGTAAGTCTAAGAGCATTTCCAAAGCAGCTGACGGTGTGGTGCTTATAGCACCAGTTATTGCCAGGCATGCTAGTCTCTGTAAACCAGAGAGTTTGGCTTTGGCTGATTGTTGTAGCCCTTTCGACCACCAAACTATGGAGCCATAGTTATCATTGGTCTAATGACCGCAACGTATATCCAATATATTTGTTGGGGACCCATACTCCAGGATTTTGCACAAATTCTACGGCATGTCCACAGGGACAGCCTTACTTTGTGGATTACCTCTTTTAGGTGAGAATTCCAGTTGAGTGATCTATCCAGCGCAATGCCTAGATATTTCACCTCATCCGAAAATGGAATGATTTCACCTAGTAAGGAAGGCGGCTCTAAGTTATCCAGCTTCCTTTTCCTGGTGAAGGGTACTATTACAGTTTTACGGGGATTCCCTCTCACACCAGATGTGCACTATATCTAGTACCTCTTGAAGGGTATGAGAGAGTACCTCTTCAGATTTACCTTTAACCATGATGACTAGGTCGTCTGCATATGCCAGAATCTCGGCTTCCCACAGAGATAAAATGGCCAGCAGGTCATCCAAAGTAGTGACCACAGAAGGGGGGAAAAGAACCCCACCTTGTGGGCACCCTCTCGTGGCCCTGAAACTGACGGTTTCCCCCTGTAAAGTTGTCGTTATGATTCTGTTTTCCAGCATAGCTCGGATCCAGTCAGTTATGGTTAGATCAATTCCTCTAGCAGCTGCCGCTGTGTATAAGGAATCTGGCAGTGCATTATTGAATGCTCCTTCAATGTCGAGAAAAGCAGCCACTGCGATCTCTTTTTCCTGAAGGGATTGAGTGATTTTCCCGACTAGGTTATTAAGTGCTAGTTCTGTTGATTTGCCTGGCTGGTAAGCATACTGGTGGGTATTAAGGGGATGAATGCTCAGGATGTTCCCCCTAATGTATCCATCCAGCACTTTTTCCAGGTCTTTCAACAGAAATGATGTCAGGCTAATGGGTCTTAGCGATTTAGGGTCCGGTTCTGTCCGCCCCATCTATGGTATATATACCACTTTAACCGCCGCCCAACTAGATCTATATGATTCCACACCAGACTAGCTCTGTAAAGTCTGATGAGGAATGGTAGTAGTATCTCCAGTCCGTTTTGCAATAGCGCTGGAAAAATACCGTCCTCACTAGGCGATTTGAGTGGTTGGAAAGATTTAATAGCCCACTCAATCGTTGTTCCTGTGACAACTTTCACCAAACCAATCATTTTTACAGGGTCGTTTATACCGGCTCCTTGATAGTGGCAGCTGTTGGTTATCCGGCAAAATCGAACTTCCTGGGAAGTGGTTCTGTGCTAGAAGCTCTAGGGTTTCTTTTCCAGATTCGGTGAACGAGCTATCTGTTCGTTTTACCGTTCCAAACTCCCGTACCGGTTCTCTGGAAATGATCTTGTGGATTCTAGTACTGCGAGGTGCATCAGTGATGTTCTCGCAAAACCTCCTCCAAGATTCCCTTTTTGCTTTCCTAATTTCTTTATTATAGTCTGTTAAAGCAGATCTATAGTGTTCCCAGTTGCCCGAAGCTTTAGCTCGATTGAAGAGGCATCGAACTTCTTTCCTCATTTTATCTAATGTTTTGTTCCACCAAGATGCCCCTCTGTTGTCTTTTTTAGACTTTAGTGGAGAATTTTCATGATATGCTGAAATTATTACGCTGCGGATCTGTTCCGTTGTGATTTATATTTCATCATGATTCCTGATTGTGGTGAGAGCGGACTCCAGATGCGACTGGAGAGATTGTTTATACCCTTCCCAGTCTGTGCATCTAGGATCTCGGTACGTCACAACAGGTCTTGGATCGACTATGACAGGAGTAGTGATATGGATTTTCACTCAATAATTTCAGTTGTTTGATATTTTTGAGTTAAAATTTATAACACTACTCTTGTTAAAGTTCTACTTAGGTAGTCTTATAGTTTGTTTGTAAAGATTTCCCTATCAGATGTCTCTCTCTCTTGGATATGGCAACTTTAAGGTACAAAATATATATAACTGTATTTTATTACAACTTTCATTATGTACTGTTACAGTGAATATTTTACCCACTCGCGGAATTTTCCTTGTGAGTTTTCCGAATATTTATTTGTATACCTACTAAACTGTTACTACTACTGTATTATCTAGCTTATTAAACAGCTACAGCTTTACATGAATAAAATATTTGCTTGATGATAGATATAATTGTGTCAGAAAAATTTCTAGGGTTATTATTAATTGTCTTCATCATAATAATCATTTATAATAGAACAAATTTAGTCTGATGTACTTAGTATTACTAGTTCTCCGTAAACGCCGTTTTAATAGTTGAGAACACTTAGTGAAATAGTAATTTATAATCCATTATTTTACACTATACATAATATATCTAACTATTAGGCAATAAACGACCATTACATTAACGCCCCTTTCATCGATTTATTCCATATGGTCGTTAGTGAAAAATTGGAGCACGTGCTTGGGACAGAAACACGACACTATCGCTTTATGCGTTGTCAGATCAGTAAGGCAGAAGGGCATCATGGCAGCATTGTCAAGGATCCGGTTTAAGATTTGATCTGAACGAAGGCCTAATCCGACCTTGTAGGCAATTCGGAAACACGTCTTTAGAAAGCCTCCCATCGATCACTGTCTCGATACATGCAATTTGCGGAGGTCCTACTGGAAATCGTATGCAAGAAAAAGTTAATGAGGGGAGATTCTGATGGAAAAATAAAAGGGAAGATTGAAATTAGAAGTTCAATAATGCACTGAATCCTTTTGCGCACTGGATGGATTGGGATTTAAAAGTAATTGTTAATTGTGGTGTGCACTGGCTCAATTTAAGATTATATTCATAACGAAAACAATTAATAACTAAAATAATATATTGAACCAGATACACGGAACAATTAGTTTTCCTACAAAAAAAAAATCGAAAAATTACTAATAGAATTTATACAGGGTGTTGCATCATGAGAGAGACATACCTTACTAGGAGGTAGAGAACATCAGTGGTAATCAGAACCTCCCATAGAAATTGCTCATTTGAGGAATAGCGGTTACCGAACTGATTCGTCTAGTGCTAATATTTGGGTTTTGTTGAACTATGTTTAAAATATTGGCTTGTTCCTCATGTCTTGTTGTAAAACACACACACACGTTCCATGGTCTCTTGAATACTGGAATACTGCACTAAATGTTTTGTGAATTACCCTACAACTAGTTGTTGCCCAGGGTTCCAAGACTTTTTACAAAGCTTGTGATTTTCGTGGGGGCTAATTTCCCTGTCATCGGGCGTTAATTCCACCTACGCCAGGTACTTTAGCCTAGTGCGGATTAATTGATAGTTTGATAATTTATTGAAGATATTTACAAAATTAATTACAAAATATGTCTAATAATATAAGCTCTTACACACTAAGCTTAACAAGAAGCTTGTCTTGTGTAAGATTGGTCCCTACATAATAACAATGATAGTTATTGTATGTTATATTTGTTGACTGTCAATAATTGTAATATTTCATGGCATTGGCCAAAAATTAAAGTGAAATAGGATTGGAAGAATATATGTAATAATAATAATAATAATAATAAAAGTTTATTTATCCATAGATAATATGAAGTATATACAATATTCACTAATAACTTAACTTTATGGTTCGCATAATACATAAAAATATATAAAACAAATCCTAATTTAAATGGAGTGTAGTATCGTGTATAAAACATAATAATTTAGACTTAAACTCTTTAACTGTTGTACTGGACTTAATTACGTGAGGTAGAAGATTGAATTGTACAACTCCTTTGTGGAATAAACTGTTCATTGTGCTGCTCTTAGATGTTCTTTTAACATAAAAGTTGCTAGCATTAGCCATCCGTGTATTACGTAGGTGTATATCAGTAACAGGCAGCAATTGCTTACTAAGATAATCAGGCAAAGTACCGTTGACTATTTTAAAAATAAAAGTCATAGTTTGAAAGTAATAAAACTGTTTTATACTAATCCAATTAAATATGCTTAGCATCAGCTGACTGCTTGAAAATCTAATACATCCCAAAATTATTCGCATTACCTTATTTAGAGAACCTGCAACCTACTAAAATTTGTAGAACTTACATACATCACTGAGCCATAGTACAGGAAATGGGGCAATATTAAAGAATTATAAACTGTTAACCTTGTATTCACTGATATAAAAGGAGACACCCTGCTAAAGGAACCAATTTTCTTGCCAATATTTTTTGACATATAGTCGATATGTTTATTAAACTTTAGTTCCCGGTCAATTATTACGCCTAAATATTTAATTTCTTGAACAAGCTCAACATTTTCATTATTTACTTCAATACCAAGATTTAAGTTGATAAATTTATTGTATAAATAATATATAGATGCTAACATGCGGGTTATAATTATATTGAATATTACATGAAGATTTTTTTATTTTGTGTCATAAATTCGTGCAGGCATTTTTTAAAGTTTCTCGGATTTCTTTTATTTTTTATGTCAGGTGGTATTTGTTTGTAATATTTTGAACCGGTAAGGCTAACCGCATACAGTCGATTTAAAATTGGACGATAGTTTAGTCGGTCTCTAATCAAAAGCACGAGCAATTAATTTTGACTAAATAATCGGGTTGCTGTTGGGTTGGCTTGTGTGCGCACGCACATTTGAGTTCATACCATTATAGAGACCGACTAAATTATCATCCAACTTTAAAACGACTGTGTGCGGTTAACCTAAATGATATAAAGTATTGTCATTGTGTTTTTTTTGTTCTTATTGGTAATGGGTTTTCTTTATTCCTAGTTTCATATAGGTGACTGTATTTTGGATATGTTTTTATTGAAGTAAGTAAAAGTAATTAAGGCAAGCTTTAATATTCAAATATTTTACACTTAACAATTTTGTTTCATTATATACTTATAAAATTGGAAATAATTTTTCTTTTTAGTGTATTATTTTCACAATCGCGTTAGATATGATTTATAGCATTGTTATAAGTACTTTCCTACACTACTATTGCATAGTTTAATGGATTCGATTAAAGTCCTGTATATCATTAATACAGTTTTATTTAGCGCATTCTGTGAGTTGGATAGAACCTCGAAAAAGATAAATTTTTTCTAGCCTAACGAGACTATGTCCTCCTCGCGTTTTCGAGTATGCTGAACACTAGCCCACCCAAACTTTCCCAATTTTTGGATTTAAAGAATAAAACGGTGTCATCTGCGTAAGAGATTATATCAGCATTTAAATCTTCTAACTTTGTGGTGGATTGATATAAATTAAAAACAAGAGAGGGCCAAGAACTATCCTATGAGGTATACCAATCTGAATTATGTTTGGTTCACTAATAATTAGCTTATTTATTCTAACAGATTGTATCTATCTTTTAAGTAGTTTTTATTATTTCTAGAATTATACCTGTAATGCCTAAATCGTTAGCTCCTCAATTAGCTTTGCATGTGGAATTTGGGTCGAAGACTTTGGCCAAATCCAAGTAAACTGCCAAGCATTTAGACTGTTCATTTATTTGGTTGTTTATCAGATTAACTAATTCATATACTGCCATTTCTGAGTTTTTATTTCGTCCAAAACCATATTGTTTTGGGGCTAATACATCATATTTTTCAAGAAAATCTAGTAGTCGTGTTTTAAGGCATTTTTCAAATATTTCTATTATGTTACTTATTAGAGATATTGGTCTATAATTGCCTACCTCTACTTCGGAGTTTGAAGTGCACTGGGACAAAACCTGTGTGAATAATTAAATTAATTATATGGCATAGAGAATTGGCTATGTAAGAGCTGATTGTTTTTAGAATCTTTACAGAGATGTTGTCTAAACCTGGAGAGCTTGTATTTTTTAGTTATTGTATTTTCGTTGCTACTTCATTCTCTTTGACGAGGATTGAATTACATACTGTTTGATTATTTTCTTTGACATAATTGTTAATTAAAAACGGCACAAAATTTACCAACAGATAATGGGAATGAATATCGCATACGGCAAAAATTGCTTTAGAGAAGCAATACAAAATTAAAGATAATTTAACTCCAGAAGAAAAGCTACTCAAAACTAAACAAAGATTCAACAAAATCAATAGATAGCAAAATTTATAGAACTTTGTTTAAGTACAAACACGAATTTAATGATTTTGAACGAAGGAATCTTACAACACATCATAGTAAGCCTCCTCATTTTTATGGCTTACCAAAGACACATAAACAAAATATTCCTTTAAGACCAATTGTTAGTTCTATTAATTCACCATGTTATAATTTGGCAAAATTTTTACTTACAATTATTGATCCATTATCTGGAAATACCGATTCACATATTAAAAACAGTAAACATTTTATAGAAAAAATTTGAATCACACCTGATGGTTGGTTTTAATGTAGTTAGTCTTTTTACCAATGTTTCGGTAGATGAAACCTTAAAAATAGTTAAAGATTGGTTGCTGAATGAAAATAATTTGAAAACTAGAATTAAATTAAGTGTAAATAGCATAATGGAACTACTAACAATGTGTATAAAAACAAGCTATTTTCAATTGGAAAATGAGTTCTATCAGCAGGATTTTGTTATGGCTATGGGGTCTCGATTATCACCAATTTTAAGCAACATATTTAAGGAGAACTTTGAGAACAGACATGTTCATAATAATTGTACAAACAAACCGGTCGTCTGGTGGAGATATATTGACATCTTTGCAATTTGGCCTCATAATGTTGATTTTTTAGATAGTTTTTTAGAAAATATAAATAGTAAGGAACCGTCTATTAAATTCACATTAGAAGTAGAAAGTAGGAATGAACTACCGTTTTTAGATATTTTAATTAAAAGGGTAAGGGGCGAGCGAGGTGCGTCTTTACTGTGTACATACTTCGGTTTGCGATGTAAAGCAACGACAGGCGCAGTTAGTACTTGGATGGGTGACCATTCCAACGGAAGCCGCGTTCTCGCCTCACACATCTTCCAGCGGCTTGTATATGAGTGTATGCGCGGAAGCTATGCAACCTTAGGCGAGGGTTGTATAGGAGATATACCATCCTTCGGAGGGGATGTAAAGCTGTCGGTCCCTTGTCTATTAAATGTTAGGCAAGTAAAAGATCCCTACTCTTCTTAAGGGAAGAGGTTCGGCAAAATTCCTGGTTGGGGGTAGTTCGTCTACAGGCGTTGGTGGTAGCGGAAATAGGCCGACGTTAAATAAATGTATAAAAAAAAATTGAAAGGGTAAATAATACATGAAACAAACGTTTATATAAAACCAACACATACTAAAAGATATCTAAATTTTATCTCAAATCAATCAATAAATGTTAAAAGGGGTATTGTAAAATGTTTATACGATAGGGCCAAAATAATTTCATTGAATAATAAAATATTAACTAACGAGAAAAAATTTATCAAACAGGTTCTAGTACAAAATCAATACCCTGAAGCATTTGTTGATAGAATTTTCATAAATGTTGAAAATAGGGACAATCAGGTACGACAAAAACTTGAACGTCATTTATGTATACGGACTATCGGAGAAGCTACGCCGTATAGGTGACAAATTTGATGTTAGGACGGTATTTCAAACGGAGAATACTTTGAGGTCTATTTTAACACAAACAAAACTGACAAACCGGAAGCAGAATTCAAAAAACTGTATTTACAATATCCCGTGCGAATGTGATAAATGTTATGTGGGTGAATCATCCAGACCTTTCTTTCAGTGTGAGGTTAGATGAGCACAAGAATTACATTAGAAAGAATGCAATTCAGAAATCAATGATTTGTGAAAATGTTTGGGAAAGTGGACATAAAATAAACTGGGACTCGGCAAAAATTTTAACAAAAGAGGTAGATAATAAAAAAATAAAAATTAAAGAATCAGCAATCATCTTATTAAATGAAGATAAGTGCGTATCGAATTGTTCTGTAGATATTTGTACAACCTGGCTACCAATGTTAAAAGAAGAACTTAACAAACTCAACATTATCTAAAAGAACATATCATCAGTTCTGTGTAAGTAGTAAGCATATATGGAAAAAACATAAACAGAATCTTAAAGCTGTGTATTTAACATACACAATAAATAAGAGTTCTTCGAAAAAAGCTTTGAAAATGGAAAGAGACTACTTTCCGATAATTCTATAATTTTGTAGACGCGGTGATTGATTTTTGAAGAGGATAATACATGTGGTAGAAAACCCAAATAAAGGAAAGAATATTCGTAGAATGCCACAAACAACTTTCAGACAATATCTAATAAAGCAGTTCTTAATTGTTTTACTATAAAGTTTATGTATATGTCCCATTTTAAATTCTTATCTATGTAAACTCCCAGATGCTTAATGTTATCGTTTTGGCGATATTAGTCTAAATAATTTTATATGGGGAATCTTATATTTGTTATGTTATTTCAGTATTTATTTTTTTATTGTTTGTGCTGTTCGACATGTGCTTCGAAAAAATTATTGGTTTCTCTTTTGCATTTTATGATATCAGATAATTTCGCAAGAATATATAGTGCACTTTATTATTATTAATCCCACCCTGTTATGGCAAGGCATTTATTAAAGTTTCGTCAAAGATAAAGCGTCTCAGTTATAATTGACATAAAACGCTCCCTTCACTACTAGACCGTAATGCCTTAATGTTATTACACGGTATTAGTAGATTATGTCGTTTATTTAGTGTCGCAAAGCAATCTTATTGGCAATTTAGAATGTTTGTGTAGGACTCTTTCTGCTGTTAATCTCTTTGTACACATCTATTTCACCAGCAAGTAAATTGAGTATTAAATTCTTAATTTGGAATATCCCGGAATGAAAGGAGGAATATTAAATATAAACGAGATTTCGCATTTTACATCACATACATTTTTATTACTTTTTTAATCATGTATAAATTTCTGAAATTTGATGTAAATGAAAACCGAGTTGTTATGTAAAATTAATTTATTGCAGTGGATTTGTAGCACTAATTAATAAAAATATATGTGCTGTTAAAAGGGTATTAGTGTAAATAAAATCGTCCCTTGAGAACGTCCCTTAATTCCATTGCCTTTAAAATGTCTAGTGCATTTCAATGAAAACTCTGCATCCTAAATAAATTTCACCATATTAATTTTTGCAAAAATGCAAAAACTCATCAAAAAGGGGGATATAATCTTATTAATAAACCTAGTGGACCAGGGAAATTTGAACTCTTTTGGGCGAAATTTCAGAATTTTGGCAAACAGCTTGTATCGAGCTGCAGTTTTCGGCATCGTGTTCGAAAAAATACCAGGAAAAAAGTCGACAAAACAAAGTGTATTTATTGAAAAAGTACAAAACGTAAGAGAACACAATATCGTAATAACAGCGTAAACTCTTTTTCACTTTCATATGAACTAATAGATTATTTTCGTAGTATTGAGATAAATACATAAATCAAAAGATATTAGACTTGAATTTATAATAGGAATAATAATAATTGGCCAAGCCTTGTATTATGAAGTTGATTGGCAGATCTAGATTTTTTTTGTGAAGTATAAATATTTTAACATGTAAATACATGGTACAGTAAGAACATAATTGGTTTTAAAAATATTGTGATAGGTTTCTAGAAGTGATCATATATAAATTAATCTAATAATTCCTTTTTAAACAACAAACACACGTTTTCTATCCTTTATATTACTCCAATAAATTATATTATATGCAATGTGTCATTAAACCAACGCATAATTATTATTATTTAATAAATCACTTTCATCCAACACTCCTTGAGTTTATATTACATGCAAAGTTAATATGATCATCGATATGAACATGTTAAATTAAATTCTGATAACGCTATATGATTATGTGTTACTGTAGATGGTAGCACTGTCAGAAGACCAAATTTTATGCAAACAGTTTTCCTGTCATTTAAAATTGGTCCATTTCTTTGGCACTACTCATTTCCTCATCCATGATATTATAGACTAACTGTTCTTTATCTTAAGTGTTATCAGCAGATACTGTGATTGTATTGTCATCCGCCAACATGGTTGCATATTTACTTTTAATATAATTTGGCATATGATTTACATAAAGTAAAAAATGGAA
This sequence comes from Leptura quadrifasciata, assembly GCA_963675555.1. NCBI lineage: Eukaryota > Metazoa > Arthropoda > Insecta > Coleoptera > Cerambycidae > Leptura > Leptura quadrifasciata. Next base: position 23,002,865 of record OY776681.1, on the reverse strand, counting down.
TGGCCCAAGTACAGAACCTTGGGGAAGTCCAAGATCTAAATTCCCTAATGAAGAATATTCATTATTCATATTTACTTTAAGTGTCCTGACATCCATGTACACATAATCATGTTCAAAATAGTTCCACGGAAACCCATGTTGTATAATGTTTTTGTCAACTGTATCAAATGCTTTTGACAAATCAAACATTATTGTTATAAATATATTTACCTGTAACTAATGATGAATAATATATATAATCCAAGAGGTGTTCCAGCAGTGTTCACTGATTAGTTTATTTACCTCACAATATGACTCTCTTCGGCCGTATACTAATTTTGCTGTGATTTTAGATAGAGAACTGAACACTAATATTTGCCGATAATTGTCTATGTAACTTCTTTACTTCGAATATGAGAATTGTCACAGCAAGTAAGCAACCATCTTTAAAAATTTATTTATTAAAAATACAATTGGACTGATGATATTGCCAAAAATGCTTATTATTATATTAGGGGATAGGTCATCAAATCCTGCAGAATTCTTATTTTTAAGTTTTTTATTACATCATATAATATGCTGCATATAATTGCAGTTTCAGGAGCAATTAATTTAGAAAATTAGCACTCTTTATCACAGCTATCTAGGGCAACAAGTGTTTCACACTGCAGTGTTTTAGAATACAAATAATTTTTAAGTTTTAAACATTTCAAAATACTGTAGATAAGAATTTTATCACAGAAAAATGATTTTATCTTGTATGTTTAGCCATAAGCTTAAAGCTTCATTAACAATTGTAATTATTTTTGTTGATATTCAATTATAGAGTGTGAGTATCATAAATTTGGAAGAACGAATAATAACAATTTTCTAGTACTTACAATATCAAAAATTAAGATTGTTTACTAAATCTCAAATCAATAAGATTACAATAGATTTGTCTATTTTTCACAATCCCATTTATCTCTGTCGTATGAAAGCTTTTCGGGGATATATAAATACTAAGTATATAAACAGTACTTTACCTAATCAGCTGAATTTGGATCCTAGGATTATCTGTGATATGTTTGCCGATTATTTTAAGTCTGTTTATGTGAGATATGATAATGGTATAGTTATTGATAGCGTCGACACATATATTATAACTGAGTTATACTAAATAGTATTTATATTGACTGTCATTTGGTTTTCAAAAAATTGTCATCTTTAAACTGCAGCACTAACTCAGCTACTGATGGTATTCTTACAAATTTACAGTCCAACCTTGTCTGTATCTCTGCCTCATATTTTAAATATTGACCGGGAGTTGGCGGACAGGCAACCAGAACCATAAGGTGCAAAAGGTTTGACATTAACCATGAAAAGCTATTTATATAAGAATACTTAAACCGCCTGTCTGCCGAAACTAAATGGCAGCGTTATTGTGGGGGTGGCGCGGAAAACTGGTATAATTTCATCCTACTCCGAACTAGAAGATACAAGCAATCAAACTACATCATTTGGTATGAAAACTGTAAATTGCATTGTTCTATAACGACAGACTATTAGATCGGCAGCTTAACTTGGACAGACGTGACTGAATTTGACAAAAAACTACCTTTACCCGAACTACAAGGTACAAGGTATATTAATACACTAATCGATTTGTTTATTTGTGTACATTTCAAATCTGTCTCGTCAGCCGAAATATTTGACAGCATAACTATATATTTTATAAAAAGGCAATCTTATTGTAAATGTTTTCAAAACTGATAGGTATTAAATCACAAGTTGCTAAGTTAGGTATATAGGTCGCCAATCAGTTTAACAGACGTGCATATTAAAGTGAACCTTTCAACGTGATTGTGTTTCTTAATTTTCAATTAATTTACATTATTAACAAAGCGAAAATGGTACTAAAAGATAAAATCTTCTTATTTAAAGTTTCAGATGTAGACTTTATCGCCAAGGAAATCCGCTATCATAATTTATGTCGATTAAAATACCAAAAGAAAGTTGCTAAAATGTGTTACAAAAATAATATCTTTTGGAAAGTAAACAGATATAGGATTTTTTCTTTGTTTTTAATGTATTTCTTTTTAGGAAAGACAACACGCAATAATTTTGTCGATGAATATAGTTTGGATAAACATCACCGAACAGGAGATTAGCAGTAAGAACTTTTGCAAATGAAAGTGTAAAGTGGCCTATAAAACAAAAAGATATTGTTACCGGTCTAAAATTAGAGAGACCTCAGGTGCAAAATATTGATAATAGCCATTGATGAGAAGATTGATTTGCAGTTGGTACTGAATTATCCATTTACACCCATCCCACTGTCATTTAGTAATATAGGTGGATCTATGCTAAAAACAGATAAATCTGCACTACTTAAATTGTTGGGGAACGAGTATCAAATTCCCACGTACCACCAATCAATATAGATTTTGGTCGATGGATTCTTTTTCTTACGCCTTTTAAAGGATTCACCTTCTGTATTAGGATACAACTGTCAAAAAAGGCTATGTTTGCGCATTAAAAATTATAAAAAATAGACAACAATAGGTATGTGATGTGCAAAATATTTTTCATACAAAATGTTTTTCTGAAATATCATCACTGCACTGCACATCAACATAATTATTATTACTTATTAAATTGAACCCAAATTGAGGAAATATAACAAATTAAATATGAAAATAGCAATGTGACTTCTGATGGTCCACGAGAAAACCTCTCCGATTTTCTTTCCACTTCTATTAACGTCGTTTAGTAAACTTTTAACTTTATGAGACGCCTATTGTTTGCAGATGATTTGAAATTACTTGCATTATTCAATAAATTCTACAGATACAATATAATTACTAAACTATGGAGTCTCTAGGAGTAAGACAAGAAATAATGTCTTGTTTTATGTACAAGTAGGAGCTCTCGAATGACATCGCCACTCTATAGCAACATATTTCGAAATATAATATGTTGCGTAAAATACTTCACACAGGAAAATAAACAATAAATGTAATGGGAACGATAAATATTGTCCGTATATTTGTCGTTTCAGAATAATATTTCTTTTTCATTTTCAAGTTAAAAAATCGATCTTATTGCGGCGCAGTAAAATACATTCGACGCCCATGATTTTCTTCAGGAAAACACGGTAGGGACCATTTCCAAAACGTAATGTGTCTTAGCTATTATCGTAACGTGGAATAGCTCCCCCAGTTTCATGCAGCGCTTCGTAAAATACATGTGTATCACGCTCCTGAGAAATAACATATGTATGCAATTCGTTTATAAATTTCGTCTAGGGTAGATACAAAATTACCTTTATGCTTTATGTAAGTTTAAATAAAATGATAGTGTACCTAACTACAGAGTAATATCATTGATATCTAATTTTGCGAAAATATATGAAGAGATTCTAGAACTCAGAATAACAACATTTTTAAAAATGTGTCTTACTGTATGATGGACAGTATAGATTTAGCGAGGGTATATATACACAGGATGTTATCGTTGACTTAATAGAAAGAATTTATAATGCATTAGATAAAAAAAAATCGCTTTGCATCTTCGTAGATCTGGCTAAAGCATTCCATATAGTTAGTCATGTAGATTTGTTAGATACCTTAAGCGATATTCGTCTGCGTGGTGTTGTCAAACAACTTTTGTCTAGTTATCTCTCGGAGAGACAACATTGTGTAGACCTAGAGGATATACGCAGCAACTTTGAAACTGTCCAGTGTGGTGTATCACAGGGAACTGTGCTTGGTCCATTTCTCTTTATTATATATGTAAATAAGTTATTTGAAATACCTTGCGCTGGTAAAACCATATGCTTTGCCGAAGATACCGCATTCTTGCTAAATCTGCCTGCGATGTTTGACTTTTCAATACAATATTATTGTCCATAAATTTTCAGAAAACATTGTATCTACCTTTCACCAGCTATGAAAATAGTTTGCAAATTTTAGTTCTCTAGCAATCAGTGATGTCAATACTGAGATTTTGATTCAGTCAAAGCAAAATATCAAATAGTTAGGGGTAATATTGGGCAGCCACATGAGATGGGATGCCCACACTGATAAATTGGTGAAAAAACTGATGTGCGTACTACCAAAAGTAAATCTATTTAAAAAAATTTAAAGGAAAAACAGTTAACCTTAGTGTATTATGCGTTAGTGTATCACTTATGGCTAACCAATAACTATTTCAAAAAACTTGAGGTTATCCAGAAATGGATATTAAAAATTATATTTAACAAATGTAGAACTTATTCATCAGAGCTACTGTTCAATGAAACGGGAATATTTGATATTAGACAACTATTTTACCAAGCCCTTTTATTACACTGTTTCAGAAATAAACACAACAAAAATATAACTAAACACTTTTACAACACAAGAAACAAGGAGTTACCCAATATTTTTAAAACTATTGGGAAGTGGTGTCACAACTATCCCTTCACAAAAATACTTAACAGTCTCCCAACTGAAATTAGACACATATCTAGTTGTAAACACTTTAAAACAAAAATTAAGTTGTGGATAAAACGACAAACAAGAAAAGACACTAACAGTATGATTGACATAGAAAACACTTCATCTGCAGAGATTTTTTACGGCCAGACCTTGCGTCTCCCCTGTTATTATCACATACCGATGCTCTCGCTCTTCATCATTAAATCATAAACTTATTTCGATAATTTACATTTTAGATCCCCTAAACCAAATTTCGCTCATAACACTGTCGTCATTCCTGACATCTCATCTTGTAAATATATTTTCATATGTCAGGACACTCTGAAGTTATCTTCGGACCCTTTGTATGAAGGACCTTTTTTTCGTAGTTCCTCGTACCGACAAAGTTATTATGATCCTCAAACGTGGAAACACTTCATTGTCGGTCTTGACAAAGTCAATCCTGCGTACTTGTTAGATAACGTTATTGATTCTCCTGTCAAAACCGATTGATTGAGTATTGATTCTTTGGCATGTTCATTTTCTTCTTTGCAAGGGAAGTATATGTAGAGTATTCACCTAACCGCACTAGTCACTTGATGGCCAACCACAAAATTGTATTTCTTTCCCGGTTACCTGGAGACGGAATAACAAAAAAGATAGAATAACAATTTTGGAATTTAATGTATTAAAAGGAATAACAACCCGAATTTCTACTCGCTTCGACGATACATATAGTAAAATTGGAACAATACAGAGAAGATAACATCGCTCCTGCGTAAAGATGCCACGCAAAATCGTGAAGCGTTCCACATTTTTCAAACGAAGAGAACACGTAGCTATAACTATAATGAGAATTGGCCATCCCAATCTTGCATTTCTTTACCTATTAAGCGAAACAGAACCTCCAAATTGTGATGCATGCCAAACCATAATAAATGTCAAGCTCATATTATTAGAGTGTCAAGAATAAGCACGTATTCATACCCAACTGCAACTCCCGAATAACCTGGCCAGCTGTATTGCAAATAATAGCGATTCCATAAAAATAGTTCTCTCCTTTTATATCAAACGGGTTTGATCCGAAGCATTTAACATTATTAGCTACAATGTAACGGAATGCATTACACAAATGGCCAATGGCCTAAGCTGTCGATGCCACAAAAAAAATGAATTTTGTATATTGATTGTGCTAGATTAGACAGATACGTAGTGTTTCATTTAAAAAACAAAATAGAGGTGCTCCTGGGGGTAGAGCTAATCCTATGTATATTCCTGAGAAAGTGTGTTTGTCCCTTATTAAGCAGTATTCATTAGAATACATAAATTAGTTAAATATTAACAATCTAACACTGACCTCCAGTTTTCAATGGGCTTCTCCTTTGTTTGCTAATAACGCCAACTGGGTCTAATATTGCATCCCAAGTATAACTGCACTACACTAGACACTATAATTACGCTACCTCTAAAACATCAAATTTAATGTTTGCCTTGATCTCTTGATATTTTTTAAGACACGTACATAGGTTCAAATTCCTAATCACAGCTAACTTAATTGCCGCTATCATCGAGCTAATTCAACGTGATGAAATTATTTGACAAGAAAAGTGCACTTTCGTTACCAGAAAAGAGTGACCTTTGTTGAACATAAACTTTTATCGTCATCAAAAATCCAATTTCTGAATAACTGCATTCAAAAATTACCTTGTTGACCTACATAGTTTTTTTATCAAAAATTTAAAAGTATTTAACTACACCCACAACCGAAAACAATCACTAATAACAGGGGATAATCTAACGAGTAATCATTAATACTGCGTTAATCTACTTGATAAAGACAAAGAGTAATAAATCACTCAAATAAAAACCAGCCAGGGGCGTACCGCCTTTTATCTTAACATTTATAGAAACTATACCAAAAAATTTAACGTTGACTTTTCACATTAGTCCAATTGTAAAATGGTGTATTAAATTAGTAACTAAGAATACAGAAATCTCGTGACTCAAATTTGGGCAAAGTCGGAGCAAAATTCAAAAGTAGTTTACACAGAGCACCAGATATTTTTAGTTTACACGGCATAAGCGACGTCGATCTATAAATTTCATTCAGGTGGACACGTTTCCTGGAAATTCATGCTCTAAAACTGAATAAAAGAATATTTGCAATCAATTATTTGGTGCGTCTATTACAAACTTATTTCAGTCATTGATGATATTCCCTACTTTTTTGTTAAAGATTGTTGTCGTACCTTGTTAGAACCCCTACTTTTCCTTTATAATTTAATCTTGAGGACTGCTACATTTGCTGACATGTGGAAAATTGCTCAAATTACTCCTGTGTTAAAAATAGGTGATCCAGCTGTATTCCAAAATTATCGGCCTATTTCTATTTTATGCAATTTTGCGAAATTGTTCAGAAAGTTTTCGACCAAATCGACCTATATTTACATCTTATCTATTTAAACGCAGACACTTTGTCGAGTACGAGGGTTTTCGTTCGGATTACTACATTAATGCGCCAGAAGTACCACAAGGCTCCAATTTAGGGCCACTTCTATTTCTCATTTACATCAACGATATTAATGATGTTATTAACCCTTCAAAATTAATGTTCGCGGATGATTTGAAAATCTAGAGAGACAAAGACGATGGCAGGGGGCGAGCGTTGGTGCGTGCGTCTTTACTATGTACATACTTCGATATGCGATGTAAAGCAACGTAAGGCGCGGTTAGTAGTTGGATGGGTGACCGTTCCAACGAAGACCGCATCTCGCCTCACACATCTTCCAGCGGCTTGTATATCAGTGTATGCGTGGAAGCTATACAACCTTAGGCAAGGGTTGTATAGGGGATATGCCATCCTTCAGAGGGGATGTAAAGCATCGGTCCCTTGTCTATTAAATGTTAGGCAAGTAAAATATCCCTACTCTTCTTAAGGGAAGAGGTTCGGCAAAATTCCTGGTTGGGGTAGCTCGTCTACAGGCGTCGGTGTTAGGCCTCAGTAACGGAAATAGACCGACGTTAAATAAATGTATAAAAAAAACAAAGACGATAAGCTATTGTAGCCTGATCCAGAATCACCTTTTAAAGCAATATCTGAGTGGTGTAGTGCGAACCATCTATGCACTAATGTTAAAAAATGCTACTTTATCACTTTTTCTCGGAAAAATAAACCTGAAGAATAAGATTATAAAATAAATTCACAGAGTGTAACCAGATCTACAGAAATCAAAGATTTGGATATTATCTTCGATAGCCACTTAACATTTCCAACCCATATTAATAGTGCTGTGTCAAATCCGTATAAAATGCTAGGCTTCATATTAAGACATTGTAAGTGCTTTAGCAAATCTTCCAGCCCAACGTTGTTATATTACGCATATATTCGCTCAAGATTAGAATATGGCGCTATCTTATGGTATCCGTGGCATATATGTCACGGAAATAATATTGAGTCAGTTCAAGGGAAGTTCCTAAAATATTTGTATTTAAGGAGGGTGGCATTTACCTGCCGAGAGGAATTAATACGTCCATTTTAACGAACCATTTTAAAATGGTTTCATTAGATATTCGGCGCGAAATAATTTCCATTAAATATTTGTTCAATTTAATTCACAATACTATTGATTGTCCTTTTTTGTTGAACAAAATCAATTTCCACACACCCAGACTTGAAATCCGCCATCACATAACCGTCTATGTCATTAACTACAGGATAAATATTATGGCAAAATCTCCAATTTATATAATGTACAATGATTTTAATAAAATCCCCCATCTATGTCATATTAATTTTGATAGTCTACGTAGTATATTAAGTCAAATAATTAATACTGAATACTGAATTCAATTTTGTTTGTAACTTAAGTATCGATACCACTTTTTTATTCACTATTCTAATATTTGTATTAATGTATTTCCTGTTGGAAAGAGAGAAATTATTATTATTATTATCGCTAAAGCAACAGTAAGCAGAACAGCTGTATGACTGAAAATGACATGTTTTTTACATTAGTCTCCTGACACTTCATTCTGATACACCCTGTATATTTATTGAATTTTTGAGAACTCAATTTTAGTAGCGCATTTCCTATTTTCCCAATCTCCTCCTATTTCACGTAAAACTAATAACTCCAATTAAAGTTTATATAGGCCGTCATCCAATTCCATGTCATCGATTACTGTAATCCAATTTCAGCAGTCCAAATTGAGGTTGGCATAGTTTCCGACGGACAGGGGAGTAAATCTCTGGAGAAATGTAGAAGGCGCAGCATAGACCTAATGCAGACGAATTACTGCTCAGGTGACGCTGGCCAAGCACCATAGCACTCACTGATGGCATATAAAACCAAGGGTAATTATATAAAACTACATGTTAGCAAAATAAGAATAATTGGGATAGCTTTATCTTCCTTACAATAAAATAACTATGTGAGTAATTTTTTCAAAATCACAATAGTCAAATCACAATAGTTACAATGAGAGGGAACAAGCGATTCACAAAACTGTTATATAATTAAAATTTAGATTTATCTTGGAGAGAATATTAGTTTCAAAGAGGACTAAAATTTATGCAGATTTTTTTTGCGCACACCTTAAAATATATAAAAATTCAATCCAATGATTTTTCCCAATTTTTTTGATCGATCAGTAGTAACAAGACAATGGGAAACTGCCAATTTTAATGTTCATGTTCCCTTTAAAGGATTTTTTTGTTTCTATTACCAAATATAACTAATTTAGAACCAGTTGAGTTTAATTTTAAATCATGTTCTCCAGAAAACTGCTTAATAGTTTGCAATTCGGTGATGATACTTCAGTAACCTCCAAATAATTATTTACATCAAGATGAAGATGTATCTGGGTGTCTTTAGCATATGCTTAGACTTTACAGGCTTTTCTAGAGTATACCGAAGCATAGATAATAAAAAGCAGAAGACCTAAAACTGATCTCTACGGCACGGTAAGATTTTGTAGATTGTGCTATTGTTTTTACTAGTCAACTAGGCCTCAGATGAGCCCATTGAGACTAGGGTTCTACAATTTAGCGTGGGTTATAGACCACGGTCCTTGGTTGTCAATAGAATTTCATTACAGTCTCCCATGCAAATATAAATTTGAACACAAAACTGATCAATTATTTAAGCCAAAATATTATTAGACTATGATTAATCGTGTCAAACGTTTTCAGAAAACCTAGTATTATCAACATGCTTCCTAATCATTATCATGAGTCATAATCAAGTTTTCAACAACAGTAGCCGAGGCTGTAACTGTGCTGCACCCTTTTCTAAGTTCATACTGAAAATCTGGCAATAAATAATAATTTATTGCCCTATCTAATAAGATACAAAATGATAGATTTGATTGTATGCATATTTTTAAAGACTTTTGGTATAGCTGGTAAGATCCTGATAATTTTAATGTTGGAGGAAGAAATAAGATTGCTATTCTTAGGTAATGAAATTGCTGCAGCTTCCATTCTTGAAGAAAATAGTTTTGCTCGATGCAACAATTAATTACATTAGTACTAAGAGCTCCAATCTGTATATAAAACTGAAAGTAATATTTTCATTATACTCGTGTTTCTTATTAAAATTTATTAGATCATCAGACATATTAGTCACGTTTTCAGTGAACCAAGCCAATGTATTTATTAATTTAGTTACGATCAGCGATAGTTCATTGAACAAAGTTCTTGTTCGAGCTTCCGATAAGACTGCTAAAAACAGATTAAATTTTCTTGAGTTATTCTGAGAAGCTACGTACTATGGAAAACTTTTCTCTCCTTGCCTAAACTGTATTATAGTAAATGCTTTAGTTGTATTAGAGAAATCGAGAAGATGCATTGATAGAGATAAAATTGAAATACCTTGCAGATATTTTTAAACAATTTGAAAAGATCTTATTACAAAAAATATACTACCACCACAATGTTTCAAAATGACATGAGGTTCTATCCACAAATTTATATCAAAATAATATTCCAAATAATATACAAAATAATGCAAAATCCTTCTCATATATCAATTTCAAACAAAGGACAACAGCAATATCGGATGCGTTAACCTATCATAATCGATACTTCGATCACTCAAGAAATATTGCAAATTTTTAAAAATCCTCTTATAAAGTACCCTCCCAAAACATTAGTAATACTTTTTGTACAAATACCCCTTATCTCAACTTCAACGAATTTTTCTCTAACGACATTCTTACTGCCTTACGACAACTCAAACCTAAATATACAAAAGGTCCAGACGAGATACCTGCCTTCATTATTAGAGGCTATGCTGCTGTTCTTGTGGAACCCTTTAAAATAATCTACAATTTATCTATTCAAATAAGTGGAAGAGATCCCGAATTTGTCCCGTTCACAAAAAAGGTGGTAGACAGGTAATTGAAAATCATAGCCCGATTTCAATTATATATAATGTCGCTAAAGTCCTGGAGATTGCTATATATAAAGTCATGTACCCCCATGTTGAAGGGCAGATCATATCCACTGTCAACATGGCTTTGTAAAAAATAAATCCACCGTTACTAATTAATTTAATGTGTATCACGCAGTACATCTCACAATATCTCGACACCGGCATTCAAGTTGTACCATATACTTATTTCTTAAAGGCCTTTGACAGGCTTGATCATGGGTTATTAATAAATAAACTTCAAACTATGGGCTTCTCTCAGTTAGTTGTTAACTTATTTAAATCATATCTTAACAATAGAACACAATATGTGGAATAACGTGGTCATAGGTCAGTTTAAATTAATGCAATCCCAGGAGTACCACAGGGTTCCATCTTGGAACCTCTGTGGTTTGTACTATTTATTAATAACATCTTGGTGGTATTACTATATGCCGATGATATTAAACTTTTTTCTGCTATAAATGCTCCAGCAGACTGTAAAAAAACTTCAAGATAATCTTCTGCAAATACAAACTTTGGTGCGACCATAATGATCTGATTCTCAACGTCGACAAATGCAACGTGATATCTTTTTCTAGGAAAAAAAGAAACGTACTATAAACTTGACTTCACATCACTAAAAAGAGTTGATGTCTTGAAAGACCTGGGTGTCCTGTTTGACAGCAAACTAACATTTAATAGACACGTTGAAGACACAGTTTTGTCTGCAAACAAAAGTCTCGGCTCCGTTATCAGAAACTCGTCAGGTTTTACGGACACTCACTTTTTAAACTTATAATTTAACTCATTTGTTAAGTCTAAATTAGAATATGCATCATTAATATGGTACCCCGTATATGTCACACATATACTCGAAAGTGTCCAGAGACGCTTTTTGAAATTTCCATCCTGCAAGAAAGATGGTGTATATCCCCTTATTGGATATCCCCATGACATAGGATTCTCAACCGACAGTCTGAATACTCGGAGGAAAAAGCAGGCAGTCATATTTTGCATAAGTTAATGAATAGTAAACTCAATTGCCCTGAAATAACACAAAAACTGTTGTTCCATGTACCACGTGCCAGTACACGACATCATACAACATTTTATCTTGGTAAACCCCGAACGAATACACTGAATTTCTACCATTACATTTCAAGTGTAACACCTACCTACAACCACTTGCAAGATGAGTTCGATATTTTCCATAGTTCTGTTTGTTGAAGGGTTCAAAACGACTGTTTCAGATGGAGAATAATACAAAACTATACTTACTGTTTCGTTTTTGCTTAACTGCTTCACTGATGGTACCAATTGGACATCGTAACACTATAAATCTAACACAGTAAATACTAACACTTTCTTAAGTTTAAACCTGAAAAGGAATTTTGAAAACACAAAAAAAAGACAATATAAAGTTCAAAAATATATATTAAATCTTTAAAGAAAAATATGTTTTACAAAAACGTTCAAGAGAAATGTATTGACAAACTAGAGACTGGTCCGTGTACAACATAGCGAGGAACGGAACGACTCATAATGTAACCAACTATCATCCAATGTGCGGTTTATAGCTAACGATTACACAAAAAGATTCAGTAAAAAGTTCAATGTTTATAAGTTTGATGGGCTTTTGCTTGCCTGTCTATTGACGTGTTTTCAGTTCAATATCAATTTTGATCGGTACTCGGAGCTTAGAAATGCTTGAATCGCAACGACTTTGAATTATATTCTGCAATTATAGATTCATACGTTCAGGCAAGGCGGTCCCATGCACGTTCTGAGTACATGGTAACTATACTTTTTTTGATACCGAATCACTGAGGAACCGGTTTAGGGCAAATACGCTTAAATCCCATCATTTTCCCGTCAAAATCGACTGCTAGAAAATGATAGGGCACCCTCGACGCTAAGGGCTATTTTCGTTAAAACTTTGAATTTCGGTTTTGGTTATACTTTCTAAATTTTGTGGTCGGGACGACATTACGTCTCCGTGCAGTAACATTTAGTACATTTTCTAAAATTACACTCCTTAATGAGTTTCCAAAATTTTGGCATAAGAAACTGTTAGATTTAAATCTATGACACTATCAGATGAGATCACACAAGAACATTTTTACAGTTTATATAAATGTTTATTAACCGCCTTACAGATCTCTTGAGTTCAGGAGATCTAAATTTGTCTAAGTAAAGGAGACGGTGCCCTACAGTTTATAGTGGAATCTGAGCCACTACTTGGGATTAATGTATATTTGAAAATTAGTTTGCGGTAGGTAGGCCTCGAACCCACTTATTTCTCAGACATTATTGTTTTACTATATTATTAGAGAGCGTAGATTTTTTTATCTCTTTCGTGTCATTTGTGCTTCAAACATTGGGTAGGTACTTCAGCTACAGCCTGAAAATTGTTGATTTTATTAACTTAAGTTCTGTTCTTAATTCCACAGAAATTCAAAACTTTTTTATATTGCTTTGGTTGCGAACGTCGGCTGATTCAATTACTTTAATTTGTAAAGCTGTCATAAAACAGATCTAAACTTAGCGAATGCTAATCTTTATCCTTAATGGAAAACGTGAGAAATTCGCAACACTGCGGAGAAATCTAATTTATTTCCCTTCAAAGCACTTTTTCATACCTGAACAAAATGAATTTTCTGGCTAAGGGAAGTCAGTTTGTGTACCAATTCATCTTTTCATAGAAAAAATCCTATTGACGCATTCAATCTAGCGAAGTGTGTCGTTGCCCTATGAATGGGCTTGCGCTACGTTCAGCTTTACGCCTGTTGTGACACTCAACATTTTAGGAAACTTTTAAAAAAATAAGTAAATTCTTCTCACATTTGTATTTTAGGGATTAGTTGTATTCGGTAAATTGACTCAAGTTTGATTACATGTAATTTTGAGATTGTAAGGCAGAAATATGAAGTAGTAGAATAACAATAAAAAAATACATTTTATAAAACTCCCCGAATTGGCCACCATGAATTTATTTTGGGAAATTGTTATACCGGGCGTAACAGGATCATGGTATACCCATTTTTCTCCTTTAGTTTTGAAGATAATCGATTGAAATTTAGGATATACTACATACATAATAAGCGGCACATTTTCACATACAACTGATTTTTTTTCACTCCTGGTTTCGCCGATGCCAAATAAGTGACATTTCAAACATCAATTTTTTTTTATAATATAATTTTTAGTTTTCCATTTAAGTGTGCCATGATGGTTCCGATTTGTTCTGTGTATGTGTAACGAGCAAATAAAATTCACCAAAATTGTTTTGGGGCAAAACTCAATTTTTTCAAATGGGACCAAATCGGTACCATGGTACCATTTATTAGTACTATTAACAAGGAATTTATTCATATGTCGTATTAAAATGTGCGATAAATACAAACAAAATTACAGCTAAAAGAAAATAAGAAAATACAATTTTGTTCTAATTAAATGTTAAGGAGTAACTAAGGTGGCTTTGAAAACAATGAAATGTTTATCTTGTCAAACATTTGTTGGTTTAACGGTGTTTTAATTGTGTCTTTAAAAAATGTTTAAAATTCTTGTTAATTGTGTTCAAAATGCCGCAAATACAAGAGATGAAGAAGTGGACATGTTAATAATTTATGAGGAATGTAAAAGAAATGCAGTTGCGGCTACCGACCTTTATGCCCAATGATATCCTGATAGACGATGTCCAGCGAAAAATTATTTTAAACGTGTTGAAAACCAATTCCGAAGAGAGCCCAACAATGATCCCGAAGAAAACTTCATTATTGACGAAGGAACGGAAATTAATGTTTTGGCTCGAATAGAAGTTGATAAGACTGTTTACTTAAGGCAAGTTGGGTTTGAATTGGTCATCAGTCACCAAACAGTAAGCCGAATTTTGCACAAATACCACTATAAATCTTTTAAATGCCAATTGCACCAGCATTTGTACGAAAGTGATTACGAACGTAGAATGGAATATTGCAAATGAATTTTGTATAATAACGTGCAGCCAAACAATGATTTTTTAGGACTGATTTTATTTTCGGATGATTCTAGATTTACAAATTTGGGATTATTTAACCGACAAAATACAAAATATTGGCCACAAGAAAATCAGAATTTATTACGGGATGGTAACTTTCAAGTGCGGTTCGGTTTCAATGTTTGGCTTAGAATAATCGGTAGTAGAATTGATCCAATAATATTTGAAGGACGTCTGACTGGTGCCAGATACTTGAGATTCCTGGAAAATGAGATTGAGGATATTTCAGATGAGTTACCTTTAGATTTAGAACAGGGAATGTACTTCCAACAAGATTGCGCCTCCCCATATTTCAAGGATAGTAACTGATTACCATCAATGAAGATTCGGAGAAAACTTTATTTCGGTGAATAGTCCTGTGAGGTGACCGCATTCATTTAACGATTAAATATAAATTTTTCCAGAATTAAAAAAGCTTAAATAAATTAAAAATAATTTAAATAAAACGTCTTCTGTCGAAATTCCATTGTCGAAAAGTTATCTAAAAATATTATATTGTAAAAAATAAATATATTACGTTCGAAACTCTGTTCAAAGTGAATAAATAAATTTTGTAAATTCGTTTTAAACCAAGTGTCAGTATTTTGATATACAGGGTGTTACCCTCAGCCCTGCCAGTGACTTTCAAATTTGCTAAAAAATAAATAAAACTATTAAACAAAAAGTGATCCAACCCTTCTGGTTACATACAGGATGTAGCTTTGGACCCTATCCGACGATTTTAAGGCATCCCCCCCCCCCCCCCGAACTTCAGATTCGAAACAAATAAAGTGCATCTACGGCCTCAGGAGCCTCAGCTTTAATTTTCCACGGAAAAATATATTATTTTTCCCGCTGAAAGAGACGTATAGATGTTCAGTATCCCTCAGGGGTCTTATCTGGGTCCACTTCTTTTAATTGTGGGAAGTTACAATCCAAACTGGGTCAGGTTCAGTTTTGATGTATACGCAATAAGTTAGACATTGAGTGTCCAAATGTCCATACGCTACATAGTTTACCAGTTATTTTTTCTATGTTTAACATTTCCATGTCATTTTAGCATCAAATGTTATTCCTAAGAAATTTGACGTATGTTCGATTGAAGTATTATTTAGCTTAACTAAGAAACTACAATCAGAATTTTTTGGAGGAAAATTTAGATTTATTAATATTTACCGACTAGTCTATTATTTGAGCAGTACTCTAGAAAATCATGAGCAAATTTATTAGTTTTTGATATTACTTCTTTCTTATTATTATGTGCATGTATGCCAAAGTTCGTGTCATCGGTATATATTATTTGTGTATGGGCTGTGGGACGGTTTGATGATATATCGTTTAGAAAAATCAATAAAATTTACTTATATTTCAAATTCACCCTGTATAATAAAATAATATACAGATCGTATATTATAGTTAATGTATCAACATCAAGTTTTATATTATATTGTATTGTCTTTATATAGCAGAAGCTGCTAATAAAGTCTATCTAAGTGTTGTGAAGCTTTCGGCATATTTTTAATATATCTCTATTGAATATCCTTACAGATTTATTATTTTTGGCCCATGCTATTGCCATTATGCATTATCCTGGGTTGCAGACGACGTAGCAAGAAGGTAATATAAAGCTCCCCGTCGCTCTCAAAATAAATATAGCTTTAGGAAGCCGTCTATTGTTCCATCTGAGGAGCGGTGACAGAATTTGAAACATTAATATTCATAACAGTACCGTTTGAACATAGGCGTACATGTAAGCACAGATATTGTAGTTGAAAGTACATGAGGGTGTGTTGATAAAATAAATTGAAAATGTATTTATGTGGATTTTCTGGTAAACCTCTTGAGGATTTGTAGGCTCAGTATGGATGGGCAGTGAATGAAGAACATCTTCAATAGGTTATTTCTATTTTGTTTAATTCTAATAGTAGCTTTCTTGTCACATACAGCATAATTTACATGCATGAGAAAATGTTTAAAAAACTAGCAATAAATGTTTGTTTGTGAGTTAAAATTCATATACCAAAATAGTTAATTTTCTCCGTTATTTGATGGGCCCTTTCAAAGTTGTCTCACGTACCGATAATGTTGCGACAATCCTTAAGCGAGGTAAAGCTGTCACTGTCAGTCTAAACAGGGTCAAGCCTGCTTTTTTATTGACCGATGAGGTGGATCATATGGTCCCGGTTTTACGAAAGCGCGTTCGTTTTGAGATTGATTGGTCGGCGTGACCTTTCATTTGGCAGAGGGGCATATGTAGCGTACTCACAAATACATCAAAACAATTGCGGAGTTTAAAAAAAAAACAAAAAAAATACAATAACAGAATATTTGAAATAGAATGTCAATAGAATAATAATTGCGCATACCATATTCTTATAACATTATTTTTGACTGAACAATAATAGCTATTTATGTGTCAAGTCCATAATACAAGGCTTTATTGCCGAGCGAGCGTAGCGAGCAGGGCCATAAAGAGGGCGAGTTCAATGAAGCCTTATTATGGACGAGTTGCATATGTTTTATAGGATTTGTAAGGTGTAATTCAATGCAGGTTGGGATATTTGCCCGCTGAGCAGTTGTTTCCTGCAAATCATATATTATAACAGTAGGTTAAGTCCACCTTGGACTGAAAGGTCGCCGCTCGCAGGTACTTGCAGAATCGCAAGTCGCTATACGCTCATGGAGATATCTATGGTGTATAGTAGCAATTGACCATATGAGAGGATTCACTTACCTCTCACCACTACTCAATTTACTATAGTTCGTATAAAACTAGCAGGTTGGCCACTATCATTTGTCTGTTCCATGACCTATAGCATACTGATGAGAACTAATAATTTCGAAACCGGTCTATGTCTGATCAGGAAATTGACAAATGATATTGGCTACTATTCTTTCATGATTTGTAAGGTGTAATTCAATGCAGGTTGGGGTATTTGCCCGCTGAGTCGTTGTTTTCTGCAAATCATATATTATAACAGTAGGTTAAGTCCATCTTGGACTGAAAGGTCGCCGCTCTCAGGTACTTGCAGAATCGCAAGTCGCTATACGCCCATGGAGACATCTATGGTGTATAGTAGCAATTGATCATATGAGAGGATTCACTTACCTCTCACCACTACTCAATTTTATGACTGTTGCACATATTTATCATCTGACATCGGCTCATTATTGGAAACATCTAAATCCGACGTAATAGCAAAATAAAGTAACTTTATTTTACTAGTACAATAAAAGTAACTTGATTTGACTAGTACAATAAAGAGGTACTTTATAGCCGCAAAACTATATCATAAACAGTCCTTTATAACGTGGTCGGATATAAACGTATTTACCTTTCAATAAGATTTTAATTATGTGGTATCCCCACACATGTATTACATTTCTGGGAATATCAAACATCCATTTTTAAATGTGTCTCTTTTTGAATAAATTGTATTTAATTTTCTAATGTCTTGTGGTAATAATGGAATACGTTTTTAAGCACAGGCAGGTGTAACATCTCTGACCAACTGTTTCAATGCATTTTTTGTTTCTAGGGGTGGATGAAGTTTTTGTCATCGTGACGTAATGAAGTTCGGTAAAATTAAGGAGTATTTTCTTAAGGTCACAAACCGGGTCATTAGCAAAGCTTATTATTTTTCCCAAAAGTTCAAGTTTAAGAAATCATTGATGTACACAAAAAATAACAGTGGACCCAGTACAGTCCTCTGTGGATCTTCACATCTGACTGTTCTGAGATTACTATGTATGTTTTGATATAATTGGTTCTACCTTCCAAATAATTTTTTAAAACTTGAAGAGTCTGTCCTCTGATACACCCTACAATATTAACGCTGAAAATTTAGTGAAATAATTAAGATCAAGTAGTATGAAAAAAAATTGAAATTGGCATTTGGACAAATGGGTCCGTAAAAGTTTTGCATATATAGTGTGTCCTCAGAATGAGTTCGCTATAGGTTCGATTTTTTTTTTCATATGTGGGGATCACCCCTGCTTATCTAAAAAGTAATTGTTTATTTTTTTTTTCAGGTAGGCCATGGCAGTTAAGCAAAAAAAAACGAATATCTTGTTAGGTAAAGTACCTTTATACAGCAATACGTCAGTAAGGAAAGTTATAGTCCTGTGCAAAATTTCAAGAACATACGCCTACTTTGATGATTTTGATTTTTTGACATAAATGCATTTTACGAGAAAAAAATGTATGCCACTTTGCTACAGTGTTTGATTTACCAAGTGTCTAGAGAAAGAATATTTAGTTATTAATTTTTATTGTGAATCAAAATTACATTTTTTGGAAACCAATGAATACAAATGACACGTAACAAATGATGATTAAAAAATTACTGTAGGTATCTGAAAATAAACATAAATATGTCATGTCTTTCAAAATTGTTGCCACCAGTTTCAACACATAGCTCTAGTCTAGCTCTTAATTCTCTATAACTGTTTTGGATTTCTTGGAGAAACTGCTTCTCTAATTTTGGTTTTTAATACGTCCAAATTATTGCTGAAATTAAAAGCATAACCTTTTTGTTTTAAAAATACTCATAATTAAAAATCCATTATCGTTAGATCCGGACTTCTAGGTGGCCGACAAATCGGCCCGTATATTCCAATCCATTTTTCTGGAAAATGGCGGTCTAACCATCTTCTGGCAGTAATTGTAAAATGTGCATGACAGCCATTCTGCTGTAGGAACATTTTCATCCTTTGCAATATTGGTATATTCTAGAGTTGATCCAGAAATAATGTATTTAGCATTTCCAGGTAATATTGTTGATTTACTTTCCCTTCAAAGAAATATGTACCAATTATTCCAAAGCATGAAATCGCACATCAAACATTCACTTTCTGGTATATTGCCGTCTACTTCGTATGCGAAAATTTGTATTTTCGGAGGACCAATATCCACAATTCTATGAACTTACTGTACCATTAGTAGGAAGCGTTGCCTCGTCAGAAAAACTATATTTTCGTGAAAGTGTCTATCACTTAAAATATTCTCGCTCATCCATAAACAAAAATCCAATCATTTAGCATCGTCATTTTCTTTAAGAGTGTGTACAGATTTTTGTTTATATCGATGAATTTCATTGACATTAAATACTTTTGTATAATTAACACTTCTAGAAATTCCAATTTGGGGTGCTCTTATTCTAAGAGATAATTTTGGGAACTCACTCAACTAATCCATTGCCACAGCATCATCATTAAAATAATCCTAATTCTTTTTCTTTATATTTAACACACTACAATTTCTTTTAAATTTGTCGACTATATCTTTAACTCCCATACCTGCTACTAGTACATCTGGCCAATGTTCATTGATTTTATTTACGACAGCCTTATAGGAATGAATATATATATCTCCCAACCCGTAGTACTGAACAATGAATATATTTTGCTCTGCTCTAAGCATAATTTGCAGTTAATAATTATGATGCTCATCTGACATATATTACTATTAATTTGACAAATAAACACGTACACACATTTGTCTTTCATGGACGAATTGATGAATGTGCAATGAAAATTTTAAAAGATAAAAATTTCAAAAATTAATAACAACATATGTTGTTCCTTCCAGAAAAATGTGCATTGACCTTCTTTAAAAAAAATACCCCAAAATTTATGTCAAAGTAAATCAAAATCGTATTTGTGTAAAGTATTGAGATTACCTCGGAAATATATCAGGATAAAAATATACGCAAATAACTAAATATTTTTTTTCGATCAAATAATGGAGTAATTTTAGTAAACCGGCATACAATTTTTTTTCTTTTTCGTAAAATGCAATTATATCAAAAAAGTCAAAGTCATCAAAGTAGGCCTATGTTCTTATAGGACTATAGCTTTTTAATCTAAATAACTTTCCTTAATGACGCTTTGCTATATCTTTCACAGAAAAGCTACTTTACCTAACAAGAAATTCCTTTTGTTAGCTGTCATGGCCTACGTGATTTTAAGAAAAACAAAAGTACACCCAGGATTACTTTTTAGATAAATAGGGGTGAATCGCTCACTAGCTCAACGCTTACGTGTTAGGGTTGTGGTCAAGGAGTCCCAGGTTCGAGTCCTGGCTGGGTGTGGATGTCTAGTAGTGTTTTTCTTGTTTATCGAGTTGGTAGCAATAGACTAGACGAGGTTGTGTGAGAGACAACACGGCTAGTTGCTGTACCACTCCTGAGTTCGAGTCTCAGGTGCGGCAGACGGCAATGTCATAAGTAATGGTCGTTATATAATTGTCTATGTGTATGTACCCTGGTTGAGTGGTGGAATAGTTAATGGCTAAACTTCGCCAGGACGTTAATCTAAAATAAAAAAAAATAAAGAAAACCCAAATATGAAAAAAAAAATCGAATTTTTTTGTCCATTTCACCATAGCTAACTCAATCGGAGGACACACTGTTTTATTTATTATATAAGATAGACATTGTCTCCCTCAGTCCCATTTCAAGCCGCTTCACTGTGTCACGGTAATTCCAACCTGTCTTCATATGGGGTAATATGAAGAATAGCAAAGACCTTTTAGTGTCGAGGGTGCATCTGAAATATAAAACATTTATGATGGTAATAACCAGTGCGTATATAAAACGGGACAATATTAAACAGACATAAAAACGAATTTACTGGGTTTAATTGTGAGGTTGATATTAAGTTTCGAGGGCAAATGTTAATTTATTAGCTTTTTCTTGACATCCTTTATTAGCTGTACGCGGTAGGCTATATTTAATATTTCATAATAAAAATGTAATGTCTTTAACATTACACGGTTACTATATGAAATAATCAGCACATATATTTCATTTACCAGAGTACAGTATCTGAGTTATAATTTCCAGTACCATTCTTAAATAGAATATGTATTAAAAAGATTATATACAAGAGCCAATTATAACATTTTCTTATTTAGCATTAGTAAAGAAAATTGGCATGATTTGTATGATATCAAGGATGTAAATTCTGGTTTTACGGTATTTATCAATACAATCAAATATCACATGGATGTTGCTTCCACTAAAAATTGTTAAGATTAGGAACTCGTCAAAAAAAAATAAATGGATTACTAAAGAAATTCGTAAATCATCTGAAATTTGAAACTATTATAATAAATACAAAGGTATATACAGAAAGATAATAAAGTCTGCAAAAGAACTCTTAAATCATCGAACTTGTCATAACGTAGACAACTAATCGAAATTAACTTGGAATATTATAAATGAAACATTAGGAAGAACGAAATATAAACAAAACAGTTTTCCACAAGTAAAAGTTGGCACTATAATAATTCATCAATCTGAAGAAATAAATAAACACCACAGAAATAATTAACGAGTTCAATAAACAATATATAAACATACCTAAAAACCTAAATGAAAAATTCATGGTTAATAATGACACATTTGAGTTTCACTTTGATAGTGGGCTACTTACAATATTTGTGGAAATTGTATCTGAAATACAATTTTATAATTTAAGAATTAATTTAAAAGAAACTAATTCTTATGGATGGTATAACTGCGAATATTTTAACAGCTTCCATAAATTACATAGTAAATCCCTTAACTTATCTAATAAAAGTATCTATTGAGTGCCCCGAGTTTCCTAACAAATTGAAGTCTGCACAAAAAATTTGAATTATCTAATATCGAAAACTATCGTCCAGTATCATTATTGTCTGTACTTTCTAAAATACTAGAACGAGTCATATTTAACAGAATGATATAATTTATGTCACGTTATAAAATATTACATGGATTATTTAGGGAGTTGTCCACAGATACAGCTTTATTAGATTTTATTATAAAATTATATAGAAATCTTAATGAAAATAATAAGTACATTGGCGTGTTTATGAACTTAAGCAAAACCTTTGACCTGGTTAATCATGACTTGCTGTTACAAAACTAAACCTATATTGCTTTAGAGGGAAAACTCAAAATTGGATACGCTATTTAACAGAAAGAGAACAACAGTTGACGTAAATGGGGTCAAGTCAGATAGGTTAAAAATGTGAATATGGTGTTCCTCAAGAATCTGGTCTTGGCTCATTGCTACTTTTATTGTACGTTAATGACCTTCCTAATATACAACTGGAAAAAGAATTAATTATGTTTGCTGATGACAATAACTTGCTATGTCGTGATGAAGAACCACAGCATTTAGTCAGAATTACTCAAACCCGGTTAAATAAATTTGTCGCCTATTTCAATAATAATAACCTATTCTTAAATAGTAGTAAAACTGTATTTATTAAATTTACACCTCATAAGAAAGTTATTGATGGGAATTATTTAATTAAAATATAAAGTAAATCAATTGAACAAACTGGAACAACAAAGTTTCTAGGAATACACATAGAAAGAAAATGATGTGAAACCCATATAAAATCGGTTTGTAGTTGTAGTAAATTATCGTTAGTATGTTATACGATATATAGGTTAAGAGAGTTGACTAATAGATGTGTAGTGATGGCTTACGGTATTTTATTTTGGAGTAGTTCAAGTCTAATTTTACGTGTATTTAAATGACAGAAAAAAAGCTATAAGAAATATTGTACAAATTTCAGATCTATCGTCTCGTCGTTAATTTTCTAAAGACCTTAAAATTTTAACCTTGCCATGTTTGTACACCTTAGCTGTATTAATCTATGTTAAAAGAAATTTTTCGAGTTTTATTCAAAATAAGAGTGTATCAGATACGATAATGATTTACCAATTCCCAGACACACTATAAGTCTCTTTAAAAAAAGTCACGATTACAGTGGTATCATAATATACCGGGTGTTAGGAAAGTATGGGAACGGTGGAAAATCTCGAACAGTTTGCATCAAATCGAAAAATAAAAAAATACGTGTCAAAAATGTTTCAACAAACTATCTACTGATACCAAAATGACCTCCCCACATACCACCCTGTGGGTGGGGCGAGGAGCAACTTTAAAATTTCAAATGGAAACCCCTATTTTTTTTATTGCGGAATCGGATTCTACAGCAAAAATACGTAAATTTTAATCCGGACATTTTTTCGATTCTTGCATGGTGTCGCTGTAATCGCAAAAAATGAAAAGAAAACATTACTGTTTCAAGTGTAGCGTCTTGTGTCCATAAAAAACGCCCAATTCAAAAACTGAAAAACGCGTATTTGTTATTTTTACGAAATGAATCCAATGACATTGGATTCGACTCTCCCACCCCTAACCCAGTGGGTGGGAACTTTGAAATTTGTAATGAAAATCTCTACTTTTTATAGCGGAATCGGATTATACGGCCAAAAATACGTGAATTTTAATAATTGAAATAAACCTTAAGCGTCCATAAGTTTGTAAATATTTACAAACTCTAACTACACGTGTTGATAAAAAAAACATTCAGTTTAAAAAACAATATCTGTGATATCTTGGTTTTTATGAATGGTTTTTTTTAAGTGTTCTTAATAACAGTATTTGTTTTGTGAAATTTCTACGAGAACGTGCAGTTCCTTCCAATTTTTGTAGAGGCAGGAACGCACTTTTGTACGGAAAAAGTTATTTCATTTTTCATTAGTTCTCGCGTTTTTTTCTGCATAATGGCTACTTTAACAGAGGAAGAGAGAGTTTCTCTTTATGATGTGAGGGTGGGGCGATAAAAAAAGGTCCTATGATGAAGTTGTGATTTTATTCAACAAAACTTTCCGTTAGATCAAGTGGGAATTTCGAAATCTACTGTGTCCCGTACCAACGATTCCTATACACAAGGACAAATAAAAATAGCCCAAAATCTGGAAGACCAAAATCTGAAACATCGGAAGCTCGACAAATGGAAGTGGCCCAGGCATTTGTTGAAAATCGAAGGTTATCAAACAGAAAAGCCAGTCAACAGCTTGATATGAGTGCATTTTCAGTTCATAAGAATTTGAAACTTTTGAAATTTCATTCTTACAAAATTCGCCTTCACCAAGAGTTAAATGAAGATGATTTTGATCGGCGACTTGAATTTAGTGAATTAATGATGGAAAGGAGTAACCAAAACCCAAATTTTTTGTCATCTCTACTTGTCTTCTCAGATGAAGCAACTTTCGAACTCAGTGGAAAAGTTAATCGCCATAATTTCAGATATTGGAGTGACGAAAACCCTCACTGGATGCTTGAAACAGGCACGCAGTATCCACAAAAATTAAATGTTTGGGCAGGAGTTTCCAGGGATCGAATCATAGTACCGTTTTTCATAGATGGAAATTTGAATGGAGAAAAATACCTGAAAATGTTGACAAATCAAATAGTTCCCGCAATACAAGAGATTGCTGGTGATGAGTTCGATAATGTGTGGTTCCAGCAAGATGGGGCTCTTCCACACCATCGGGATATTGTTAAGGACTATTTGAATGGTACTTTCGAGAATCGATGGATAGGTCGAAGAGAAACTATGGAAAGGCCAGCAAGATCTCCTGACCTCGCGCCACTTGATTATTTTGTTTGGAGCTACGTGAAGGGTAAGTTTTATTTCACTAAACCTCGTGATTTGGAAGAGCTGAGGTAACGCATAATGAACATTTTTGCAGAAATACAAACAATGCCAAGAAGTCAATGGGCACCATTTTGAGCACCTGCTATAATCTTGAAATTAAAACCTGCTAGCGTAGCAGTTGAGCTGTAAACTAATTGCCTCAACTGGCCGAAATCATCACCTTGCCTTAAATGGCTGAGTTACCTCCTTGCCTTTACTGGCTGGGATCAAGAATTTGTCTGAAGTGGCTGAATTAAGAGGTAAAACTACTGTTAGTTTATTTTAAATCGAGTTTTTTATTGCCCTGTAAAAAATGTAAATTGAAAATTACTAGCTGCTAATAAATTTACAGAATGTTAGTTGTTGTAATTTCCGCACGACCGTGTAAAATCACTGTTCTCAAAACAGCTCGGGAAACGAGTCGGGAAATCATTCACTCTGAGATCAGTAGTTTTACTTTTAGTATTTTTTTAAGCATGCGTTCAAAACTTTCATGTTTCCACTCAATTTTTGCGAGAGAATCGAAGAAAATGCCCGATATAAAATTCACGTATTTTTGGCCGTAGAATCCGAATCCGCTATAAAAAATAGGGATTTTCATTACAAATTTCAAAGTTGCTCCCGCCCCATCCACTAGGTTAGGGGTGGGAGAGTCGAATCCACTGTCATTGGATAGATTTCGTAAAAATAACAAATACGTGTTTTTCAGGTTTTTAATTGGACTTTTTTTTTATGGGCACAAGACGCTACTCTTGAAACAGTAATATTTTCTTTTCATTTTTTGCAATTGCAGCGACACCATCAAGAATCGAAAAAAATGTCCGGAATAAAATTTACGTATTTTTGCTGTAGAATCCGATTCCGCAATAAAAAATAGGGATTTCCATTTGAAATTATAAAGTGACCCCTCGCCTCACCCACAGGGTGGTGGGTGGTGAGGTCATTTTGGTATCAGTAAATAGTTTTTTGAAAAATTTTTGACGCGTATTTTTTATTTTTCGAGATTTTCCAGCGTTCCCATACTTTTCTAACACCCGGTATAGTGCGTTGCTACAAACTTATAAGGATATAAATAGTTTAAAAATATTCAAAAAACGTGTTGAGTATGTCTTTCTGATAATCGCTTTTACTATGTTGAAGGATATCTAAATTAAAAACAATTGTATTTTAATACATACATGTGTGTATAATATTTTGAATTGTACCTAGTTGTTTTTACTATTTTTATTTATTTTACGTCTATATGTTCTTATATGTTTTAATTAATTTTAATCAGTAGCATTACAGTTTTTGTACGATCGTACTGGCCCTTTTCTTGACGAATACAATACCAAATGTTCTTTTGCACCTGTTTAAATGGAAAATAAATTTACCTGTCTATCTATCTATTATTTCACTTGTGGAATATGATTTTTTTTTCATCTTGTCCACTTTTTTTTCGTTGAATATTACTAAAGGTTCATTACATAGCTGCTATTAAACAAGGAATGGTCCATAAGGCGTTAAACAGTAAGACACCGGAAAACTAACAAAATGAAGGAGATGATGAAGTGTGGTATAAGTTCCGTTCTGCGGATATTTCAATGAGTTCCTCATAACTTCCGGTTGACTGGAAAGAGAAGTGCGGTGCTTTGTTGAGCAAGCGTGTACCGAGTCAATTGGGCGTACGAAGGGCCGAAGCCCTTTACGACCGCGGATCAGTAAGATTGGCTTTGTTAGCCTGCCCCAGCCCTAACCGTGTAAGGATAAAGGAACTACAAAATTCTGCGTTTTTTCTCTTGCCCGTGAAAATAAGGATAATTTGTTAAGCAAGCCATGTACAATTTAATGGCACGTGGTTTTCTCGAACGTCAATAGCAATGGGATGAATAAATATTAAACGAGGTCCTTCAAATTCAATATAACCAGTATTAAATTTAGAGAGTTAGCCAAATTAATTCGTTTCCGAAATTTTACAAAGAATATTAAGTTAAATATCATTGCAGAAGGGTTTTGAAGAACTGCTTTAAAAATCAATTTAGCACTGAAATGAGGGACACACTACTATGTTTTTTACCACTATATTTACACAGTGTTGTGACTGCAGTTTCGACCTTACGTCATTATCAAACAATGATTCAAAATTGAATGATATACAGGAAATTTCTAGTCTAGTTAAATGGGTTACTGAACAGGACATCCTAACCCTTAAGGTAAATAAAGGTATAATATACATTTTACAACTGCCTAGAATGGTTACATCCTTTCTTGCCGCGGCAAACAGATATGAATATTGGATATCTAATTGGCCATTTAACAGATTAAAATTGTTATTATTGTGGTGTTTATAAAACTCCTTTATCTGCAAGATGTAGGACTTTTATACTGTTGATTTCTGGGAAACTGTGGCCGCTATCTAGCAAATGATTTGTGAAAGTGAAATCTGTTTTTTGTAGTCGAAAGGATCTCTCATGTTCTATGTACCTTGTTCTAAAATTACGCCTACTTTGTCCTATGTATATGTTATTTGTTTTGAGATTTAAACGCCACGTTTAGATGGTATTTGCAATGTCTACTGATACTTTACCACAATATGTGATGCTTGCATATTTTCGATGATTTTCCTCTTTTATTTTTAGATATATTAATATAAATGTTTTTTTTTGTTTTTTATCTATATGTTTGGAAATTACCTCTGTGCGGAGACCATTATTTATGGCTATATTTTTAATTGTATCTAATTCTTTTTCTTTATCTGTTTCTGACAAAGGTAACGAAAACGCTCTGTGTAGCAATGAGTTATATGCAGCTAATTTGCGTGATAGAGGTTGACGAGTCATATGGGATAGTAATATCTGTAAAGGTAGGTTTGCAAAAAATGTCGAACTCAAAAAGGTTATTTTTATGTGTAATATTTATTTATTTATTTAACAATACACTTCCCAACAGAAGATTCCAATTACTGGGCAGGAAATTACAAGTAAATGATTACAAATGTTTACAAATTACAAATAAATGTCTACAAAATATAAGAAAAAGAAATGTAGGAATATCAGATAATTAAAAACAGAAATAAAAACAAAGCTAAATTTAAATTTATGCAATCGATATTTTTATCTCAGCTACATTGCAGTGAAAAATATCAAACCGGTCTTGAAGATTATTATAATTTTCACACATTTTATATAGTGGCGAGAATTTCAGAACGTTAATTCTGGAATTCGGCAGATAGAATAGCGAGTTTTGCCTAGAACCGGAAACACCATTCGAAAATTTAATGAGTTCAATATAGCGCCGTAATACTTTAAAAAGAAATATTTGCTGTGCTCTAGTTCTGCGTGTCGCTAGGCTTGAAAATGAAAATCTATTTAAAAGTGTAGTATGAGGAAAACCAATAGCAGGGTAAACACCATCTTCCTTATAGCATAATGTTTTTAAGAAGCGCCTCTGAATGCTCTCTATGTTTTGTATATGTATGTTATAGTGAGGAAACCAAATAATTGACGAATATTCCAATTTGGATCGAAAAAAAGATTAATATAGTAGTATCAGTGTGTTAATGTCATTAAAGTCGTGGGAATACCTTATTATAAATCCGAGTGTTCTAAAGCTTTCATTTGTGATTGTATTTATATGACAGTAAATGATAGTTTGCTGTCAAATGTTACACCGAGGTCACGAAATGTTGATGGATGTGTGAGCACTGAATTTTCTAAGCTACAATTAAATTCGATATATTGATGTTTGTTAGTAAATGCAAAAGCATTACATTTTCGTATATCTAACTGCAATTTGTTTAAGTGACACCATTCACTGATTTTATCTAGAGCATTTTGTAAAGCCACACAACCACTTTCATCATTTATTTTATTATACAATTTCATATCGTCAGCATATAAAAGGCACTCAACACCCAATTCAACTGCAATGTCATTAATGAAGATGTTAAAGAATAATGGGCCTATGGTTATTTCAAGAAAGATTATTTTATTATTGGTTTCTGTTTCTAACGTGAATTGTATATTGGGATGTAAATTGTCAATAAAGTTCAAAAATGTATGCATCTGTCTATTAGTGCCTCTAAAGCATGCTAAAATATCATCCACATATATGTACCAAAAATGAATATGAGTTTTACCTATTTGAGAGTTTAATATTTGTTCTTCTATATTTGATATCAATATATCCGCAAGTACGGGGCTTAATGGTGATCCCATAGGTAGGCCGCTATTTTATATTTTGCGAAACACCTTTATTCATGTCATAATATAATGAGATATTAATTCAGATCAAGTCGCCATGCTTTCGAGATAAATGGAAATTTAAAACAGTTGCCAAAGCATTTGCGAGAAATGTCAATTTAGCTGTAAATATGGAGCGCGTCGGTCAAATATTCAACGTTCTTTTAGGGTTGAAGCTTATTTAAAAAATAACTTCTTTTGTAATCACCCAGCATTTATTTCGTCGTCATTTTCATTTAACTCCACGAGATCCAGTTTCTATCGAATAACAATTAAACAGTGGGCACACAAGTTTCGCAGTACTGCTTCATGTGTCGGTAAATCCTTTTTTCACCTGGGGATCATAAAACGCATACGCTGTGGTTTCCAGAGTTTTTGAACCATCTGTATATATGCAATATACATTTCTATAATTTAATTTTAGTTCGGCTGTAAATAGTTTGTTTGCAATATCAGTAGGGAACTGTTCATAATTTTTGAAATAGTAGGTTTGTAGAGTTAATTCATATTCCATCGTAAAGGTGGGCAGTATATTATATTTATACATTGTATTATTATATTCTATTATTTCCCCGTAACATTCTACCAACAACATATTGATTTTCTTTTTCCAATATTTATAGGGTAAATCTAGGACACAAGTTATGTACTTCATTAAAAACTTAGCTCTGTTTTGAATGCAGTTTAAGGAGATATTTCGTGTATATTATTTTTCTTCTGCAGTTTAAAGGAGTTACTTGTATTTCGGCTAATATACAATGAATTGGGCTACTTTTCATCAGACATGATCTAAGTAACTGATTTTAAATTTTATCAATATTTTCAAGATGAATTTTGGCTGATTGATCATAGAATATTGACCAGTAATCAATTATAGATGATTTATGTATAATTAAAGCTATGTTGGAATCTGCCCCCAAAGATGTATGTGTTACAGACTTTAAGATGCTACGCTTTTTCACATTTTGTGATAATTTTTCTTAAAAAATACATAATTGGGGTTATGGAGGGGCTATTTCAAAACATTCATTGGTGCAGCTGTATAATACCCTCGTTTATTTTTTCAGCACCATCATTTAGTTCACAGTTTTCTTTTGTGTACAAATATCATGTGCATATTGTGTAATTTTAATTTAATTGAGATTTTTTTAGATCACTCGTGTAAATTATATATGGTAGGAGGCTCAGAATTCCTCTTGTGGGAGACCTATTTACACAGTCTGGGATCCCTTGTATTATTGTTTTTAAATATATTTCTCTCTTAATGTAAGCTGAACAATCTTGAAAGCAATTTTTTCGAAATATTCTATATAAAATTTTGATATGCACATTATCATAAGCACCTTTTATGTCAATAAAAATAGATATTAGGGCTTTATTATTGGTAAATGAATAATTAATATCTGGTCTGATCTGGTATTTTTTATTTATTTCTATCCACCGTTCCAATCTATTTTTCAACATTCTTTCGTATATTTTTAACAAACATGATGCTAAAGAAATAAATAGCCCTATACGACTTAGCCAATTTAGGATCTTTTGGGGTTTTAGAATAGGAACTAGGAGGTTTTTTCCAATCTTCAGAAATTTGCATTGATATGAATATTTATTTATTTATTTATTGATACACTGCCCAACAGAAAAACCAATTACAGGGCAGGAACCAATTACAGGGCAGGGCATTTTGTTATATATTTGAAGTAGAATTTCTTTACCAATTTCAGGTAGATTAAGTAACCTAGGATAGTGTATCTTCTCCATACCCGGAGCAGTATTTTTGTTATTCAGGCATCTGAGTAACTCGTTCATCGCAATTTTTTTTTATTACGATATGAAATTTTTATCTGTACACATAACCTCAAAAAAAAATTGAGAAAGCGCTAAATTTTGGTTTTTTATTTATAACTTCGGATGTTTTAAGTGAAATTTGATGAAATTTCCAGAAATTGTATTTTATAATGTGAACAATAACTGGTTAAAATTTGAAGTCAAAATATCTAATACAAGTCTCAGAAACTTACTTCAAATTTTAAAATTGATTGGCCAATAACTTTTATGTATCGCATCGTACGAGGTGTTTTGTTTTTTATGTAGTTTTTTATGCCCTTTATGGCGGTGAACAAGAAAAAATTTTAAACTTGTATAAAAAGTGAAAAAATCGATTTTAAATTTTTATTCATATACAAATTCAATTATCCATTAGATTGACGGTGACAAATATTGATGACATGGCGTCTTGATTTGGATATTTCATTTTATGTATTTTTGAGTGTTTATTCTAAAATCGTTATTAATAGTAAAATCATTTATTAACTTTATTTTTTATTGAATTTTACCAAATACAATTCAATTATTTATTAATTAGTATTATCTGATTTGTGTTTGTAAATATTTATATTATAACGCAGATTTCAGAAATTATAAGCTTGGCAGTGACAGATATATTGATGACATGACGTCTTAATTTGGATACTTGATTTTATATATGTTTATACTAAAATCGTTTATTAATAGTAACATTAATCAAACTCATTAATACACGGTCGACGGAAAAGTACTATTTTTGAATAAAAATTCTGGACCTTCAGTGACGGTCTTGAGTGATATTGTTAACTACTGCCTTCCCTAGGATTATATTATTCAATTTAGCCGATATATAAAAATTATTTTAACATGCTGCATTTTTCATTACACATAGTGACATATAAGTTAAATATTTCAAAATCTATTCCATGTATTTTATGTAACTGAAAGTCTAAGTACATGTGGAACCGATACAGAGATAGAGGACAGTGAAAGTTTCTTCATTATCATTTACTGATACGTCGATTGATCAAGAAATTGATAGAAATGAAAATGATGATGCATTTTATAATTATGCTTCAAGCGATACTGAAGATTAGTCTGATAATTCTTTATCACGTGAGACAAAACGAAGGCAATTAATGTAATTGCTCACATATATATATTTTTTCGAGTAAAATGTTTCCATTTTTTTTCTACAGTATTTAAATACAATAAGTATACATTGTATAACAAATAATACTTTTATTGGGCTATACCTAAATATAAATATGTATACGTATAACTTTTTATAATTAGTTTGATCTTTCAAAAAATTAGATCAGAATATGTCAAAAATTAATTAATAATACAAGAAAAAATTGAGTTTTATCAAAAAAAGTGAAATTTTTCGAAGAAATTGACGCAAAAATACAAAAAACCGAATTATTCCACATTTTTCCAAGTTTAAAATTTTTTTCTTGTTCACCATCATAAATTGCATAAAAAATATACTTAAAAAAAAAACTCATACGATGCGATGCACAAAAGTTATTTACCAATCAATTTTATAATTTGAAGTCTATTTTTTAGACTTGTATTAGATATTTTGAATTGAAATTTTAACCAGTCATTAATCACATTATGAAATATAATTTCTGAAAATTTCATTAAATTTTCCTGAAAACATCCGAAATTATAATCAATAAACCAAAATTTAGCCGTTTTTTCAGTTTCTATTTTTTTTGAGGTTATGTGTACAGATAGAAATTTCATATTGTAACCGCTGATAGCTTATATTATTACAAACAGCCTCAATTTTTTTCGATTTTTTTGGACCTACATATACCGAGATATACTCATCCATATTTAGAAAAACCGACCATAATGGTCGACTTTTCAAAAAATGGCCGATAACTTGCATAGCGGTGGTTGCTAGAGGTAGAAAATATCCATTTCTTATAGTATTCGATGTACCCAACATATTAAAAAAAATTTGACAATGGAAACAATTGTTTTGCTTGTCTGACTCCACTATTAATATTTCAAGCCAATCACCATCAATTAGCGGCGATGTTTGTTACTTGAAACAATTTTTAATTTTTTTTCTGTATCCATATTTCATTTATTTCAGTATTTTGTTTAAGTTATTACAATATTTTTTCCATGCATCTCTTTGGATTGCTAAATTAGTTTTTTTATAATTGTTGATATTATCTTAAAATTAACATAATTTCAAAAAGTTTATATTGGTTTAAATGTTTTTGTTGCTCATTTATGACTGATTGATATCAACTGTTCCACCATATTTTAGAAATATTTTTGTTGAACTCTTTTTTCTTTTTTGGTATGGTTTTTTCATTGACTATTCAAGTTACAAAGGAATTCCTCGTAATTAATATCGGAGTCCAATAAATCAGTGGCACAATTTTCTACCAAATTAGAAAACAGCGTCCAGTCCGCCTTTTTTATATTTCAGCTTTCCTGTTGATTATTTACAACGCAATCTTTATCATAACTATTACTAAACATTATGACGTGATGGTTTGATTCCATTGTATCATCAGTTACATCCCACTGAAAATCTGTGACAATATCAGAATTACATAATAATAATAATTTTATTTCATCCACAAAGATCAATTACATGATATTGGATAAGTCAGATAATATAACAAACATACATAAAATTTAACTAACAAACATTTAAATGTATAAACGTTAAATGAAAATTACACAAATATAAAACAAAATAATTATGTAATAGCTAAAAGTGATTCATTAATTTCGTAAATTATAATATTCCGATATCTCATAAAAACATTTAGTTACAAGATAATCTTTAACTTTTATTTTAAAAACATTAAAATTTCTTTCTTCCTTAATGTCAAGAGGCAAGTTGTTCATAAACTTTATACCCATATATGAAGGTGACTTTTCATACAAACTAGTGTTATGGTGTGGTATTAATTGTAAGAAGATAACCATGTCTAGTTTCATAATTGTGCGCGTCCGAATTGCTTGCAAATAAACTAATATTTTTGGCAGTTTGTAGAATACACTTATATATGTAAATACAAGGAAATGTTAATAATTTATATTTTATAAGGTACGGTTTGCAAGAGTCAGTTTGTGTAATACCGAATAATAAACGAATGATTTTGTTTTGGGAAACTAGAACTCTATTGACACTGAAACTACATGCACTACCCCAAATAACAACATTTTATGACAAATGTGAATAGATTAGGGCATAATATATATTAAGAAGATGTTCAGTATCAAATATGGTTTTCATTTGTAGTAAGGCATAATAACTACTGTTAATTTTTTTGCATATATAGTTAACATTGCTCTTCCAACTCATATCGCAGTCTATAAAAGTACCTAAGAACTAAAGAAGAGTGATCCTACACATTTACCCTTATCTTTATGTATATATTCAATAAAATCATAGGTGGCGCTTTCTGTTGATTTATTTGGGCAAAATCCATTTTGGTAATTAGAAATTATATTATATTTATTAAGATATGATAGCATTTTTTCATATATTATCCGCTCCACTACTTTACTTAATACAGTTGGAACTGTAATTCCTCTATAGTTGTCAATGACCAGTGGGTCGTTCTTCTTAAATATTGGAGTCACAACCCCAATTTTCAAATTGTTAGGAAAAATGCCCTTTTCAACAGCTAGATTTATGATGTAAGACATGGGTAGAGC
The DNA here is from genome assembly GCA_963675555.1 of Leptura quadrifasciata. Taxonomy (NCBI): domain Eukaryota; kingdom Metazoa; phylum Arthropoda; class Insecta; order Coleoptera; family Cerambycidae; genus Leptura; species Leptura quadrifasciata. Next base: position 22,967,808 of record OY776681.1, on the reverse strand, counting down.
AATTTGAGTAGATATGTTCTTAATGATTTTTGTTGATATGCAGTCAATGCCGATAGAATTAGTGTTTTTTTAACATTTGAATTATATTTATAACATCGTTACCCTCAACATTACGGAAAAATGTATTATTGTTATTTGGGTTGGTTACTGTACACTTAGTAGAAATGTTACTCTCAAAATTACTTTGTTTGGCCAATTTAGCAGTAGTACTAAAATAATTTACAAAAGTATTAGCTAGAATGTATGCTCCCTCAACAAAGCAGTCATTAATATATAGCCGAATTATGATTTTTAATTTTACCCGTTTTTTCATCTACTAAATTCCAAACATATTTTTGTTGTTATATTCAAGTTGTTGTTGAAAAAACAATTTCTTAGTAGTGTTAATTTTCATTTCGTATTCTTTTTTGAAATTTTTATAATATTTATCGAATTTGATATTTTTTAAATTACTTTTTAGCCAAAATAGGTTCTTTAGTTTATTTCCCATATCGATGATGTCATTAGTAACCCATGATTTACTTTACATTGTGTAACTGTCTTTGATATTGTAGGGCAGTGTATATCTAAGGCATAAAGTAAAACATTCAAAAACGCGTCAAAGGAATTATTTACATCATTATGTTCGTATACTGCCTGAAAAGTTTCGATATTTAAAAAATTTTGCAACTGTCTTGTATTCCTATATATAATTTTATGTAACAGTTCACTACAGTTATCTTTATAATTTATGTTTAATTTAACTATAAAGTAATCAATTTTAGCTGTTGATGTCGAACCGTTTTTGTTGCAATATACCCTCGTTGATTCAGTATTTTGGCACTGAAGTCCATAATTTTTCAAAATATCGCTTAAGATATCTTTTTGTCGTGAATTTATTAAGTAATTAATGTTGAGATCACCACACAACAATATTGTCATACTGTTTCATAAATAGATTTAAAATTTGAGACAATTTATCTAAAAATACATCTATAATGCCACCTGGAGGCCTATAAACAGTTATTATGCAATATTTCATATTATTAACACAAAATGAGGCTGCACAGAATTCTACATGCATTTCGACACTATAATTATTTATATTTTCCAGATTTTTGTAATTTATATTCTTTTTAAAGTAAATAATAACACCACCATGTATATGGTTTTGTCTACTAAAGTAACTGGCAATATTATAATTAGGGATAGATACACTGTCAATGTTTAAATTACTACACCACGATCTACAGCGGAATTATTGGTTTGATTTTTTTAAATAATGTTTCTGAACCATTATTTAAAAAGCTAATAAAACATTCATCCTTCGCAGCCAACAGATTTCTACCATTGTTATTTGTCCATGAACAACCCCAAGCATTACGATGCAGACTATTGAAGAATATTTAAAACAATTTGTGAGATACTGTTCTATTAAGCATTTTTTTTAAATGATGCTTCCAGAGAATCAGACTATTTCTAGCTACTCGACTATACCTGATAAAATAAATATTTATATAAGGTACGCAGCCACTTCTCATAAAAATCAAAAGACAGATATAAGTAAATCCGGAAAGTCAAAGATGAGATTTCACGAGTCATATAACCTTTTTTGTAAAAGGATTTCGATTTAGACGTAAAGGTAGCGCAAGTGTGGTGTCGTGTAATCTATCGATTATCCTTCTGTAGTGGGTCAGACCCCTCCGTCTCTAGGGAGTCCTGTTTCTGTTTATAAAGCACCAGCTCGGCCGGTGTTCACCAAAAGAACACACAGGCGAAGAGCTCTTCACCCGTACTAGAAATCGGCCACCCTTTCATCTTCTTACTGATGTAATGTTGACCTAACTGATGAATTGAGACCTTCTACATTTTTTCACAGGCGTAATTAAATTGAGAAATGTCTGAAAAGGGGTTCACAGGAAAATCAATAAAGAATTATCAAATTTCAGCAGGAAGTTCTTAGCTTCCTTAGTGGTTTTCATTGCAGATTAAATTCAACATTGATGAAGGAATGTATCATTTATTGAATATTTGAATACAAGACTTAAAACGTTATTAAAAAGTGATTATAAAGCTTAAAAATGAAGTAAACTATGCTATTTGGAGGGACAAAAAAGCTTATATAGAATTTACGTTCGCACAAAAAAAAAATTGTAAAAACACTTGAAATGCACTTTAATATTCCAAATAACTTATTAGATTTGGACTTAATAAATACTCCGTTTACAAATTCATATCTAATTAATTCAACGGTATACTTTATACGAGGACAATTGAAACTGGTCAGTGTTAAAGCACAGGACCGTGCGCACCGAACTTGATATTTTGTCCTATATATTTAGCAATGGTATCGAGATTCGAATGGAAGCTGAAACTGTGCAGGCGAGTCCGAGACTGGCAATGTAATAAACCTGAATGAACCATCTACGACGGCACTGGTTTAAAGATAATAAAACGCACAGGCCTACTAGCATAAAAAAACTCATAAATCGTTTCTCAGTAGTCAACGGTGGACTTATGAGATGTGCCAGTGCAGTGCATAAATACCTGTTATAATATCAAGCGTAGGAGTTTAGTTAGTTATTGTTCATATTTATAAATATTTACTGCTATATAAAAGGTAAAATATTTTAATTATTTACTAATTTACCATAGCTTTCTGGACACCATTTGAAACAGCGGATAATATAATAACGCCCGAAAATTTTATCATTTTCTTATGACAAGCATTTCTGTTTACCTCCGCCCATGTACAATAAAGATATGCCGACTGTTTTTGCCGGCTTTTAGTTTTTATACAGTTTCAATTAAGTTCGTTTACACTTTTACACAAATTAACGTCACAGAACAATATAAAAATGTGCAAGAGTCACAAAATCCATAGTTCGAATTTGCTAGCGTCGAAACAAGAGACCTTATCAAGTGCTGAAGTTCTATTAAGAGCAAATCGGTAGGCGTTGATTTAATTTTTTTTTAAATGATAAAACTAATAAGTTATTATTTAATTGATCATCTCACGTTCATCATGAACTGTGCTCTTACTATTGCAGTATTTCCTGAGGCATGGAAACAGGCTAATGTATTACCTTTAGCTAAAATTCCCAATCCATGGATTTAGGCCACGAACTATCAACGTGCTTCCCACCTTATCAAAGGTTTTAGAGGGTTTAATGAAAATTCAGATAACACAGTATGTCTTTCAAAATAATATAGTGTCCAACTTACAGTCAGGTTTTAGGAAACATGACAGCATGACTGCTGCCCCAGCTACAATAACTGATGATCTAATCCGAGCCTCGATGAAGGCAAAATAAGCTGTTTAGTGTTGTTAGATTATAGCAAGGCGTTTGACACTATGGATCTCAATGTGATAAACTACTATATTACGGCTTTTCTCAATATTCTGTTACTCTAACCGAGAGCTACTTATACAACATGTGCCAACGTATAGCATACGGTAATCACATACCACAGTCACTGCTTGTTAATTTAGTTATACCTCACGGATCCATATTTGGACCCTTGCTGTTTTCAACATACATATCAGATTTCCACAAGGTAATAAAAAATTGCAATGTACATAATTATGCTGGTGACACTCGAGCTTATTTTCCTTCATCATTGACGACAGCTTACCAAATAGAGAGAAAATAAACAACGACGAAATTGGTTGATATATCGGCAGCTTATAACCTTAAATTAAATGCAAGCAAATCATCTGTTATGTTGTTTGAACCAAAGCATAAAAGAGACCATGTAAATATTGTTTTAAAATAAAGATAAATGGGGAAGGCCTACCCATTACAACCGAGGTAAAAAATTTTGGCTTTTGCATTGATTCAAATCTGAGATATACGAAACACGTGAGTTACTTATGTAAATCCTCATATAATATACTTTACAACTTTATCCACATAGGCAAATTTCAAATTCAAAATTAAAATTAAATATATGCGATGCCTTAATTATATCTAAGTTATCATATTGTGATGCAATTTATGGACTAGCTTTACTAAAATTTGATTCTGAGAGGCTGTAGAGGATCCAAAATTCGTGGTATAGATTTACCTATGGCATAAAGTCCTTTTCATAATTTTTGTATATGTAATTTTTGGACAATGTGAAAATTGTGGTATTATAAATGAATAAAGACGTATTATTATTATTATTATAATTTATTCACCAAATTCAACTAACCCATAACTTCTCTTTACATAAATTGTTTAATATTGTAATGCGGTAATTGCACTAAAAGGGGAATTACAAATATGCTTTAAGTTACCAACAAATATTTGACAAACTAAATATTATTTTCAAGACCACCAGCAAAATTGAATTTTCTTATTATCTTTTAGCTATAATTTTTACTGTACTTATCGCACAATTTAATAAGGCTTATTAATTAACAGTATTCATAAATGGTACCACGGTGCTATGTGGTTCCATTTGAGAACATTTTTTTTTCCCATAAACCATTTCGACGAACTTCATTTGCTAATAAATAATTTATTATTTTCGGCGGGATTTCAATTAGAATAAACTGGAACAGTCATTAACACACTTAAATGGAAAACTAAAAATCAAATTAAAATAAATATTGATGCTTATAATGTCATTTATGTGACATCATTGAATTCATAATAGCTATTTGTATGACAAGTGAGAAAAGTGCATAATTTCCTCCCGCGGATAGTTTGATGCCCGACGCGAAGAGGAGGGCATCAATATCCAAGAGAGGAAATGGCACTTTGCTCCTGTGTAATACATATGATTTTTTCTACGACCATTTACAGTGTTTTACATTGGTTTTACATATATTTTATTATATTTTCTTATGCATGACAATCAAGAAACCAAATATGTCAAAATGTCATAATTATGCTGGTGATAAGTAAATATTGTTAAAAATCAAAGTAATGGATTGTTGCTAAGGTTGCTTCTTGTTTACAAAATAAACAAACTTCGAAAAAGTTTATAATAATGTATTCCGAATGTGAGGATGAAGTTCCTCAAGATATTCTGGAAGAAGCAAACGTGGTTTCGTTAAATCCATTACCGTTAAAGTCTCGTGAAAAATATGAAAAAGAGTACCAGCTATTTAAATGTTGGATGGAGACTAGGCAAATAAGAAAAATATGTGAAGAAGTGGCCCTATTTTACTCCTCCAAAAAATGCGCCGATTTGAAGCCTTCAACATTATGGAGCAAATACAGCATGTTGCGATCTACACTCCAAATTAAAGAAAATATCAACATTAAGATTCCTAAATTAGTAGCTTTTTTAAAAAGGAAATCTGCTGGATATAAAGCCAAGAAAGCCAATACTTTTTCAAGGAAGGATATCAACAAGTTTATTGCAGAAGCTCCAGATGAAACATACATATGAAGGTAAGATTGATCGTCTTTGTTGAATAATAATTAAAAACGTAACACAGCATTTTTTATTAGAAAGTATATATATATATATATATATATATATATATATAAAATGACAATTAAGTGACATTTAGGCAGTTGTCATAAGTGCATTTTCCTTTTTCAGGTCATGCTTATATTTGGAATTGCTGGGGCATGCCGTAGCGATGAATTAGTTAATATTTGAGGATATCAGTGATAAAGGCGATATTTTGGTGGTGCAAATACCTGACTCAAAAATTAATATCAAAAGGACATTTACAATAACAAATGAGATTTTAACCGGAGTATCTGTCTTGGATATGTATAGAAAATATCTGGGCTGTAGGACCCCTAAAACGTCATTCTAGATTTTTTTGTAAGTTATGCTAAAGGGAAATGTACAAACCAGGTAATTGGTAAATTGCCAAAATTCCATACAGAATAGCAATATTTTAAATTTGGATGATTCGAAAGGCTATACTGGACACAGTTTCCGTCGTACTTCAGCTACGTTATTAGTCAATGCCGGAAGTGACATTCTCACTCTAAAAAGACATGGGGAATGACGAACAAAAGCAGTAGCAGAAGGGTACTTAGATGATTGTATTTCTAAAAAATGTGAGGTAGCCAGCAAAATAGTTAGGGAGAAAGTACTACTTCAAGTATCAAAGAACGTTGTCTGGTTTTTGAAAATTTTGTTTCTACAAGTGCTTTGTCAGCGACTAAGACTTTGGAAAACAACAAAAAGGAACTGATCTCCACCAGCAGAGCCAATATTTCTACAAGGGGAATTTCCATTAGTAATTTAACTAACTGTACCATAAGTTTTAACAATATTTAGTTACTGATGTTAATTTAAACCTCGATTTAAACTGTTTTCAATTTTTATAAATAAAAATAAGTAATAAAAAATATCTTTCAAAGAAAAGTATTATTATACATTTTCAGGAAGTTTGTGTATCAATAAAAGAAGTCTACACACTACCATTACAGCAATTTGAAGTTTCTACTTGTTTGCTTCCAGAGGGAGCAAAATAATATTTTCTATGTAGTGAGTAGAAAAAATTATTTTTTCCACGACCGGGAGTAGAAATCGATTTCTATGGCATCAAAATTGTGACAGAAGTAAAGCATTTACTCCCTATTGACGAAATAAGACAATAATTTCCCTAGGGGATTTTTTTATTTCATGCCCAATAGTTAAACAAAATGTAATTATTATTTATTAATTAATAAGACATTGCATATTTACTTATATAAGTTAATAGTTAAACAAAATGTAATTCTTATTTATTAACATTGATAGTAAATGTTACATTCTCACAACTATTGAAATTAATATTCGAAGGAAGGTTTTCCATACCAAAAATGCCAAAACTCAACTTTTGCACTTGACAAATGTATTTGTAAACAAATATCTGTTGCCATGATACGTTGAATGAAAATATCCCAAAGGCTTCTAAATATTGTAATTTCGCTCCAAATTATTATAATTCTTTATTTATGAAATAAATGTTTCTACTCCCAATCGTGGAAAAAATAGTATATACACCTCGGGAGAGACCGCCATTTTTCCCTCGATGTATTTGTTGCCCTCGGGCTTCAAATTACACCTCAGGAAAAATAAGACGTTTCTCTCCCTTAGTGTATAATGTACTATTATCTACGATCGTGTAAGAAGTAACAGTTTTTTACATCATTTCCAATGTAAGAAGTGGTCTTTTATAAGAAACTGTGCAATAAATTTTTTTATTGCACGCTTTATCGTTTCCTTAGTTACTATCATCACAGATTTTCAGTCACGACCATGAAGTAACATAATTAGAATGGAGACTTTAACTACAACTCGAATAATCAACCGTCAAAGTGATATTCACAAAAAGTTGATACAGTTTTACAAATATTAATGAAAAATTGCCCATTTCTTACAATAATTGGAACGATCGAAGATATAACGTTGTAAACACACTTATAAAAAGCCTCTTTATTGGACACATGCATTTTAAAACCACACGCTTCTCTCGTATTTTTAATCTAGTCATTCGTGCAATAATGAATGGCTTTTTACACTTCTTGTATCTTATGTAACTATATAATTCAAAATGCAATAATCATAACATTTTATGTTTATGTCAAAATGTAACGTTTATTAAGTATATGGGATATATCGAGTATATCGTTTAACTTTAAAACTAAAGGAAGTAAGGGGTTGTGCCATGATCCTGTTTGTCGAGTAGGTACCATACATAATGGAGTGATGTCAAAAAGCTCGGAAAAACGTAAAAGAGGCCAAACGCATATCAGTTCCAGTTTAGTTATATAATGGCCATAAGGCAGGTATTCGGCTTCTTTTAAATCATCACAAAAAATGGTCATACATATTTTCCAACAAGTTGAGTACGTAGGCATTGCTTGAAATTTGTGTCATCAAATTGATGATTCGTCGAATCAACTTATCTAGTCAACGTGGACTTCCAGGGGAGGACTAACTATTTCTTTGCCAAGAAAGTTTAATGAAGGATTTTATTGAATTTTCACATTATTGTTGAAGTAGATAGTTTATTTTGAATTTGAACAGCAAAATTAAAGTTCACAAGAAAATCAATTCTCAAAAATCGGTTCGATACAACTCTAACAAACTTTTCCATTTAGGAGTAAGAACAGTTTTGGAGAAAATAATTTTTGAATTCTATAAATCCCTACCTTCCACAGCCTTCTCCCTCTATCGTACGCTGATACTGATGGAATGTTCAAGTGTTACATTTAATCAAAATTGTTAGGGCCGTTTTAAGGAAAAAATTATTCTTTAAACTTTGCCCCAGCCCCGCAGACTCCTCTTATATTTTCTAGGAGGAACTTATGCCACCTTAAAATAGTACTATGAAATTCTCTTTATGTTAAATTCAATCAAAATTAGTTCGGCCATTACTGAGATGTTAAATTCTTTAAAACCTATCCTCTCACTCTCTCTCTCTCTACATGTTCTAGAAGCATAGACATGTCATTTCATACTAGTATTAAGGATGTATGTATGTGATAAATTTAAACAAAATCGTTTGAGCCGTTTTTAAAAAATTGGAATTTTAGGGGTTAACCCCCTCGACCTTCGACCGATTTTGATACTTCACTTCGAGGTGTGGCCATCCTGAATATGCGTGCCAAATTTGAGCAAAGTTGATCTAGTGGTTTGATCTCTAGGTGCGACCACAAACGACAGATGTAGACTACAGAGAGACATTTTTTAAGAATCACTTTTTGGGTTCAAGAGACCTACCGTATAGTTCATATTTGGGAAAGAAAAAATAAAGTCGTGATACAATGAAAATGAAGGGTGATGAGGCGGTTTTTAATTAATCCGTGAAAGATCGCTCGACACTGTGGAAGTAAACCATGCCATTTCGAGGCGGTGTCGGGCAGTAAGTTGATATTGTTCCATGTATACAGGAATACTTGATACATACGAAAAGCTTTTGAATCTTAATAAGTGTAAAGTGAACGCCACTATATAATTTTAATGCGCTGGTAAGTGATGTGTGTGTGATATATTTAAATAATTTTGTTATTTCGTGAATATTCAAATCCCTTAATTCATTGCTTGAAGCTGAAAATATATTTTTCTACTCCCATATGTTAGTATGCATTCGCGCAGTTTGAGCTAGAAAATAATTTAAAATGAGTGATTCCAGTGAAGAATCGATAAACGGTATACCACCACCTAAAATTTTATTGAAATTATTATATACAGACAAAATTTTAGAGATATATTATGACAAAAAAAAAGTAGCTATATGTGGGGATTGAACCAATTCAATACAACTTTATTAATATCAATATACAGTAAATGTGCCTCCCCAGAGCCCATCCCGGGACCGACCCTGCGACCACCGCGTTAACGCGGTGAACCGACGCGTGAAGCATATCGTCTCGGACTTCTCAGCGTTGACCAGAATCTTCCACTGGTCGTAATAAGCCGTGGCACGAGCCATGTGCGCCTTCAGCAGCATGTTTGCCGCCTGTGCGTTGTGTGAATGCGCGTACATAGCCGTGTCATCGGCGTACTTGGCCAGCTTGGTATTCGGGAACTCTGGGAAGTCTGAGACGTACAAGTTGTACAACTTCGGTGACAGGCACGATCCTTGTGGGGCGCCCGCACGCATGTCCCGCCGAGTTGACAGTTTATTATTCACCCAAACCTGCAGGGTTCTGCCCGTCAGGATCGAGTGGATAAGTTTGGTGATGTGCGTCGCAAAGTTATAGTTATGAAGTTTGTAGAGTAAGCCCGGGATCCAGATGGTATCGAAGGCCTTCTCAATATCGAGGAGCACCATGGCGGTACTCTTCCCGAGGTTGTATTGTACCTTCACATCGTTAACTATCCTAACGACCTGCTGCACCGTGCTCCTGCCCCTGGGATTGAACCTATGATCTCTTGCATTTCGAAGCGTGCATATAACCGCTAGGCTACTAAAGCTTTTATAAAATGTTTGCACCTAGAGCATAAGATTTAGCAGAAATTAAGTTTGTATATTAAAATTTGATTAAAACTATTATTTGTAGTTTTTTCTTAATCCGGTCGTAGAAAAAGTATACTGTACAACTCGAGTGGATTATCCATATCGCACTCAAAAGATTGAGGCATTCCGCCTACGGCGTCGTGCTCAAACTTCTTTCTCGTGCGATATGGCTATCATATCCACTCTTCTTGCACAAACTACTATTCAAGTCCAGTCCTGTGTACTGCTACCATATAACGCCAGTGGTATAATAATATTAAGCAGTCGACTACCTTTATGCTTTCTTGCGAGATTTTTATAGTGCTGAGTTACATATGGCGCAAACCATATGTACGTAACAATGTCAACCTAAGGTAAATTTGTAAATTGTATGTTTAAACAGCAATTTTAAGGTTGTCTATTTACAATTTTAAAATCAAGCGACCTAGGTATTATAAGTTAGTTTCTATCGTGATGAAAGCACATAGATTATACCTACCTACTTATATTAAAATAATCCTCACAACAACAACAAAATTTCGCCCTCAATTAAATAATTAAAAATATGAACTTTCATAAAATGTGCTTTTCACAGTTCATACATTATTAAGCTACTTCATAGATAGACAGATAGCGTAGCATTTTTTCAAAACAACTTTTATAAAACATAATATTTTTAGTCGCAAACTCCTCTATATAATCCTTATTTTATTATAAGGAACGTAACCAGACTGCAACCAACAGCTACTCTCCGGGCTATGTGCCCCGCCGAGCGCTGAATTACAAGTTACAAGCCTGGCGCGTTAAGTGTAATAATTGCATATTACCATCAAAACGCGAATGCTTCGATTGCAATAAACACCAGCCGAAAGACTGATCCTACTTAAAGGAGCTCTCGTGTCAGTCGTCACACACCACTTGCAGACTGCAGTTTACAGCTGCTGGCTCTCGTCAGTGCAAGGTGGCCATGTGACGACCGACACGAGGATCACTTGACCATTTAGTACTGATAGCGACATGTAAAATAGTCAGCAGGCGCCATCTAGCGGTCCAGTGTCTGTTGCAATTGAAAAATAAATAGCCTAACTGGGCTTATCATAGTTCAAATGTGCTTTTAGAGGACGGGATATTAAAACATAATATTTTTAGTCGCAAAAAAGAAAAAAAAAGTGTAACTTGTAATTCAGAGCTCGGCGGGGCACATAGCCCGGAGAATAGCTGTTGGTTGCAGTCTGGTTACGTTCCTTATAGTAAAATAAGGATTATATAGAGAGTTTGCGACTAAAACTATTATGTTTTAATATTCCGCCCTTTAAATGCACATTTGAACTTTTATAAACAACATTATTAAAATCCTACTCAATGTTTTGTTTTATTTTGCAGATACCTAACGTATTTCCAGTTACCGGAATTTCACTTGGCTGAAACCTATATCTTGAACTACTAGCTATAAGTAACGAACGCTAGGGGAAGTCTGTGTAATTTATATTACCTTTAAATGACTTCTGGTAAGAAGGGAGTTACATGAAGCATGAGCGAAAACTTCCTTTCTCGCTATAAGATATTACATTATAATGGCCAGAAACACTCTCCTATTTTCTTTTCCTGAGGAACTGCAGTCAACTTATCTGTCAGATGGATTTACGTGATCCTACATACTTCCATAATAATCGTATTCATAATTTCTTTATATTTTATAAAGCTAACTATAAAGAAATGCGGTATTCGTACTGCAAATATAAGAAATAATTTATTCAATTTAAAGAAAACATTTAACCGAAAATATCACACCGTGAACCCCAGGGTAACACAATTTGCAAGTAAAATATTTAGAACTTTAGCGATGTAGAACTTTGTAGATTCCGACATCCCGTTCTGTAATTAGTCTAATTTGAACTGGATTTGGCTATACAGAATTCTAGACAAGGTTGTTGATATATAGGTTGTCTTATTTAACGTCCAGATTTACTAGAAAATTATATTTCTGCTGTGGCAGTATAAAGCATACAATAAAAATGATATTCTGAGCTTAAGCACTTTTGTTTAGCGTTATTAATATAATAAATGATAAACATCCACTGCGTGCACCACTGCGCACACCTTATATTTATTATTCCCTTGGTTTTAACCCCTACCATCAAGAGATAACGAACTGGGGGTGATTTGCTATGCGGTTGCCCTCTGTTATACAATGGAACCGACAGAATTAGCCAATTACTCTGCCCTACGTGCTCTATGTTTTAATTACAATCAGATAATGGCATCAGTTTGTAACAAAATTTTATCTTTAGGTTCATCAGTGCGACCCTGTTTCAAATTATGTTAAAATGCTATCAGTGTGTCATTGAAAGGAATGTAACTAACATTCGGATGTAAATGATTATTGTTCTTATTCGATTTAATCTAATAGGTATATTATTACTGGGCAAAGATGTTTAATAGTCAACGGCAACGTAGAAAACAAAGGCCGTACGACCTTTTTGTATAGATATCAGTTTCATAACATGCTGAAGTATTAAATATTTTTTCGTACTACTAGCTTTGTAAGTGGCAGTTTTTGACGTCTCTTAGTGTTATGAAAGTGGCACTTCCAGCCCATGGCAAAAAAGAACAAAATTAAATTTTATATCCTACGGTACGGTCGTGAGCAAAAAAATAGGAAGTCTTATAACGGTATGTTGCTAAAATCTAGTGGTGTACATCTAACTTTAATTTTTGTGACATTGTCAGTTAGTTGTCATAATTTATTGCAAGTGTGCAAAAAACTAATATGCCTCATATAAACGATTTAGTTAAATCTGGAGTTATTGCTAAAGCAGAAGATGGATGGTCAATGTGACAAATTGCACTGCGTTATAATATTGACAAAAATTAGGTGTGTAACATTTTAAGAAAGTGGAGAATAAACGGTACGATTAGTAGAAATCCTGGATCAGGGCGACGAAGGATATCGACTTAACAACAAGATTTGCAATTGGTAAATGCTTTAGTAGAAAATCCATTTTACTCAGTTATTCAGGCTGCTGAAGAAACGAATTTTCCTGGATCGAGTAGTACTGGTCGCCGGCGAGTAAGAGAATCGAAGCTACGCTGAACGCTAAAGCTGAACATAAAGAAGCTCGAGTAGAATTTGCGCTTGAATTTTTAGCGCATGATGTAAATTTTTCTAGCAATATAATCTTTACAGACGAAAAAACTTTCCAGTCAACACACAGCGGTCATATTCGTGTTTACCGCCCTCCGAATACTCGAGTCGATGAGAAATATATATCTAACAATGATAAAAGCGGTTGATTTTCCGGCTTAGATATCCGCACGTGGTCCTGGTGTTTTGTGGCATATTGAGGAACGATTCAATAGTGAAACGTATATTAGGATTTTAGACAATATTATGCTCCCTTCTGTGTCATAATTATTTCTTAATAATGAGTTCATATTTCAACAAGACAATTGTTCCGTTCATACTGCTCATACCGTAACTAACTGGTTTCAAGATAACAACATCAATGTTCTTAACTGGCCCAGCATAGTCCAGATCTTAACCCTGTGGAAGAAGTATGGGGACTACCCGTAAGAAGTATCCAAAAACGAAATGTGAGACCACGGAATGCCGAAGAATTACGGGAAATAGTAAATAATGTAAGGGAAAATATTATCACTAATGATTATTGTATAAGGTTATTTAATTCTATGCCAAACAGACTTTATAGAAGTTATAAATAGAAATGGTGCAATAATGAAATATTAATAGTTAGTTTCTTGTCAAGTAAAATATCCTTTGTCCTTTAATCCAGGATTTCTACTAATCGTACCGTTTATTCTCCACTTTCTTAAAATGTTACACGCCAAATTTTTGTTAATGTTACAACGCAGTGCAATTTGTCTCATTAACGATCCATCATTTACTATAGCAATAACTACAGCATTAAAATAAAAAATAAATTAAAAGTGATATCTGTTTTATTTCGGCTACTCATTACATATTCAAATAGAGACAGATTTACATAAAAAAAAAAGTTGTCCTATTTTTTTCTGCTCACGACAGTATAACATCTTGAGTGATCGATGTGACATATTCTTCTTTAAATAATTAAACTAATATTATTAAAAGAATCCATCAATAAAATATTATCAGTTAAATTGTATTATTAGAATAATTGTAAAACTAACTTGAATGGCATGAAGATTGATTCCAACAGGCCTGTGAAAACCAAATACATCTTAAAGATCGCGTTTTTGAAAACTATTTCCATAGTTAAGCTTCGAATCCAAATAAAATGGTTTTAACCTCTCTACAATAAAATTGTGAGAGGTTACTAGAATTGGTTCAAAAACAAAAATTGAGACAACATCAAATTTTTACGTTTTGAGGTCCTAGGAACCCAAAAAAGTGGTTTTTGAAAAATGTCTGTGTGTGTATATGTGTGTATGTGTGTTAGCACGATAGCGCCGAAACTACTGAACGGATTTGAATGAAACTTTGCATGTGCGTTTCTTTAGTGCCCCAGAAGAACTGAAAAGGTTTTGGTTGAGATCGGATTACGTTTAGTGCCATTTTGACGCACAAAGTTGTTTATTTTATAATTGCTTTCTATTTGCAATGGAACCATTGAAAAGCAGTTAAAATTCTGATTTCAACGATATATAACACTTCCACCCTTTCGATTTGGTTTCGTGAAAAAAATGAAAAACAAAGCAAATATGAAGCATAGATCGCATTTCGCAAGAAATCATCGATGCGCGTAGCCGTTACGTCGTGAAACTCGACACATCACGTGTCAATTCACGTGTGAGGGTTTCTTCACTGCTCTAGAAGTAGAGCGGATTTCGTTTAGTGCCGTTTTCAAATGTATATACAGACAAATCGAAGAATTAAACTACAAATATTCCTCTAAAATCTAGTAAAATTACTGAAATGCTAATGTTTCATTTAACAAAGACAGCCGCGAGCGATCGGATTGCAATGAGTAAATTTTGACGATTGTCATTGTCATCGTTTGTCATCCGATAACGTTGATGTCATATCATGTTAATAAGATTTTGGCATATTTGCAACTTTTAGTGGATTGTCACAAACTTTAAAGGTAGATGTAACAATATCAATATCATATGCTTTCTTTACCTTCATTGGTGAATTTATTATAGATTATCACTTTACCAATTTTCAATTTGCTGCTTTACAAATCTGTAGCATTTCTTAGTCGTTCAAGTGATGTTAAAATTGTTAATATCCTAATAGTATATTATTCAACGAGCGATAATATAGGTAATAACTCGCATAGATGATTGTAAATTCATTAAGTTGAGGGTTTCTTTAGTGCCCCAGAAGATCTGAAAAGGTTTTGGATGAGATCGGATTACGTTTAGTGCCGTTTTGTCACACAATTTAATGCTCTTTTCGGCTTCAAAGATCCACCGAGTGGGGAGGTTCCAGCCGCTTCCAGTAGCTGCCGATTTATTTTTCTATCACATGTATGAAAAGAGAAGAAATAGTGTCAGATTATTTTGCAGATGGGAAAAAATATAGTCTTTACTTATTTTCACAGTCTCTTTAATCCCGGTACCTAACTTATAAACTGCTCACAAGCATCGTATTTATAATTGGAACAATAATAATAAAGAAAATTTGTTCTTACACTGTGAAAAAATGCGAGAGACCTGAAAAATATTTCAGTTCTAAAGTACTTCCCTATTGCATACCATTGCAATAACCAGCATATTACAAGATCACAGGGTAAACTGCATTTTAGAAGAAATATTAGCAACACAGACTATATCTATTTGTATTACAACATATAAACACTCCCAACAGTTTTATTATGGTTCACGATAACATTTTTCAGTAAATAAGGTAATACCTGTTTTTTCGAATACTTGAGTAATAACTGCTCCATAGAAATACACTTGTAAAATTTTACTTTTGACATTCATCCTTTTAAAGAATTACGCATAGAAATAGAAATTTCATGTTATTTTAATACGCATCTGCCAACGCCTCACAAACAAACAAAAACAGGAATGCATATAAAAAGATAAATGGTAATACAATAAATGAGTTTCAATTCTTTCTAAGTAAATATATGATAGATTTTCAAATGATAATATTCACAATGCTTTCATTAACTTAAAATAATTTACTTATAGGCTTACGATACTGTCTTTCTAAGAAATATAACCATAAAATGTACACTTAATAGTAGATACAACATTCCGTTTTCTAACCAACTTCAGCAAAACAGATTAAAACATTTGAACTAGTTAAAGGAAAATATTAAATGATGAACAACTTGATCAACGTTATAAAATTTTTAAAGAAGACATGACTAGCAGTATAAAAAACGGAAAAAAAACCATTACAAAAAGAAATTGAGAGTTCACAGAACAAATCGAAAGCAGCTTGGAATATTGCAATTAAAGAAAACGGTAAACAAACGAGGACAAATAAATATGAAATGTCTCATAATGGGGACACAATAACTGGTCTGAATAAAGTAGTAGATATTTTTATCGACCACGGTTGGGTACATTCCACATTGGCCAAATTTTATCTGATCAATGCATTGTAGGATCACGTAATAGTGATATATGTTTTTGCTCCTATCAGTATAGATGAGGTGAAAAATTTACTGATTTTGGTGGCATCCCAGTAGACTTAATAAAAAATGCTCCAAATGAGATATGTAGAGGTAATTAGTAAATCAGTTGTCCTCGGCAAATTTCCTACATGCCTAAAAATAGCAGCTATTCTTCTAATCTTAAAAAAGGAGACGCCTATAATGTCTAAGATTATAGGCCAATAGCCTTACTCAATATTTTTTCAAGAAGCATCGAAAAGGTCCTCCCAAAAAGAATACATAGTTTCTTAAACAGTCACAACAACATTACAAACGCCCAACACGGTATACGACGGAGATTGGAATTATAGGACAATCACATGTTGATGACAAAAGGGACAATGGTGAATATGTAGCAGCATTATCTTTTGACTTTACTCGAGCTTTCGATATCGTGCGTGGTAATTTATTTCTGAGAAAATGACCGACTGGGACTGTGTGACTTAATACATGATACAACTTCATACATTGAGGCCAAAAAAATGGTGATCAAAATTGATCATGCAGTGACAAATGAATATAGCATAAATATCAGAACCCCGCAGGGAAGTATTTTAGGACCGTTAATGTTTCTTCTACACATTAATAATTTTGTAGTAAAATATTTATGTATACTGATATGATTTTTACTTGTACTTAAGCTAAAGAACACATACATACATACTTTTGTTCTAATTAGAGTGTTGCGTGCATGTTTTCTGTTTTCTTTTATTTGTTCTGATTGATAAAATATCGACTTGTTAGATATTTTCTATAAATACATGCAATTTTTATATTTCAGTCATTAAAAACAGATAGAGATGTTTATAACATAATTTGATTGTAAATATAATCAGTTATTTTATTTAAATGAACTTGATTATTATTATACTAATTATTAAAATGTTTAAAACATTTCAAATTGTTTACACATTTAATATGTTTATATAGACATAAGATTTTTAATTAATTTGTGCAGGAAAAAGGATAAAGTGAAAAAAGCTCAATATTACTTGTTGAGAAATGAAGAAACCAATTTGTTTTGTTAAGTTAATGTCATGAATGGTTCAAGTTGATATTTGCGATATATTTTTGAAGAAAAAATGAAGAGACTGTGGATGAATTGGAGATTGCTTGGGGATATAAAAAATAACAAGAAAATTGTAAAAATGGAAGGGGAAGAAAATTTTGGAGAAACAAGAATATTGGACTATAATAGATAAAACAGACTATTGCTGGTTTAATTGAAGGAAAGTAAAACTAAGGGAGACAAGTAGTCAAAGAATTTGAAAGAAAGGAATAAAAAATCGAATATTTAAAGACTTTGACAAGTAGGAGAAAGAAGTATAATTACAATTTATTTTAAGGTCCAGAAAACGATTCCTGGTGGAAATGTACTCTCATTTGAAAGGTGAAGGAGCTTAGGAGATGATAGCTGAACATTGCAAAAAAGTGATACTGTGCGGCTGGAAATAAATATTGAACGACGCGAACTTAAAACGTAGTATAAACTCTATATCTTGTAGTTTGGAAATAATTGAGAATATTTTAAATTGCAAATTTTTATAATTAACTTCATTTTTATTAACAAATTTAATTTTTAATTTAATCACCTCCAAATTTAATGTTTTAAATTATTTATTAACCATTTTCGATACATTTAGTGCATATGGCAAGTCAGGATATAATGTAATATAAAACAAACTAATTTTGTGACAAATAACATACAAGCCTATTACATACATGTATACATAAGGAGGGTAAGTCCATATTCTTGGTGTACATTAAACATTTAAGTATATAAATGCATGAAGTCATCAAAATTGTTTTATTTTACAGCTTTCCCTAGAGTTTATCTTAAATATTAGTCGAATATTTTTTGACATAAAAACTCTAGCACTGGTAGTAAAGCTTCCCCAGCCAATTATGTTATAGGATAAATGCGAATACGCCAATGCATAGTATACATCTACTAGCCCAGATTCGTCTAGGGTGATTTTCATTTGCAATATTGAAAAATAGGCCTTGTTTAACAAGTTGCAAGTGCGTTATATTTAAATCTCGTATGATAATTTGCAGTCAATATAGGTTCCAAGTAGTTTGATACTGTCGGATTGACTTATATCGTCATATAATGTCATATTGTACGAGATTGGTTTCTGTATATAAATTTTTTTTCTTTTGCCAATAAGTAAAGTTGGGTCCCCCCAACATTCCGACACATTTGTGCTGAGGAAGTCAAAGGAGACATGGGGAAATGACATGTTAAATGTATGGGAAAATCGTTTTTCGAAGATTTCGAAGACCTGTAATTGGTGCAACGTTTCTTGATTGTTGTGAATATGCTGATGTGGTACATGGTAGTGAAATATTTGCATCGAAGTGTTGCGATATGTTATTCAGTTCATCTGTAGCGAAAAAGCTAACGAATGTGCTGGCTATTTCTTTTGGGTTATGTATTGTTTTGTTTTCAAACTCTAGTGTAATTTTTCATCTTTTATGTTGTTTACGTCCTAGTTTTGTGTTTATGATATTCCATGTTTCCTTTGTTTTGTTAGTTGAATTGCTTATTTTATTATTGTAATAATTTCAAAATCTTTTACATTTTATTTAGCTAGACAGGAAATGTTATCTTTTAGTTGTATTGAATATTGTACTCACAAGACAGATCATGGATAGTTATAGCAGACGAGATATCATAGCAATATAGATGAAGTAATAGTTATTTTACTGTCTGATTTAGACATTTTATTATTGCACACAAATGTAAAAGCTATTATGAAGGAATTTAGAGAATGGTGGTCATAGAACAGATTACTAGTAGACATTAGCAAAACAGTGCTTATAGAATTTAAAAATGGGGCGAGCGTAGGTGCGTCTTTACTATGTACATACTTCGGTATGCGATGTAAAGCAACGAGAGGCGCAGTTAGTACTTGGATGGTGACCATTCCAACGGAAACCGCGTTCTCGCCTCACACATCTTCCAGCGGCTTGTATATCAGTGTATGCGCGGAAGTTATACAACCTTAGGCGAGGGTTGTATAGGAGATATACCATCCTTCGGAGGGGATGTAAAGCCGTCGGTCCCTTGTCTATTAAATGTTAGGCAAGTAAAAGATCCCTACTCTTCTTAAGGGAAGAGGTTCGGCAAAATTCCTGGTTGGGGGTAGCTCGTCTACAGGCGTCGGTGTTAGGCCTCAGTAGCGGAAATAGGCCGACGTTAAATAAATGTATAAAAAAAAAAAGAATTTAAAAATCATTACAAGCCTTCATAAAAATTTCAGTTTTACGTTTAATGGAAACACAATATTATAGCTTCATGTAATACACTAAAATTCTTAGACACTATCTTAGACACCAACTTTTTATGGTGTGAGCACATTACATGCTGGATGCAACTTATTTAATAAATTGCTAAAGTAATTAAAAGAAGAGAAAACAATTAGAACATTTAAAGCAGCTCACAAATGTTAATAAACCAATATGTCTACAATGTGAACGAGTTTTTATTATATTATTATATCTCAACGTTGTCGACTATTGTAAGTGAGAGAGCTGCAAAACATTAAATAACTTTGGCATACCTGTTTTTGTCCATTTTCTTGTTATGTTTTATCTTCTATCATTAGACACTTACGACAAATCCATTGATAGCATCAAAGCGAACATCGGTTTGATATTGTTCTTTGGTGTATAATAATTAAAATATCGAGAAAGTAAGCTTATCAAATGAGTATGCCATACAAATTGAATAAAACTACATTGAGAACATTCATTTTGTCGACAAAACAACGCTCTGCAAACAACAAGTGTTTCGTCCGAAATGATTTATTTTCACAATAAGAAGCATATTAAAAGATTAATTCAAAGATAGTGAATGTTCAAACTGCATTCCTCTTCTTCTTGCCATTTTCTGGATCAACGATATGTTTGGTATAAAATTTCGCAACATAGCAAAAGCTATACCTACTTACAAAAACTTCGCGGATATGATTTTGTAAAACTTCAGATGTTTGAAGGACTGTATAAAAAATTTTCTCTTATACATTTCACAATTTCTATGCTTATTTACATAAGTTTTAAGAAAATGAAGCATATTATTATTATGAAAAATATTAACACAACACCCAAAGGCTGTTCAGAAGGGGTTACACATTTGAAAAAACCGAGGCAATATCCAATATCCACCGACATTGGCGATCGAATCCAGGAAACAGCAGAGTCACACCAAAATGAATTTGCCACATAACGCGCTCTAGACGATTGAACTACCGTGCCGGAGAAAAAGTATAGGAACGTTTTTGTGTAGAATGTTATGAGCTACAATTTCATAATAACGCTATTTTTCGAAAAATATCTGTCCAAAAAAGCCAAACGGAATCGGAATTTTTATGAAGTTTGCTTTCTAATGTTACGGGATGGATTATCTGGTTGTGATATGAATAAAACTAGAAAAATCAATAACAATAAATTTTAATAGATCCATCAGAATGTCGAGAAACATCAGTACAGTATACTCTCAGAATAACGGGACTTTAACAGATCCTTAGCATGGTAAGAAATATGTCAAATATTAAACAATTTTACTTAAAATAAGTGCTCTCCAAACGAAGAAACTGTTAAAGCCCTTGGTGCTTACAACAATAATATAGATCTATTCCAGAGCACCCTTTGCACAACGCTAAATTATGTTTTTACATTGAAACAATACGTCTATATATTACATTTACTGTTTTAAGACTACATTTGGTTAAACCTATGTTAAAACTACCTTAAGATATGCTAGCTATCATTCGACCATCCATACGTAAACATTAACATTTTAAACTATCAGTACTTTACAAAACAAATAATCTATATAAAAAATATCAAAAAACGTACTTCATCAACTAATTTTTGTGGCCATTTCAAGTGGACACGATACACAGCAGATTGATATTGACTCCATTTTGTAAATTGCTTTTCTCCAAGCCTGTTATGTAAATAATAAACAGGAGTCTTATTTGATGTTGTGTAACTACAAGAATTTCAGTGAAATAAAAACACATTTTTGATCACATCTCAAAAAATTCCCACAACAGATCAGTTTTTCTCGAAACGTATGTTTTGGTATTAAATTTATTTATGTTACCTACGCCAATCAACCATTTACCATGTTAACAGCCCTTCTTCAGCTATCGCTTCAAAAACTACAAATTCTAAAGTTATTTATAATATTTTATGTTTATGGTTTGGTATTTGAAAAATACATGTTTAAGTTCTTCTGGTTTACAAAGTAGAAAATAATTTTTTTTAAAAGAAAATATCATTTTCTTTGACTTTTCGATTAATAGAAAAAGTTGTAAAAAAATTCCTGAAATTACGGATAGAAAATTCATTAGTTACATAGAATAGAATTTCGAGAGAGTTATTCCTCAATTACCAATTCATACAAATAAATGAAATGATACGGAAAAGGAGAAATATTATCCAAAATCTACCCTCTTCGCGAATAAAACTGTTTTTTTAGTTTAGTTCTCTGAGAAACAATAGGATTATTTTTTTAATCAGTATGGATACTGTTCTGAGAATGCTTTTGTACCATTTTAAGAGCAGTCAATAATTTGGGTTGATTCTAATAAACTAATGTAGGTAACGTAATTCTAATTATAATTTTAAATACATATATATTGTAGAGTTGTAAACAAAGAATATACCTAATATAATATTTGTGCTTCAAAGAACCTGTGCTCCAATTGGTATTAACAATTTAATTTTTCTAACCGCATTTTTCAACCTAAAAATGTGAATAACTCGAGATATACCGCCTGTCTGTTTTAGGAGGGCCACACCACATGTCTCGCTTAATATCTATTGTAGAAGAAGATAGTTTTAGAAACAGTTGTCCCATTTTTTATGACCTATATTTCAGTAAAAAGAAATTTGAAACCCATAGCCTACTTTGTGAGATATATTTTACAAACCCCTGAAAAATGGGAAAACCACAAAAAAAAGTTAAGGGGTGGAAGTTGACGGCAAAGACAATAAGAATAATAATGTATCAAAAATTTTGAAAAACTCAGTTGGCTTTGACACGCTCTTGTGCAAAAATGAAAGTAGGCCATGACACCATTATTTCAGTTTATTTTTTTTTCTTTTTCCAACGATATAAAACATGTCACAAAAATTTCAACTGATAGTGTCAATATTTAATATTTTACGAAAACCACAATTCACACCATTGCATTGTAAAAATCAGCTGTGCCATGATTAGTGAAAAACAATGTATACAGTTATTAACAAATTCGACAGATTATCACTGTTGTATGCTGTATGTTGCGTTGTCGAGTTCTAAGACAAGTTTTCTATGGTGTACACCAATAATAACAAATTCGATATGATTAGCATTTATTGTCAGTGCAATTTTGACGAGATGGCAGTCACGGTTTACGGAGATAGATATCCAGATGCTCCGCAGCCAAATAGAATTAAGTTTAGGAAGTTAATTCAAAATCTAAAAACGCAGGATTCATTTTCAAAAAAGTAGTAAGGCTAGGGCATGTTGCGGATAATGTAAGAAAAGTGAATAGAGTATTGAATTGTGTTAACTAAAATTAAGATTCTTTGGGACACATTCAGAGAAACTGTCGCATAAAAAACACAGTGTAAGAAAAATATTTAAAAAAAATGATTTCGATGCTACAAAATCAGGAAAGTTCAATGACCGACCCGCTGATATGTAGCAAAATTATTTGGTCGGGTGAATCAAATTTTTCGAATAATGAATTTTTCAAAAGAAATATTGTATTGTATTTTAGATAATTGTTAATTAACAGATATATATTTTTAGCCATAATTTGAACTGTATCATTTTGAAACATATTCAGTTCATACAACATATTCAAAAAAAACTTTTTTTCCATAAAAACAAATTTGAAGTAGATTCTTCCGGCTCTTGCCGTGGTCGTCGAACTTGATTTGACGTTTCTGAAGAAGCTGACAGGATGATCAGCGAAACGTCAAGTCAAGTTCGACGACCACGGCAAGACCTGGAAGAATCTACTTCATTAGACAACGGCCGTGAAAACCTGCATTCAACTAAAAACAAATTTGCATAAATTTAAATGTAGTTGTTGTTAATTTACCTGAAAATTACTTCCTTGTTTCTTAACCTTTTTAGAACTTTTTTAAATGTGTTATTTTTTCCCAAGCAATGCAATGAGCAACTAACTTTTTTGTTATGACCCATAATTTAATTTAGAAATAAATTATATTGTAATAGGTTTTTTACTGCATCAAAAAGCTGACATCGAGACCTACCTTTTGGAAACAAATGATCCGTTATGGACTTAATGGCATAATATGGCGGCCAATTCAAATTTCAAATAACAAATTCAATTGCGCACACTGGGTTTAATATTTTTGCTCCAAATTTTCAGAGTGTTTTTGTTGGAGCAAAAGGCAGATTTTCTGAAAGTTTCATGATTATGGGTTTACACCAGCGGCTCTGGCCAGTAAAATGAAAAGAAAAACACGATTTTAGGCGAGTTTTTTCGCTTTTGTAGGTTATGGTAGCGCACCTAAGATCTACACTAAACGTAGATTTGTAGAAAATTTAACTACAAGATTTTGTTTTTTGTCCCAATCGGAACTATATATCTCGAGTTATTCACATTTTAGGTTGAAAAATGCGGTTAAAAAAATTAAATTGGTAATAACAATTGGAACAGGGTCCTTGAAGTACAACAATTTTTTGGGTATTGCTAAGCACCTCCCCAACAGGATCCAACCATAAATTTGCTGATGGGAGAAATTCCACTCCAAATCCTATTTTGACTGCATTAGTACTATATGACGACAGCGAAGTTTGAATATACACTGTGTCCCAAATTGGGGAGCATGTATTTCTATCTCTGTTATTATTAGACATAGAGAAACAGTTAAATAGGGAATTTTTTGAAGAATTTTGTGAGTGTTTCGATGCCGTTTTTAAATTTTACCTAGCTATCTTCGTTTCCGAAATATTGTCAAAAAACTCACAATGTGCATTTTAAAAAATTTCACGTATCTGCCTAATTTGATGACTGGTGATATTTTAATAAGTACATTATCAGGACACTTTTTTAAAATGCTTTCGTTGACGCTACCAAAAAATTTCTACCCTCATTAGTTTCTCAGTTAATGTCACTAACTTTTGATAATAAAATAATTGCAAATAATGGCAACGATCTATGGCCAGCCAGGTCTCCTGATCTCACTCCGTTGGACCATTTTCTTTGGGAGCATACAAAAAACGAAGTTTATTCATTTGAACCACCAGAAAATATTCAACTTTTAGAAGAACGTGTAAGAAATATTTTGGCTGCTGTTAACAGAAATACTTTAAGGAGAGCGTGTAGTTCAATATTAAAGCGATGTCAAAAGTGCATTAATGAACAAGGACGACATATTGAACAATTTCTTTAAGTTTTTAATTGATTTGTTTTAATTTTAAGTTGAAACTAATAAAATCGGATTATTTTAAAATAAATTTTCTTTATAGCCTACTTAGAAAACTTATTTTTTTCATATTTTACACCAGTAAATAATTTTATCCTGACATTATGATACATCATTGAAAGGGGAATTAAAAGCACTATTGAACATACAAAAAATTCAATATGAAGTCCATAAGAAAGAACAAAGTTAATGGCATTAACTGAGAAACAAATGACGGTAGAAATTTTTTGGTAACGTCAACGAAAGTACCTTAAAAAAGTGTCCTAAAAATGTACTTATTAAAATATCACCAGTCATCAAATTAGGCAGATACGGGAAGTTTTTTAAAATGCACCTTTTCAATTTTTTAAAAATATTTCGGAAACGAAGATAGCTATGTCAAATTTAAAAACATCGAAACGGTCACAAAATTTTTTCAAAAAAGTCCCCATCTCTAATAATAACAGATAGCAATGCATGCACCCCCAATTTGGGACACAGTGTATATCATGACTATGATGATCATAATTCAAAAAATATTAATAATTACGATAAGTTTATCAATCTCCTGTGTTATATGGAAGATAATAATTATAGACTATACAGTAACAGAAATAAATAACTAAGAATATTTATATAAAAAGCTCTCTGAAAGAATTCTGTATATCTTTCAAGGACTACAGGCACCCGTAACAGAAAGATGACACATTTTACTACATTCGATGTAGAGTAAATTCGCCTGATTTTGGTCAACAAAATGCTACATACAAGATGTGTCACATAAACAATCTATACCCAGACGTAACTCGTATTGAAAATTGGGTATATATCAGTTAAATGGAACACCCAGTATTTAGTTATTGCTGGTAATGCTAGATATTACACCTATAAGCAATTTATATGTGTTACCTTAAAAATTATACATCAGTAGAATAGACACGCAATGCTATATTTCTTTGATTTAACTTATATTGGATTTTATAGTACTTCTTATTAATTTTCACACAAATAGTATTAGTAGATACATAATAAGGGTATGCCAGTTTTTTGTGCTGAAATTTAGGTGTGATAACTTCTTTTTTATGTTAAAATTCGCCTCATATACGTATAAAAAATATTTTAATCCATTTTAAACATCCCTAACATCGTAATTAGAATTTGCCATACCACCTTCACACTTTTAAGTTTATTTTATATATAAATATTTTTTTTAGATACCAGGGAATGCACAAAAAAATTGGGACAATTTGGGAGATACTTTACATTACAATGTTTATCTACAAGATGAGCAATTTTTCTGGTTCCCAAACGTATTTATACTAACAGCAAAAATCAGACATATAGATACATTTTTGCACATACATTGTTATAATATACTGAGGAATTGACACTAGAGTCGTAATAGCTAAGTCCAATAAAATCCAATGTACAAAATTACTAAAAAAAAAAGACGGGGTAAGCGATGCGGGCTACTCAATGACTTACATTCTAATTTAACTACAATTTCAACTTAGGAATGAATCAAGCATCTTTGGACACAAAGTAAATTTATACATTTATTTAAATGAAAAAAATATATATATGTACATATAATATGAGATCAATATACTCCATACTTATATTAATTATACAGGGTATCTACAGCTAAAGCTCCAATTGCTTTGATGTAGATATGATGACGGTAAGCAGTATATATCTCTGTGTCGTCTTCAAATTTCAGTCCATAACTTAGGTAATTAAAGAATGAATTGCTTCATTATAAAATATTAGGAGGTCTACAGACATTACACTTCTCTTCTAGCTCTGTCAAAATACGTAGAAATAAAAAATTATCCGGATTTTTTACAGTACAGTACAGAAGTAAGAATTTAGAGTAAACAAAGATACTACTACTAACGCATGAGAATATTTCAGTGGTGCATTGTGGTGTAATTCAGCTCATTATGGGCAAAGATAACAGGCATCATCATATTAGTGTGGTCGACCAAAAAAAGCGACAAAAATGTTTCAACAAAAATTTTCAAGGTACAACCACATGGAACATTCACAGAATAATAGATGAGGTCCTTGGCCATCTGAACTGGCCAATTACAAAATTTTTTGGGAGGTCCAACTTTTTTAATTATGAAAAATGACCTAAATCTGTCAAAATTTGTCTTTATTACTTTTTCACACATCCCTCACGATATCTCTGGAACCAATTGAGATAATCAAAATTTTTTAGTCGATAAAGGAAATGTGAGCGGATGTCACTGAGCTAATTAAAATTAGGTCAAACTTTAACGTTTATTTTTCTTACAGCACTTTTTTCAGTAAGCGAAAAACTTTTTTGGTCTAAGGAATTTTGCCATAGTGTATACTCATGAAATGAAGCTAACACATCAAGGAAGTTTCTGAAAAAAATGCAGTACTCTACGACTTATACGTTTCAAATTATTGTTATTTGAAGTTAAGTTTCTGCGGGCAGGATACTTCATGAAGCCCTGTCGCTTTTGGGCAGTTTCGATTATTTTAGAGTACGTGTTTTTCCCAGTCCCTAAATAAGAATAAAACTTTTAATAAAAATTAAGTTTTTGTTGCGTTTTTTGACTGCCCAGTAAATATACACCCGACTATGCCTGTCTGCACAGGTATTAAAGGTTTTTTGCCTTTCTTTCCTAATTCATTACATATTAAGCACATTGTCCGAGTATTGAATTTCTCTTTATTGCATCTTAACGAAGGCGATGACGCATTTTCAATTTCACTGAATTGGGAAACATTTTTAAGATTTTTGTCTGCAGGCTATATAAAATTTCACTTTAACTTTTTCACATAAAATGTTTTCCTTTTGTTGTAAAATCTTTTCGGCACAAATGTGTCGCAAATCTTTGCAATCTAGCAATTTGTGTCACTAATTTGTCATTTTCCTTCAAAGTTTGGCCATAAAACAAACATTTCATTGTTAAGCACTAAATAATATGTAAAAACTCAATACAAACAAATATTACTAATTCGCATTCACATTACACAAAGAAAAGTTTGTTTCCAATGGGAAATATAATACTTGTATTGAATAGTCCACAAACTTGCGTAGCGCCACGGTGGGTGCATCTAGGATCGAAAAACTCATAGCTTTAAATAAAGAAATTTCGAAAACTATAAGTCATAGAGAGCTCGGGTTTTTTAAAAAAACTTCCTTGAGGTGTAAGCTTTATTTCATACACAGATGATATGGCAAAATTCCTTAAAATAATAAAGTTTTTCGCTTACTGAAAAAAGTGCTGCAGGGAAAGTAAATGTTCAAGTTTTACCTAGTTTTACAGAAAAATTAAATATTCCATAAAAACGAAATCAAATCAGTGACCTTCGCTCACATTTCCTTTATTAATTTAAAAAATAAATATATAATTATCTCAATTGGTTCCACAGATATCACGGGGGATGTATGAAAAAGTAAGAAAAAATAATGTTGAAAAATTTATGGCATTGTTCGTAATAAAAAAGTTTGACCTCCCAAAAATTTTGTAATTGGCCATTACAGATGGCTAAGGACCTAATCTATCGTACTGTGAAGATCCGATGTGGTTGTACCTTAAAAAAAATTTTTTCAAGAAGGAAGCTACTTTTTCCCCGTTTTACGGTACACTAGTGATGATCGAATGGAGTTCACCCATCAGCATTCTATGTACCTAGTCACGACACTTTAGAGCCGTGGGCAAAGAGGATGGAAGCTGGCGTGCGAGTATCAAAATTCTATTTTGACTTATACTATGACAATGCAATCACAAACAAATAAAAGATTTATATTTTATAACTTCTTAAATAAACAAAGGGGTACTGAGTTATGATGGCCTAAAATTTATTTGCGTATTTATATGTGTATGGAAAATACGCATATAGAGAATGACACTGAGATATATGTTATACTTCTTAAGATGTAGTAAAAGGTATCCCACAAATAACTTCTATATGCTTGAAAATCCCTCTAACTACATTGAAAATATTATTTAGTACACTTCTAAAGACTAAAGATTAATAATTGAGGGAGATCCTATTGCCTTACAAACTAACCCTATACCTATTTGGTCGAAATTGCGACCTATCACGAGTTAACAGGTGAATCATATGATTCTGATATGTATGTGATCTTAGTTGATATATTAAATATATAAAAAACTTTGAAATGAACAAGAAGAAAGTAACATTTACTTTAATCTCTAAATATTCCAACATAACATTTAGATTTTTAAAATGTAAGTTTAATATGACCATTATATCTCCCTATGATAATAATTGGGAATAAATTTTGGGTGTACTGTCTACTGATATAGTGCAGTAAAATTTGATTACACTAGTGCAAGATATACCAAAATGTTATTTATTGCTTGATCATGGAAAAAGACATTTGATTAAAATATTGAAATATTATCTAAATTGCTCTTAAAAAGTTGCGTTTTTTATTTTTTAATAATAGACCAGTATCAGTTATGGATTTTTATATATAGCTGGAAGAAAATCACGTAACGCATAATTTTGCAGAAGTTTTAAGTGCTTGTGATTCTTTTTAACATACTAAAAATCCCCAGATCTCCGGTCCGTACGACATTAAATGCATTGGCTTATAAGGAAATTCTGTTTTATATATTTATACTCACTTCTCAAGAATTGAGCAATTCTTTGCTGAATTAAACGGATGTGTATGCAATATTCACTAATATATGAAATATTATAATAATAAAGATTAATAAACATATCCTGCAGGATTTTTCTCACTTGAACCAAAATTTTTGCCTCAAAAAGAATCACCATTATGAATAAAAAATGTAGAATTTTTTCAAGTAGTAATAATCGTAAGCCACATTATTCAATAGAAAATTTGTTAAATATGTATCTCTCTTTGAACATAATTACCACCTTTCAAACATTTTAACCGATTTGTAATAAATAATTATATATACTCCTGGACAAAATTACGCATCACTCATAATTTAACCATAATTTTGAATTTGTTTTTTTTTTCTGAATCTTCGATGGATTTTAATGATTTTCACTTTGTCCTGTGGGTAAACTCTTTTGGAATATAAAGCCATGCTGATTTTAAATAACAAAGAATACTCTATAAATGCAGTGCATAACAATAAAGCTATGCGCTTTTTCAAAAATTAAAAGCACCTTGTGGGATTTCCAGCAAAATTAAAATCCAGTTTAGATCCAATTTTAGCCACATAATTTGTATCGAAAAGGAAAATATTTGAAATTGAGCCTAAATTGGATTTTAATTTTGCCTTTGCTGATTCCCATAGGGTGCTTTAATTTTTCAGACAAAACATTTTTATATTTATGCCCTATATTAAAAGATTAAAATATATCTAAAATTAGCACGACTTTATATTCCAAGACAGTTAGCCTACAAAATAGAATAAAAGTGTGTCAAAAATCAACCTCAAAACTATCAGTAAGTACGGCACAGATTAAACATACATTTTATTTTTTTTGTATAATTTAGTTTGGCTGACAATAATGTATTCACTATCCTATGCATTTGATTTGCTTACTTAAATTACAAGTTAAAAGGACTATAATAATCTGGTCTGAATAATTCGAAAAACAGTCATTCAGCACTAATTTCAATTATTTTATTATGTTACATGCATTGGTGGACAATGTTAATTTGTCTATAGTGATAAGTGTATAGGGTAACTATCATACTAACTACTAACCACTATAATGATGATGGCCGTTACATTTACGTAGAAAAATTAAAGTTAATCCATTACATTTCTTCCCTTTTTTGAGTTATCTAACACTTATCTAGAAGACCGAAGGAAGATGCTCAATTAAGATAATGTTACAATTAATATGTATACAACATTTACTTTATTTGTACAAACAAATGAAAATATTTAAAAAGCGTACTTCATGTTATAAAGCTCAACAATTTAATTTCACAGTGATATTATGATACTTCCAGACATTTGACAACTTTCATTTGAGGATACTATATTTATTAGAGGTAATTGGCTAAAAATAGAATATACAAAGTACAAAGTACATTTAAAGGCCTTTCTAAAATTTTGTTTCTTGGCCGATTTAAACGATTCTATTTTTAATTGATAGATCTTTATTAACTCTATGTTGCTGCATAATTTCATAATAAAATTTCAAGGCGTAGTTCGATTTTATTTCAAAGTCAGAAACCACATCACTGGATTTAGGATGTCTTCAAATACGTGTGACCGAAATTTAACAAAAAAATATTGGTTTCTGATAGAAATAGGTATAGCATAATTAAATTCATATTATGTTATCAAAATATTTCTATTATTCATCATGTAATCACAATTATTTAAAAAATCTTGTTACCTTTAGATCATTAACAGCTGAAATGTAAAAAATTATAACCAACAGTTGTTAATAATAATGATGGTAATTTATTTTCTTCAAACATATTTCATTTTAAGGAGACTTATTTTACTTCCAGGTCCAGTCGAAGTATAGTAGCGCAAAAAAAAATTATTATTATTTTTTGTTGAAATAGGCGTTAAATCTCATGAAACGTTGAAATTTTAAATTTGAGCAAAAAAAAAATTCTGTCTGTCTGTCGATCGGTATGTCGGTCTGTAACTTTTTGTGCCCATGTTTACTTTGAAACCGTTTATGATATTGACTTGAAATTTGGTTATATGTATTATAACGAGATCTGGAACTAAATTATATTTTGATCTAATTCCGTTGAAGGATTCGGGGATAAATAGGCAAAGGAAGCAGGTAAGGGTCCATAAAATTGCAATTAGGACAAGTACAAAAAGTCAAGGTCTCAAAATTTTTTTTGGCATCAGCCATCCCCCACTATCACCATCAATACCACATCCACACTATTATGAAAGGAAATAAAAAAAATTAAAACGTGATTTAGTGTGTACCTATACAAAAACGAAACATCTCAAAAACATTTTTTGGACTAAATTGGGATTTGATGTGTATAAGAAAACCAAGATCCTCTAAAAAAATTTTGGCCTTAGCCACCCCCATTGCCATCCCCGCTCTATTATTAAAGGGATTAAGAAATTAAATTGGGATCGAAATGTCACTTATGGGCATCACCGAACTCAGAGTTTTTCAAGGATTCCAAAAATATTATGATATACACGGTATTCCATGTAATCATCAAAAGTTGGGGTCATTTCCGGCGAAACTGGAAGGGAGAAAAAAAATTACAGTTATGTCACAAAGTGTTTTCTTGGTCATATAATACATATTATACCAAGTTTCATTCCGATATTATAAAAAATAAGGAAGAAAACGGGGGTCTACCATGATCTGTTGACACCCGGTTTATAAATTATTAATCTTAACTGAACAATTGAATCCCCGGTACTGTTTTAACCTGTTGTGCATAATCCAATAATAAGTTCTACCAGAAATATGAGAAATGTTGTGGAATAAGCTCCTTTTATTAAAAATACTGTAAACTTATCTGGAAACGAAAAATTTGTCGTTTGGTTATTTATAAACATTATTCCAATATTAATATCTGAAATTGTCTGTTTATATTATATCAAATATTTTCTATATTCACCATGATTATTGTCAGCCGAACCTAAAGTATAAAAATCACTAATTATATTACCTACCTACTTATCTAGTCTAAAACTATATCAGCCGTTAGCCGACAAGTACAATGAGAGGAACAATCGGTATGATATGTACACAATACATGAAATTAAAATACACTAACACAAATATACAATATACACACTTATCTTAAAATCCTTGTCTGAATGGGTTGCCTCCTGTGGCCTGTGCCTGCGGCCTAAACGGATTTGCTGCTTCAGGTTGTTGAGGAAGGACGCGACCTGGGGGACGTGGTGGAGGCTGTTGCTGTTGTGACTGTGGTTGATATGAGGTTTCATGATAAGGCTGATGTTGTTGATATGTTGATTGTTGGACATTTTGTGAGTAGTTCTGCTGCTGATAATTTTGTTGGTCGTAGTTTTGATCCTGATATCCGGAATCGAAATAAGTTTCCTGTTGTTTATATTCTAAATGGTTCTGAACTTCCCCTGATACTGGCTTCTGCTCCTGCATGGAATATGTTTGATATTCTTTGTTTGGAGGATCAGACATAAGTATGTTGGCCTCATTTTCAAACGGTTTGAAGTCATATATATGCCTAAGATACATGAGTACCGGCGCATAAAGTAGATTTGAAAAGGCGATGCCCACGTTTAACGCGGTGAATCCTATTGCTTCCACTACACCACCAGCAATTATAGGCCCTACAGCATATGCTACTGAGTAAGAAATGTCTGCTATTGCATATATACTGCCATAAACCGAAACGTATCTTACGTCCACCAGGTAACCCAAGGTAGGGAGAAGGGCGGTGTCTATTAAAGCGATACCAAAACAAATACCGCAGATTGGTATCATAAGGAATGTGTAAGAATTTGCAAATGGTATTATAAAACAACATAAGCCTTCCAATGCTAATCCTGCGGCCGCCATAAGCCATTGGTAATGCGGGTATTTTTTTGCCATTTTTACTGTTAAGATAACTCCAAAAACATGAGGAAAAAACGCTGGTAGCCATATAATTCCTACTTTCCAGTTTTCTGTAGTTAGGTTGTCTTCTATCCAAAGAGATATGGTTGGTTCTAAGAATGCTAATGCTACGTTTGACATCATGAGAGCTCCTGCGCAAACTGCTATATATTTGTCCATGAAGAGCCTCCAAATTGGAACGGAGGGAGGTCTGGCCAATTGGTGTTCTTTTATTTGTTCTCTTATAGGCTTCATAACCAGCAAGAGCATGAAACCGTCCATTAGGGAAACGAACGCTAGGATAAGGAAAGGCATCTCCTTTCCAGCGAACTGGTAAAGGGCTCCTCCGAATGGTGGAGCCACCAGGCAACCGAAACTTATGAAAGCTAGAGCTATCCCTAATGCTTTTGACCGTTCGTTCTCTTCCGTGAATCGATCTGCGATCATGGCGAGTCCGGCCGTGTCTGCGAACGCTGAGCCGACCCCTTGAAGGCTTCTTGCGAAGAAGAGGAGGCCGTAACTTCGGCCGCACGCGAACACTGCTGTCGAGAAGAACATTATCGTCAAACCTATCATCATGGGAATGTCGTAGCCAATGCGGTCTATCAGTGCTCCGGAAAAGGGGTTCACCATCAGTTGGACGATGGCTTTGGATGCGAATAGGATGCCGGTAGCCGAGTCCTGGCCGTGGTGGTCGTGCTTCATGGGAGTACCTGGTGGAAGTGTCACGTTTCCCGGAACCGTATCAAAGTCTTGATATGCTCCGATGTACCTTAAGTAATCCGGGATTATTGGAACTATTACCATATAAAGCATATTGTCCAATAGGAGTGCTATAGAGACTATAACCAAGACTAGTTTTCGCTGCGTGCGGGGTTCCTGCAACTTAGTCCACACCACCTCCTTCAGTTCTCCAACCTTCATGTTCAAAATCGGTATGGTCGTCATGATGATAAAGGATCAGCAGTTGTCGAGAGATTTAGAGAAGTCGTGATGAGTATTTATGTAGTCTTGGTCTTGGGTGCGGGGGA
Source organism: Leptura quadrifasciata (assembly GCA_963675555.1). Taxonomy (NCBI): domain Eukaryota; kingdom Metazoa; phylum Arthropoda; class Insecta; order Coleoptera; family Cerambycidae; genus Leptura; species Leptura quadrifasciata. The sequence goes on along the minus strand of OY776681.1, from coordinate 22,933,330 downwards.
GCGCAGTGCCATCGGGTTAACCTGGACAGAATAAGTGTGTTAAAATCTTTCTAGGGTCGGGTGGGGAGGCACTGCGCTGATCCCCCCGCACCCCATTCATGAATATCGGTTTTAAATAAGCTATTGATGGGGAATCTTATAATTGTGTCTATAAATACTTCAGCAGAGTAGTACATGCTCGTATTTTAAAAAAATACGTCTCGCTGATGTGTTTATAATATAATGAAATTGATATTTCTCGACAAAAATAAATCAAAAGTTGATTTTATTATATCAACTATATTCATATGACTGTGGATTTTGTATAGCGGACAAGATTTACGGAGTTTTACCTCAAGTGAAGTATAAACTCGAAACAACTGACATAAATACATTCTCGACCTAAATATTGTAAAATTTTATAAAATATACAATTATTAAAGAAAATATTATTAGAAAGATCCTAAAATATGCCTAAAGGATAGGTATATTCTGAGATCAAAAACTGATTTAATAATGAATGGATCGTGCATCTTTGAATTACGTAATAAATTTATCGATTTCAGCCATCTTGATTACGTGTGCTATAGGTAGCCATCTTGTTTGCAATGCAACTAGGAATGTTCCCACTTGAACTACCACAGGTAAATCAATACCATATTCATTAATGTAATTTAAGAATAAATAATAAAATATAGATATATTTCATTTAAACGCGTTATTTTCCAATTGAAACTAAAAATAACGTTATTTTCCGCAGTACATCCTGAGCGGCGAGTACATTTGCAATTTAAAGTATGGAATACATTTAAAGTTTGACATAATTAATTGGGTAGGTTCATTTTCTAAATTTTAATTAATGGATTTCACCCCCGCGTTACAAAAATAGCAGACATTATTTATGAAAGGCAAAATCTAAAATTATATAGTACTCACCTGTATCGGGAAGGGCGCTGCCAATTCTGGTGGCGAAAAACCCACGAATGTTGTTAGCGACACGTAATTCTCCGAGTAGGCCTAATGTGCCTCCCGGGCTAGTTTGCCCGTGATTCTCCACGGTGCCGTTGTCCAGGTGCACACAAGTATTTTGCTCTCACCCGCGGACGACTTGCGACCGCTCCTGTACCGCAGACCACGTTTGGATGACGGCGTCGGAGCTGCAGATTTCAAGGGGCGGCGCATCGAAACATCCATAAGCACGCGCCGTCCTTCCACCCCTTCATTGGCCCTTAACTTCAATGTCACCTCCTTTGAGACCAATTGAGAAATCTTGGCTCTTTCATGATTTATGCGATTTGTATTAACATATTCTAAATATGGAAACGATAGGGACGTAGACATGAAATGTTTCTATTTATTTAGATTTAAACTTTGTTATAACCTTATATTAAGGTCAGTTTGTTAAGGAGTTTATATTTCCACAGAGGAATGGAATACACTAAAGTTTAGTTTGAGTACAGAGGATCTATGCTACTAAAATTGAAGACAAAATGAAAAATCTGAAGAAATGTACCAAGGGTTGCTAAGATAACAAGGTATATTTATAAATAAATCGAGTTAAACAGATTATTTGGTGTATTCTTTATCTTTAACTAGAAACAAATGGTTTTGATATGTAATTACAAAAGAGGATAATAAAAATTACATCAAGCAAATTGAAAAATTAACCAAATTTGTCAGTGTTCAAACAGGATACTCCTTGGCAATCACCTCTCAGCGAAGCACGCTAAAGTCCTGCTTTTCTGCAGGTACCCTTCTTGCAGTTACAGGAAATTAAATTTAAAATTTTTTCTGCCGATAAATTCATTATATGCAAGTGCATCTGCATTTTGCTTATATATTCTCCAGAACGTCGACTTTTCTATTATATCCCTTATACCTTAAATCAATAGGGAAAATGAGAATTGATTATTATTTGCATGTAGATGACATAAGTGGAAATATTTTAAATACTGAAAAAGAGACCGATCAGTACCTAAATGTCTTAAGTAAATATGGTTACGTTTTTTACATAAACAAATCGTATCAAATTGCTGATCATTTTCTTAGATACTGGGGGAAAAAATGATTATTTACCGAAAGGAAAAATAACGTACTTAAATTAGGATCTCCTTCAAAATTATCTGAAGACTGAGTACTGGGATATTATTTATAATATTTGTTAACAAATGTATAAGCACTCATACCATTAATATGAGAAATAATAAGGATCCCCAAAAATTAAAAAACATGGAGTTCTAAAGGTTTATTAAACTCGATAGGTGCAAAAAATAAACTAAGAATATAAAAACCTTTAAAGAAAATAAAAACAAAAGTGGATTATAAAGAACAAATAAATCTAAACAAAAATAATACCTGTCATTTGTCGAAAACTGTTGGAAATATTTGCAACAAGATTAAAACCCGCCAAGAAGTGACTTGTATTAAAGACAATAATGAAGAGATTACTGGTATTCAAATGATCGCAAATACTTCTCAAACGACTAAAAAAAACAAGCAGACTATATGCAAACTCGACCTAGCATCTAAAATATACAACGCTCTGGACTCTGCTGAACCCTCATTATGTGTTTTCGTTGGCCTAGTCAAAGCTTACGGTATTGTGATTCATCATGATTTATTAGTTGCTTTGGAAAATATTGGCTTTCGCGGAATGTTCTATAATTTAATAAAAAGTTACCTAACAAATCGGAAACAGTTCCTTATTATAAATAATTGTATTGGTAATATAAAGAATGTTAGGTACGGAGTTCCACAAGGCACAGTTTTGGGACCAATCTAGTTTTGTAAATATATTAACGATATATTTAGGTTACCAATCGATGCCGAAATAATAAGTTATGGCGATGACATGGCTATTTTCTTAAAAGATACTACTTGGCAATCATTGAAAGGTAAGGTTGAGATAAATCTTAAGACGGTAGTAAATTTCTTTAATAGTAAACTGCTAACAATAAACTTTGACATGACACATTACTGACCGTTCTGCGGCTATAGCAATGGCCTACCCAATTATAATTCAGTTAATATAGAGCATGAAGATTTTAGGGTTGCAGTAGCTCATGTAAAAAGTATCAAGTATCTGGGCATCACCACTGACTATCATTACCATACCTACCATACCAGACGTTAGCGATCTTCCGGCAACCTCTGTAGCCAAACGTCAATAACTATAACTTCCGCTTACCCTATCTACCTTTACTGATATTTCATATCTTTTGTATCTTTAAATCTTTCCTGTCCCCCTCTCTCTTTATGTTTGTTTCTTTTTGTTCTGTTGGTTTATTTTCTTTTTGTGCATTTTTGTTTTCTAAATTCATTTCACATAAAAATTTTCACCAAATCATAGTTTAGGCCAGCCACGCGCAGCCCAGCATTGACATACCTCGCGGAAGGCACCTTGTACAAGTTGAGATACCTGCGTCAGAATCAAAAATCAGTGACAGTGCGTGAGTTTTTAAAAGGTGTAGTTTTAAGTTTTATTAAATCTGTTTTCAGATATGTTTTAATTTTATAACCTAATTTAATCCATCTGCGATGGAAGGTGTTTGGGTTTAACTGTTTCTAATTGTCTTTTAGCCGAACCAGTCCCATTCCGCCCAACCCTGCAATCCTCCACCGCGAATAACGCGGTGGTTGCACGGTAGGTCCCAGGGTGGGTTCTGGGGAGGCATATGTAAATTTTAATTCTTAATGAAGTTGTATTGATTGATTTATTGATTGACTATCGTTAAAATAAGATGTAACATAGTAAAAATTTAAGAAGTTTACTGCCAATTTTCAAGTATTTTAAACAAATTTGTGATAAGAAACGCCTTAAAATAATGTACCATGTATTAGCCAAGTCACATATTACATATGGGATCATAGGTTGGGGAGGGGTAATAAACTGCTTCTTGAAAAATCTAGAGACAGTACAAAAGTGGATTCTAAAGGTGGAATACGACAAGAGTTATGATTATCCATCCAATGACCTATACTTAGAAAGTCGCATACTTGATCTCAGACAACTTTAGTGTGCAAAAATTTTAAAAGAGGTGCATAAATTTAAAAATAATATGAAAAGAGAAGAACATACCTACGGAATCAGAAACAACTCAAAATTAATTAATGTTCCAAAAATATGTAAAACAGTAGGTCAAAGAAGTTATCAACATATTGGGCCAAAACTATATATTTCGCTACCTGAATATGTAACAAATATGACCTCACATACATTATATTAAAAAAAAATTAAAAATTGAGTAAACCTTCCAATCATTGTCTCTGCACCATTGTTGAGAATAGTTAAACGGCAAGCAAATCTTTTTCTGTGCATTTTTTTGGATTATCGATCGACAATTCAATTGCAGTATTTTTAAGTTATGCAATTTTGAACATTTGTACCTATTATATTACACTCATAACCAAGAGTCTCTTCTGTAAGTGGAGAAAAAAGCATCATGATTTATTAGTTGCTTTGGAAAATATTGGCTTTCGCGGAATGTTCTATAATTTAATAAAAAGTTACCTAACAAATCGGAAACAGTTCCTTAGTATAAATAATTGTATTGGTAATATCAAGAATGTTAGGTACGGAGTTCCACAAGGCACAGTTTTGGGACCAATCTTGTTTTGTAAATATATTAACGATATATTTAGGTTACCAATCGATGCCGAAATAATAAGTTATGGCGATGACATGGCTATTTTCTTAAAAGATACTACTTGGCAATCATTGAAAGGTAAGGTTGAGATAAATCTTAAGACGGTAGTAAATTTCTTTAATAGTAAACTGCTAACAATAAACTTTGACATGACACATTACTGACCGTTCTGCAGCTATAGCAATGGCCTACCCAATTATAATTCAGTTAATATAGAGCATGAAGATTTTAGGGTTGCAGTAGCTCATGTAAAAAGTATCAAGTATCTGGGCATCACCACTGACTATCATTACCATACCTACCATACCAGACGTTAGCGATCTTCCGGCAACCTCTGTAGCCAAACTTCAATAACTATAACTTCCGCTTACCCTATCTACCTTTACTGATATTTCATATCTTTTGTATCTTTAAATCTTTCCTGTCCCCCTCTCTCTTTATGTTTGTTTCTTTTTGTTCTGTTGGTTTATTTTCTTTTTGTGCATTTTTGTTTTCTAAATTCATTTCACATAAAAATTTTCACCAAATCATAGTTTAGGCCAGCCACGCGCAGCCCAGCATTGACATACCTCGCGGAAGGCACCTTGTACAAGTTGAGATACCTGCGTCAGAATCAAAAATCAGTGACAGTGCGTGAGTTTTTAAAAGTTGTAGTTTTAAGTTTTATTAAATCTGTTTTCAGATATGTTTTAATTTTATAACCTAATTTAATCCATCTGCGATGGAAGGTGTTTGGGTTTAACTGTTTCTAATTGTCTTTTAGCCGAACCAGTCCCATTCCGCCCAACCCTGCAATCCTCCACCGCGAATAACGCGGTGGATGCACGGTAGGTTCCAGGGTGGGTTCTGGGGAGGGATATGTAAATTTTAATTCTTAATGAAGTTGTATTGATTGATTTATTGATTGACTATCATTAAAATAAGATGTAACATAGTAAAAATTTAAGAAGTTTACTGCCAATTTTCAAGTATTTTAAACAAATTTGTGATAAGAAACGCCTTAAAATAATGTACCATGTATTAGCCAAGTCACATATTACATATGGGATCATAGGTTGGGGAGGGGTAATAAACTGCTTCTTGAAAAATCTAGAGACAGTACAAAAGTGGATTCTAAAGGTGGAATACGACAAGAGTTATGATTATCCATCCAATGACCTATACTTAGAAAGTCGCATACTTGATCTCAGACAACTTTAGTGTGCAAAAATTTTAAAAGAGGTGCATAAATTTAAAAATAATATGAAAAGAGAAGAACATACCTACGGAATCAGAAACAACTAAAAATTAATTAATGTTCCAAAAATATGTAAAACAATAGGTCAAAGAAGTTATCAACATATTGGGCCAAAAGTATATATTTCGCTACCTGAATATGTAACAAATATGACCTCACACACATTATATTAAAAAAAATTTAAAAATTGAGTAAACCTTCTAATCATTGTCTCTGCACCATTGTTGAGAATAGTTAAACGGCAAGCAAGCTTTTTTCTGTGCATTTTTTTGGATTATCGATCGACAATTCAATTGCAGTATTTTTAAGTTATGCAATTTTGAACATTTGTACCTATTATATTACACTCATAACCAAGAGTCTCTTCTGTAAGTGGAGAAAAAAGCATCACTAATGTTGTATAGACTATAGAAAAATTAGCAACGACTAGATGTCTTCATATACCATATTCATTTTATAACATAATGTAGAAGATGAAAAGCATTAAAATGAGATATTGCTTTATAATTAAACCTTAATACCATAAAATTACAATAATTAAAATCACGTTTTATTTAATGCTTGCGTTGAAAATTATATTTCCATATTAGGAATGTGCTATTGTGGAGCTTAATTTGACTGGGTTTTTAACTAAGACCTTGCCAAGCTTATATTAAAAGACCATCCCGCCATATGTACAATTCTAATCTAAATTCGAAACTGAACCAATTTTGTTACTGAAAAATATGTTATATAAAAGTAGCGTTAAAAAAGTTTGGGAGCTAGTAAATAATGCCTCAAATTCGCAACAAATAAACAAATTAAAGATATTAATGTAATAAATAACGAAGGACTAGAAATGACGGATAACACAGAAAATGCTAACGTTTTCAACAATTATTTGATAAATGTTGGCACAAAAATGTCTCAAGAAGTTAATAAAATTGAAAAGCTATCTCATAACGTCCTAGAAAATCATTAAATACAACCGTAAATATTTCTTAAACCTATAACAAAAAATAAAATTATCTGGTCTGGTCGATAGCCGAGTGGGTTAAGGCGCGAGGTGGCAATCGCGATTAATCACATGGACATCGCACCACGGGGTTCGAATCCTGCCTCCGGCACTAGCACTGTCAGAGGAAATGGTTGTATGTCCGCGTTTTTCAATGTGTAACCCCATTCCGTATAAGCCCTGGCTTCTGGAATTGGGGGTTGTCTAATTTCTGTGGTGTTTATTTATTTATTTATTTAAATAAGGGGCAGCTTAAAAAACCGTTCATCTGCTTGTCCTGGCGGAATACCAGTCAAACTAGCAAAATCCATACATTTATGTCGTTAGACCGTTACTGCATATAATACATTGAACAATTAAAACAAATATAGTACCATAGCAATGGAGGAATCAAGTACCCCAGTACATATCTGGCGATTATAAAAATTTGAACAACTATGGACCTATCTCGGTTATCGGTAATTTTGCAAAAATATTTGAAAAATGTCTTAAAAACAGACTGGTAGAATTTTTCGATAAACATAATATGATCATGGATCCGCAGTTTGACCTTAAAAAAGATACAAGCATAGAGCATGCAGTTTTGAACAATTTTTACTAAGTTTAGATAAATCGAATCCAAGTTTTAGACCTCCAATACCTTTGGCAAATCTTTGTGTGACCGAAAAACCACGAATTTTTAGCGCTTTTTTCAGTTTGTGGTCTATAAATTTAAAAAAATGCATCCAATCGAAAAGTTATTTATTATCAAAATTAAAGAGCATTGAATTTCGCTTCGAATAAGTACCTCAAAGTTGAAATTTCATCAAGAAGTATGAGCGTAATTCGCAGTCGAATAACAACAATTCTTACCAACTTGTAAAAAATTCACACTGGGTAACTTTTTAAACATCTTCAGCTCTGAAATATCTAATCCAAATGGAGAAATCCATAGAATGAAACTTGTAGAGCATGTAATTTCAAGTTCATAGATTAACTGGTTTTCTAATTTCGAACAATATTAAGCAAAATACACTCAAAATCCAAAAAATCCAAATTGTTGCCCATTAAATTCTACACAAAAACTGTTATATCAACATCTTAGCTATTCCTTACTCAAATCTCGCAAATAGCGTTCCTCCGCGTTCGTAAGGTAGTCAAAATATGTAGAATTAGATTTCGATGGTAATTACAAGTTGTACTTACGTAGGTAAAATTATCTAGGTCAAATTTTAAAATTTTGCTAAAATATTTATAGAGCACTGTAACAGAGCATTTTATGATTTGAGCTCGTTTCCACACCACCCATCATGAGGTACAGCTTTTAGTGCGTTTTTTAAAAGTGGTGTCCCCAGTAGGCCTAGTCCACTGACCTTTCGATATTTATCCGTTTATTGAATCCTGTTCATTTAGCATTTCCTCAGGTGGTGAATTTAGGCAACCTTGTTCATGGCAGTTGGAGCACATAGTTGAACAACGCCAACGTAATCCAACTCTAACACATCCACATCACTTACCGCAACTCTTTTTACAGTTGCACGATATAACTTTTAAAATAGAAATTGGAGCAGGCATCTCTGTAGCAAAAACTGATGATGAAATCTTACCCAATTTTGTCCAAACATCATCTTACCTACTCAAACAGTTAACATTTTGTTTTTATGTACTGTTGTGTGTTATTGTTTTAAAACATCAGTGTTTCTCTCGTTGTTCCATTTATTGTGATATACATTATTGTTTGTCTTCTTATCTGTAATTATTTGGTCATTCTTTTAATTAGTAAACTCTACTATTAAATTAACTTAATAAATTCATCTTGGTGATCATCTGTATACTTAATTGGATTGTATCTGCGGTAGGTTCTTGATGAATCATATTCAATAGAAAAATTATAATACATACTTGGTATACTGTTTCATGAGTTTTATTCAGTTTTATTATCTGACAAATGTTTCGGTCTTTCGACTATTAAGACTCTTTGATTATGGTCCCAAGACTGAAACATATGTCAGATAAAACTGAACAAAACTCATGAAACATTAAACCAAGTGTTTATTATAATTATTCTATCTGTACACTTATATATAAAAACAGCCTGATTTCAATTTAATTGTTCTTTTGTTACTTTATACTTTCTATTCTTTGGGGTATGTTCAAAGAATTGCTTCAATGTCAAAAAAAATATATTAACTATATGTTAGCCCCTAATACATATGTAATTCCATGGAAGGTCAGCTTAATGTTTAGCTTATGACTCAATAAAATAAGTATCATTTGGACAATAAGCCTTTTTCTAATATGATGTGCACTTATTCTTCGTCATTGTCTTCCTCTATCACAGGATTCGTATTGTCTTGCGTAAACAGTTTACTGAGAATTTCAGTAGATCTTACTATTTTCGACAGGTATCTCGTATGTGCAAAATAGTAAATAATAGCTGCTATATGGCAACAGCGGTCAAGTATTCTTCGGCCATTGCCACATTTACAAGCATATCTGTTAATATCTGTAACACGAATATTGGTTCAAATATGCTTTTAGAGGGCGGAATATTAAACATAATATTTTAGTCGCAAACTCCTCTATAAATCCTTATTTTACTATAAGGAACCTAACCAGACTGCAACCAACAGCTACTCTCCGGGCTATGTGCCCCGCCGAGCGCTGAATTACAAGTTACAAGCCTGGCGCGTTAAGTGTAATAATTGCATATTACCATCAAAACGCTGATGCTTCGATTGCAACAAACACCAGCCGAAAGACTGATCCTACTTAAAGGAGCTCCCTTGCCAGTCGTCACACACCACTTGCAGACTGCAGTTTCGAGCTGTTGGCTCTCGTCAGTGCAAGGTAGGTATGCGACGACCGACATGAGAATCCTTTGACTATAGTACATCCCGGTATTTTTACAATAGCGACATGTAAAACAGCCAGCAGGCGCCATTTAGCGGTCCAGTGTCTGTTGCAATTGAAATATAAATAGCCTGACTTGGCTTAGCATAGATGTCGGTCGTCGCATACCTACCTTGCACTGACGAGAGCCAACAGCTCGAAACTGCAGTCTGCAAGTGGTGTGTGACGACTGGCTGTTAAAGAACGCTATAACCCCGATATACTTTTCGACGTTGTAACAAAATCCGACTTAGGAAATATTTCGTAAGAAAAGCGTGCTTCACGTAAAAACGCCGTGGAGGAGGTTTTTAATTCTTGGAAATATATATATTTTTTTTTTTTGCTCTTCGGAGCGGTTTTTATGCCAAATTTTCGCTAACTCTTCGAGGAGCGTTAATTTGGTAAGTGTAGTAAATGTCGCTGCACAGGGACGTAATGTCGCCCCGACCACCCAATTTTAGAAAGTATAATAAAATTGGACTTGAACTTCCAAATTTCCAAGATTAAAAACCCTTTTACGAATCCACGTTGTCAAGCACTGCAACTCTTACGAGGTATTGAATATGAAGACAAGTTAGTCCAACGACTATTCAAAGTATATCGGAAGTTATAGCGAAAATAGCCCTTAGCGACATGGGACCCCCATCATTTCCTAGCAGTCGGATTTGACGGGGAAATGATGCGTTTTGACGGGGTTTTCCCTAAACCGGTTCCTCAGTGATTCGGAGTCAAAAAAGTATCTATACCATGTACTCACACGTGCATGGGATCTGCCTTGCCTGAACGTAAAATTTGTTATTGCATAATACAAACGAAGTAGAGACACTTCAAGCAATTTTAAGCTCCGAGGAGCGACCAAAATTTATGTGAATTAATAAAATACGTTTATAAGACAGGCAAGCATAAGCCCACCAAAAATTTCAGTTACATGAAACTTTCCTTGAATCTTTTTGTGCATCGTTAGCTTTTCAAACTGCATATTGGATGGTAGTTGGTACCGTATGAATCGTCCCGTTCCTCACCATGTGTTGTACACGGGTCAGACCATTGTTTGTTAACATTTTCTCTGAAGAAGTTGTTGTAAAAACATAAATTTTTTAAAGATTTAATATACATTTTTTGAACTTTATATTGTCTTTTACTTGTGTTTTCTAACAAAATTTCCCTTTCAGATTTAATTTTAAGAGAGTGTAAAACAGACAGTGTTAGATTTATAGTGTTACGACGTCTTCCAATTGATACCATCAGAGCCGCAGTTAAGCATAAACGACAGTAAGTATGATTTATCCATTAATCTCCGTCTGAAACAGTCACTTTGAACCCTAAAATTTTGTGAACGTAATATTTTTATTTTGGAATTTAGAAAAGGTTGAGGAAAAAGAAAATTAATTTTTTCTTTTTCCTATTTTTTTTAATTTTTCTAAGTTTTTCGAGCAGAAAATACGTCCTTCAGACTTCCATCAAAAGCATGGATCGTTCACATGGCGCCCGAACAGGGACCATGCCCTCCCCAAACCCAACAAATCCTTTCTCATTCATGGCGGAAGACTCCGAGGGGTCGACCCCAAGAGAATTTTACGAGCGAGTCACCGCACCGCTCGTCGACGACGGTTCTAGAGGGATAGAACCACAGCGACTGTTTCCAGAGGGAAATAATGTTAATTTATCAGCTTCACAGCCACAAACTGCTTCGATGGAAAGTATGTTTCTGAAAATGGCAGAGGGCTTCGTGCAGGCGATACAGAACGTGTCGACCTGTACGCCCCATGAGAGACAAAGATGTCCGAACGTGACGTTCCATGGGCTTGATCATGAAGATCCAGAAGCATTTCTGAAAATTATGGAGGAATATTTCGACAGAGCTCGCATAAGCCACGACTATGATCGCCTCCATAACGTAACCGGCCAACTCAAGGGCGAAGCTCAACGATGGTCCGAACAATTTAGGACGTTGACTACTTCGTATACCTTATTCAAGGAAAGATTCCTTACGAGATTTAATTCTCCCGACATACAGTCACGAGCTATTGCTCAACTGTATGCCGTCAAGCAAACGTCTTTAGACGACACGGCAGTGTTTATCACAAGGAAAACCTGCCTTTTCGATCGTATTGATCCCTTTAAATCCGAAGCCATCAGAGCTCGGGTCATCATGGACCAACTGCGTCCAGAAATTAGGTCACGCTTGAGAAGCAACCTAATTTCAAACACAGAGATGTTAATAGCAGCGGCTACTAACGTCGAGCGGGATTCAGTTGACGAACAGACGTCGCTAATCCAACTTATAGATCAACGCTTGTCCCGCGCGTCTTACTATCAAGAGCCGGGACGTTTAAGTTCACAAAATTCAAGTATAAGGAGCAATGGAAGCCCAACTCCGACAGCACCGAGGGTGCATTTCCGAGAGGACGTATCTCGACAGGACGGTCCAGGCAGAGCGCCTGGTCGTCCTTTTTTTATGCCTAATTCTACGAGCGGATCAGTGAATCCTGACCGCAGGCAAACTAATTTCAATGGCGGATCGGGGAAATTCCGAGTACCCGACCGACCGGCAACCCCGTGCCGATACTGTACAGACACAGTGCAGTGGCACTTCCATAGCCAATGCCCGAATAACCCGCATCTCAGCAGGAGACCGGGAAACTTTCGAGGGGCCAGAGACCCAGGCCAGGGTCCATCTGCAAGATCCCCGGCACAACGGCCGAACCAAGGCGGCAGCAATGTCCAGTAATTTTTTCCGATACTCATGACCACTACGACGCTCCTCTGCACAAGACAAGAGAGTCAATAAATTATATGAGCGAAGCGTTCCCTTTGCCTCGTATAAAAGTTCAGATAAACGAACATGCGGTCGATGCACTGATTGATTCAGGCTCGACGCGAAACGTTATCCATCCGAGGATGTTGGATAATTTTAAAAATCTCACGACACGTCGATCATTTGCTATGGCGTGCGGAGATCGAATGGTGGACTCTCTTGGCACGACAAAATTACAAGTAATAATTTCAGGCACCTCTTTTGAAATTGATTTTCAAGTAATCGAAAATTTGAACGAAACGATAATATTAGGATCACCATTCTTATATATGAACAATGTCGCATATGATTATGGCAGAAAATGCCTATATGCCGGCACAGAAGAGCGTATTACCGTCTTCTGGAATCAAGCTTCCCAGAGGGAGAGACAGCAGGCAAAGCTTCCTGAAGAGCTTGTTATAAATGACAAATTTCTACGGCCGCTGTTCGAAGAATTTGTCGATCTGTTCACTGCGGAACCGACTCAAGCAACCACAGTGACTGTGAAACACAAAATTACAGTAAAAGACACGAAACCATTTAATATCAGACCATATCCGATGTCTCCGAGTACTAAGAAAATTATGTACGACCAAATCGAAGAGATGTTAAAAGCTGGCGTCATCGAACCTAGCACTGCCCAATATAGTTCACCACCCGTGATAATAAAACGCTCAGACAAGAAACCACGTTTTTGCATCGATTATCGCCATTTGAACGAAATGACCGAAGACGAAGCTTCCGTCTTACCCAAAATACACGAAAGTATTAAAGATTTAGGCAATTCGAAGATTTTTTCTGTGTTGGATTTAAAAAGTGGATATTGGCAAATACCACTAGATGAAGCATCAAAAGATTTTTCGACTTTTACCACTCCTGATGGGGCAGCTTACAGATTTAATGTCATGCCTTTCGGACTCAAGACAGCTCCCTGTACCTTTCAGAAATTCATGGCAAAGGACGTTTTAACGGGTTACCTGCACCATTTCTGTAAAGTGTATTTAGATGATATAATCGTTTACAGCGTAAACGTGAAGGAGCATATGTCCCACTTGAGGTTAGTCTTTGAAAGACTACGTCTGCACAATCTGAAAGTGTCACCGGAAAAGTGTGTAATAGCGACGAATGAAATTCAATATTTAGGCCATACAATTAGAACTGATACTTCCCAACCATTAGAAAAACATGTCTTACAAATTCAAAATTATCCCGTTCCAGCTACTAAAAAGCAGCTACAAAGTTTCCTAGGGCTTTGCAACTGGGTACGAGAATATCTACCAAATGTGGCGATGATCACGAAGCCACTAACGAAACTTCTTTCGAAGGAAAATCGTTTTCACTGGAACCATACATGCGATGAAGCATTTAGAAAATTAAAAGAATTATTATCCGGACCGCTGGAACTCCATCGGCCGGATTTTTCACGTCAATTCATTTTGCAAACAGATGCATCCCTCCAAGGCCTTTCGGCCGTATTATATCAATTAGGCGACAACGGCGAAAAATACATAATTTCGTATGCAAGCAACACGTTATCTCCAGCGGAGAGGCGTTATCACATAAACGAGCTGGAATGCTTGGCGGTGGTGAACTATATTAAAAAGTACAAGATGTACTTAGCAGACAAACCGTTCTTGGTGAAGACGGACAACAGGGCGTTACTTTGGTTAAACAAACATAAGGACGACAAAACAAAATTTACTCGATGGTCATTACTATTGCAAGAATATGCATTCAAAATTGAACACTGTCCAGGAAAGGAAAATTTGTTAGCAGATTTTCTCAGTCGTAACCCACAAAATCAGTATGTCGAGACAGACGATGAAGAGGAAAGAATGTTCCTACCAAATTATAAGTGTCCAGAACGTATTTCTGTTTTAACGCATTCAGAAATATACGAAGATATCGTACAGGCTCAATTGAGTTCAAGAGATATTCAAGACAAGATCCGCCGTTGGAATGATCTATTTCAACAGGAACAACGTTCCGATGCGGATCTTATTTTTATGAAAAATTTTCACGTCCAAGACGATGTACTTTTTAAAGATTGCGATCGAAATTTTAAATTGATAGTTCCAAAGAGGAAAATAAAAGAATTGATTTACCATTATCATGACCGAGATGAAGCATGTCATCCAGGAAGAGACGAGACTCTCAGGAAAATAGCGAAACGCTACTATTTCAATAATATGGCCAGGATCGTAGGCAGATACATAAACGACTGTCTGATATGCCAGTCTGTCAAGAGAAGACAAGCCCAACCCAATGCTCCACTTAGAAGTCATGCACCACAAAATGCATTTGAAACCTTGAGCGTCGACGTAATTGGCCCGCTGCAGAGGACTAAAGACGCCGAAAACAGATACATGATTATCGTCGAAGACGTTTTCAGTAAATGGATAGAGGCAAAGGCATACATTCAGGTCGACGGCAGAACGATAGCCAAATATATCGACGAAGAAATAGTAGCAAGATTCGGAGTCCCTCGAGTCATAATATCAGACAACGGTGGTCATTTCAATTCCGAATGGTACATCACATTTTGCGAAAGGAATGGTATCGAACGATACTTAATTCCAGCATATCACCAACAGTCCAACCCCGTGGAACGACGGGTTCAGGAATGCAAGAAAATTTTAAAGACTCTTTTATTCAAAAAGCCAAACGACACTTGGGATCGCTACGTGCATCAAATGACATACATATTAAGAAATCGTAGGAACGCCGCTACAAATCAAACACCTAGCATGATCGTGTTAGGATATGATCCAGCCGAAAGAGGCGAATGGGATTTGTATGCCTGGAGGCAAGAAAGAGCCAAGCAACAAACGCTTCCACGATACGAGCGAATCAAGGAAGCCCGTCAGGCCCAACAAAATTACAAACAGAAATATGCGCCGAAAGAGGCCGTCACTCCGATCGTTTACAAAGTAGGAGACAGAGTCATGAGTAAGAGAAAAAAGAAGGTACATACCTTCACGCCGTCTTGGTCAGGCCCAACCAGAATTCTGAAGAAGTTTTCAGACGAGGTGTATCTCGTGCAAAAGGGAAATGTAACGACAAGAGTACATGTCGATGATTTGAGACCAGCCCCGCCAGAGGAGCACAACTTGGAAATCGAATCTTCCGATGAAGAAAATGCTAGTCCAGGCGGAACATCACTCGATGGAAATGATTCCCCGTTCTCAGACGATTCCACAGAACCTCTACCGCCGGAGCAAACGGTTGTACAAATCCATGCACCGCCACGAGATGCTTCCACTTCTGATTCAGAATCCAGTTCTGGAGATTCAATTATATTTTTATAATATTTTTCAACCTAGGCTAAGTTTTAACTTAGTGCTAGGTTTATTTTATATCAAAATTTCCATACCAACTTCTTGTCGTGTCAGGCGAGAGTTGGTATTTTTTATGCATTTTTTACAAGTTATTTTCATTGAGGATATTGTATCGTCCATACAAATCTTCCAAATTCACTGCAGCAACTCTGACCGTGTCCGGCAGAGTTGGTATTTTTTATGATTTTTTTCAAAGTCCTCAAATGTTATTAAACATTCATCTGTAAGCAGAGTCCGACCCAAAGGGTCCAAACAAATGTTCCATTGGCACGGCATGGAAAGACGACGACTCTGACGCAAGAGCGCGATTCAGACGAGTCTAGCAACTCAAGGGCGAGATGCCGCCACGTCTGCTGGAGGGGCAGATGCAACGATCCGACGGAGGCAGATTCTGTCGCAGATTTCTCCCAAGAAGAGATTTTAATAAAAACTATTTCAATCAATAAAAGTCAACAAAATTCAATGTTCCTATTCTCAAAGACGACGATGTGATATCGGTCGCAGATTTCTCCCAAGAAGAGATTTTTTTAACCACACGGAAACCATTTCAATCAATATAAGTCGACAAAATTCAGTGTTCCTATTCTCAAAGACGACGATATGTTATCGGTCGCAGATCCCCAGACGGGATATGAACAAACATATTACTAAAATTTTGTTTTATATTGTTTCATATAAACTGAGCAGAGCCATAGTATAGCTGGAGCCAAGCAGTCTGAGGACCACCTAAGCTGTTCCAGAAGGCAGTTCGACACCGAAGGTGATCGACGAGGCATAGACACGAGGAGGAGCAGACGCAAGCCCGCATTAGTGGAAGAACACTAAGAAAGATAAGTGCGTCGAAAGTGTTTGTGTTGTGTCATCGAGAATCTGAGGATTTTCGATTTTTTTTTTTTTTTTATGCCATTTTTGAAACACAATGTTCAATAATTCAATCGAATGCTATGCATCGATATATGTTCAAATTATCACCATTTTTAGATTTGCATCTATGTTTTGTTCAGATAGGCCGGTCTGAACGATAACCGAATACAACACATGGGAGACTACATCCAATGATCCATTTTATTTTTAAACAAACAATTTACCAAACGTTACACAAAAAGATTCACGGAAAGGAGGGGAGTGTTAAAGAACGCTATAACCCCGATATACTTTTCGACGTCGTAACAAAATCCGACTTAGGAAATATTTCGTAAGAAAAGCGTGCTTCACGTAAAAACGCCGTGGAGGAGGTTTTTAATTCTTGGAAATATATTTTTTTTTTTTTGCTCTTCGGAGCGGTTTTTATGCCAAATTTTCGCTAACTCTTCGAGGAGCGTTAATTTGGTAAGTGTAGTAAATGTCGCTGCACAGGGACGTAATGTCGCCCCGACCACCCAATTTTAGAAAGTATAATAAAATTGGACTTGAACTTCCAAATTTCCAAGATTAAAAACCCTTTTACGAATCCACGTTGTCAAGCACTGCAACTCTTACGAGGTATTGAATATGAAGACAAGTTAGTCCAACGACTATTCAAAGTATATCGGAAGTTATAGCGAAAATAGCCCTTAGTGACATGGGACCCCCATCATTTCCTAGCAGTCGGATTTGACGGGGAAATGATGCGTTTTGACGGGGTTTTCCCTAAACCGGTTCCTCAGTGATTCGGAGTCAAAAAAGTATCTATACCATGTACTCACACGTGCATGGGATCTGCCTTGCCTGAACGTAAAATTTGTTATTGCATAATACAAACGAAGTAGAGACGCTTCAAGCAATTTTAAGCTCCGAGGAGCGACCAAAATTTATGTGAATTAATAAAATACGTTTATAAGACAGGCAAGCATAAGCCCACCAAAAATTTCAGTTACATGAAACTTTCCTTGAATCTTTTTGTGCATCGTTAGCTTTTCAAACTGCATATTGGATGGTAGTTGGTACCGTATGAATCGTCCCGTTCCTCACCATGTGTTGTACACGGGTCAGACCATTGTTTGTTAACATTTTCTCTGAAGAAGTTGTTGTAAAAACATAAATTTTTTAAAGATTTAATATACATTTTTTGAACTTTATATTGTCTTTTACTTGTGTTTTCTAACAAAATTTCCCTTTCAGATTTAATTTTAAGAGAGTGTAAAACAGACAGTGTTAGATTTATAGTGTTACGACGTCTTCCAATTGATACCATCAGAGCCGCAGTTAAGCATAAACGACAGTAAGTATGATTTATCCATTAATCTCCGTCTGAAACAGTCACTTTGAACCCTAAAATTTTGTGAACGTAATATTTTTATTTTGGAATTTAGAAAAGGTTGAGGAAAAAGAAAATTAATTTTTTCTTTTTCCTATTTTTTTTAATTTTTCTAAGTTTTTCGAGCAGAAAATACGTCCTTCAGACTTCCATCAAAAGCATGGATCGTTCACATGGCAAGGGAGCTCCTTTAAGTAGGATCAGTCTTTCGGCTGGTGTTTGTTGCAATCGAAGCATTAGCGTTTTGATGGTAATATGCAATTATTACACTTAACGCGCCAGGCTTGTAACAATTCAGCGCTCGGCGGGGCACATAGCCCGGAGAGTAGCTGTTGATTGCAGTCTGGTTAGGTTCCTTATAGTAAAATAAGGATTTATAGAGGAGTTTGCGACTAAAATATTATGTTTAATATTCCGCCCTCTAAAAGCACATTTGAACTATGCTAAGCCAAGTCAGGCTATTTATTTTTCAATTGCAACAGACACTGGACCGCTAGATGGCGCCTGCTGGCTGTTTTACATGTCGCTATTGTAAAAATACCGGGATGTACTATAGTCAAAGGATTCTCATGTCGGTCGTCGCATACCTACCTTGTACTGACGAGAGCCAACAGCTCGAAACTGCAGTCTGCAAGTGGTGTGTGACGACTGGCAAGGGAGCTCCTTTAAGTAGGATCAGTCTTTCAGCTGGTGTTTGTTGCAATCGAAGCATTAACGTTTTGATGGTAATATGCAATTATTACACTTAACGCGCCAGGCTTGTAACTTGTAATTCAGCGCTCGGCGGGGCACATAGCCCGGAGAGTAGCTGTTGGTTGCAGTCTGGTTAGGTTCCTTATAGTAAAATAAGGATTTATAGAGGAGTTTGCGTCTAAAATATTAAGTTTAACACGAATATTGTTTGGTCTATAATCAATGAAACATCCATATAATTTCAGATTAATGTAAGTGAACTTTACCTGAACCTTTAGAATATCTGCTTGCTCTTCTATAAATTGGGAATTGTAAAAATTACAAGTAATATGCTATATGGAACAAATAGCACTAATAATTATTTATTTAAAATTATATTTACATATATATCCAATTTAGTTCATCCGACTAAAGGACTAAAGAGCTTTACTGATTTCAGGAGTAATTAGAAAATCGAGAATCTCTCGACTTAAATTACTCAAAGTGTATTATTTATTCTAGTCTTGACTCCAGCTTGTTATCTTAAGTGGATGTCTTTCATTTATGGTAATCGTATCACGTAAAACAATCTACGTCGGGGCATCTCTTAAAATTTAAAGGCTATAAAATAAAATACATGTGAAACCGTACTCTTTGAACGATATTATGTTCTCAAATATGTTTTAATAAATTTCTATTTACAACGTTTGAATATTAATTAATTTCAATATTCTTATCGTATGAAATTATTTGCTAGTGATCCTAGTACTACTAGTAGTAGTATATTTCTGTATTTCTTTTAAAGAAAGAGTTCCTTCATTTGAGAATAAGGGAGGCCGTTTTGAAGTTAATTATTTTCGTTTATTTTGTCACCTTTAAGAAGTAGTATCTATCATGACTCGTTGAGGTGGATAAATGTGTTGAGCCTTGGCATGAAAATAAAGTACTACTCTATAAAATAACAAAACGGTCAAATATACAGTATTGAAGGTCAAGAACCGCCAAGGCAATAGCAGCATATTAGATGTAGATTATCACGCACCGTTCATCAGTATAATGAAGGTGAATATTTGAGTGTGATTATCGAAATATATAGGAACGCTCTGTTGAAACCAGCTCCTTCGCCATATTTAAGAAACGACCATCGTGACCTAGCTTTGAAGTACCCAATCACGGTGTTTTATTTAAAAAGATTATATAATCAATAAAAACGGGTGAAGGTATTTTTAATATAGTAGAATGCAGGCCTTCACTGTTGTTCAATCTATTTCCTGCAACAACTACGTAAAAACACGGAAGAAACTAGTACTAATATGCTTACCTATTGTGGTTTTAGACCAAGGAAATTTAACCATCGAATCAGTTATTCGGTACTGATGTTGAATTACAGTAGCTGATAATTCAATTCAATTTTATTGAATATAAAAGGTTTTACAAACTTACAATTTGACGCTAATGTTTATAACATTAATAATTTTGATTTCTTTATGATCTGCCTAAACCATGAAAGTTTGTTTGGAGTATCATAAAGGAAACCCAGAACATATTTAAAAATATTTGAGAATATTGAGGATATAATATACAAAGGAAGACAAAATATATTAAATATTGATTAGTTTTTTTTAATAATTTCATTTTAGTTACTTATTATCTTTCTTTTATTTTTTTTTTTTTTTTTTTAGTAATAATAATTATAGTTTTTAAGGAGGAAATGTGTTATTATAGTCCATTTAAGGAGTCGGTATTTATGATGAAATTGACAAATGCTTGAGATTCGGACTAGACAATGAGGGTGCTGAATCGATTCCCGGAGTCAAACTAATTTTTCCACCTCGGCAATCTCCTCAAATTGGCCAAAAACCATCCCCAAAGTGCCCTTTTCCGTGAACTCGTTTATTTTCCCCAGTCTTTCGACTAACTGTTATTCCCTCGAGTAGAACGGAAGGTCCCTCGAGGATTTGACTTCAGCAACCCTTACACCAGGCTTCCACCCCTCTAGGGGGGTTGGAAAATTTATATTTTTTTGTGTAAAAAAATTTATACTTTACGGGAGGTATTTCTGTGAGGAAGGTGATAGGTGACCAGGATTGTGTAACTGTGAACGATTCATCTTTTGGTGTCTGAAGGACTTTTACTATATTTATCAAAAATGAATGTTAACGTTCACAAAATAAGGGTTTAAAACGACTGTTTCAGACGGAGAATAATATAAAATTTATACTTACTGTTCATTTTTGCTTAACTGCTGTTCTGATGGTATCTATTGGATGTCGTAACACTATAAACCTAACACTGGAGGTACTAACACTTTCTTAAAATTATACCTGAAAGGGAATTTTGCAAACACAAATAAAAGACAATATAAAGTTCAAAAATATATATTAAATCTTCAAAAAATTTATGTTTTACAACAACTTCAAGAAATATGTTTTGACAAACAATAGTCTGGCCCGTGTACAACACATGGTGAGGAACGAAACAATTTATAATGTACCAACTACCATCCAATATGCAGTTTTTGAGCTAACGATTCAAAAAGATTCAAGAAAAGTTCAATGTTTATAGAATTTTGGTGGGCTTTTGCTTGCCTGTCTATTCACGTATTTTTATTTCAATATCAATTTTAGTCGCTCCTCGGAGCTTTAAAATGCTTGAATCGCAACGACTTTGAATTATATTTGGGCAATTACAATTTCATACGTTCAGGCAAGGCGGTCCCATGTACATATGAGTACATGGTAAAGATACTCTGACACCGAATCACTGAGGAACCGGTTTAGGGCAAATCCCGTTAAAACCCATCATTTTCGTGTCAAAATCGACTGCTAGGAAATGATGGGTGTCCCATGTCACTAAGGGCTAAAGTCAAATTTTGTTATACTTTCTAAATTTTGGTGGTCGGGACGACATTACGTCCCTGTGCAGCGACATTTACTACACTTCTTAAAATGACGCTCCTTGATGAGTTATTGAAATTTTTGCAAAAACCTCTTCCACGATATTTTTACGTGAAGCACGCTTTTCATGCGAAACATTTCCTAAGTTGGATTTTGTTACAGCATCGAAAAGTATATCGAGGGTTTTATCGTGTTCTTTAACATAACCACCGCCGGGGGTTGTTTCACCCTTCAAAGGGGTGAATATTTAATTTTTTTTAAAGAAATTAATATTTTGTAGGAGGTGTTTCTTTAAGGAAGATGGCAGATGATCAGGGTTGTATAATCAACCCCGGGGGTTGTTTTCACCCTTCAAAGGGGTGGGAAAAAAATTTTTGTAGTAGGCGTTCATTCCCCGAGAACGGAGGATGCATTCGATATGCAAGAGGATGACATTACTGAATGTCACGAAAATTGGGAGGAAAATGAAGATTGCAACCCTTCTTGTAAGTGTCTACGATTTTGTTGATCCGCTGTCACACCATGCCTGTAAGTACAGAATTTATAAAAGCACTATAATAAACATATTTCTTATATTATTTGTCAATTATAGATGAAAAAAAAAAAATTCACACCCTACAAGGATGAAAACATCCCCCGGTGATGGTTACGGAATCCTGGTCACCTACCACTTTCCTCAAAGAAACGAACTAAAAGTCCACTTATATATTTTTAGGTAGATGTCACTTTCGTTTTATATTCATATTCAAATTTTAATATATTATGTTTCTACCTAGTATTTAAGTTATTGTTGGGCTAGCGTAGGTGCGTCTTTACTATGTACATACTTCGGTATGCGATGTAAAGCAACGACAGGCGCAGTTAGTACTTGGATGGTGACCATTCCAACGGAAACCGCGTTTTCGCCTCACACATCTTCCAGCGGCTTGTATATCAGTGTATGCGCGGAAGCTATACAACCTTAGGCGAGGGTTGTATAGGAGATATACCATCCTTCGGAGGGGATGTAAAGCCGTCGGTCCCTTGTTTATTAAATGTTAGGCAAGTAAAAGATCCCTACTCTTCTTAAGGGAAGAGGTTCGGCAAAATTCCTGGTTGGGGGTAGTTCGTCTACAGGCGTCGGTGATAGGCCTCAGTAGCGGAAATAGGCCGACGTTACATGAATGTATAAAAAAAAAGTTATTGTTACACTTGACTTGCTCTACTCTGTATTTAAATATTTTAAGTGCTTATTCATTTTTACTAATCCATAAGAAAGAAAAAAAAATAAGAATTATAATTAGCATTTTTATTTTTTTGACATGTTTGATGAACAATTTTTTATTTTATTGACAATGTTTTAGTTAACAATTTTTTTTAGAAATGTAAGTATTCATTTACTATAATTTTTATATCTAATCTTCTTGTTTGTTTTTTAATCCAACATATTTCATATCTATAACATTTTTACCTAATTTTTTAAATAGTTTTTATTCTTCACATACATTCTTTTTTATAAACTTAGATAGTTTTTGCTAACCATTTTATTCACAAAAAATTTTTTGTAATTCTTATTTTTACTCTTAATTTTAAAATATAAAATAATATTTTGTCATTGTTATAGTGTTGTGGCCTGATAATGTGAAGAAAGTTTAGTACACGAAACCGGTCGTCATTACCAGATTAAAAGAATTTAGAGACAAGATTTTGTTTGTTTTTACTCAATGTACAATTTACAGTTACTCCAATCAATATAGGATTGTACCTGGAATGTTTTGAAGGAACATTGTTCTTCATTTTTTTAAATAATTTTTGAGGTTCTGAACACAAATTCCAAGTTTTGCACCACGCAACTTTCCTGCGTTATTAGCGAAGAACCATGAAAAGAAACGGAGTTTGCTTTACTCGCATGCCAAGACCATTCATCTTAGAAAAAATATTTTATATGAAAAATATAGAAAAATCTATCTAGTTTAATTTGGTGTAATATATTTTTCTAGAAAGTTTAACCCCCTACCAAATATAAGGCGGAAACCAACAAGAACCCGCTTTTTTCATGATTTCTCGTTTATAACTTTTTAAGCACGGAACTTACGATGTGGTAAACTTAAAATTTGTGTTCAGAATCCCAAAGAAACATGAAGGCAGAGAAATATTCCTCCAAAACTTTCCAGGCAGAAGCCTTTTTGGATCTTAATTGACTGGCTTAAATCTTGTGCTGAAAAATTGTAAGCTTCATTTTCTGTCAGATGTTTCTTCTTTTCAGGCCAAAATACAAGAAATCCATAAAATGCTAGAATTCTTCCAGTATATAAATTTACCCAAGACATCTAAAGTAGTTCCACTTTAACGCCTTATTTAGATTAATATTCTGGCGGAGTATAGAATTAGCTATTCCACCACTCAACCAGGACACATACACATAGACAATATACAACGACCATTCCCTGTGACATTGCCATCTGGCGTAGCATGAAACTCGAACTCAGGAGGAGTACAGCAACTAGCCGTATGGTCTCTCACACAACCTCATCTAGTCCAATGCTACCAACTCGGTAACACATCGAAAACACCAATAAATATCCATACCCTGGCCAGGATTCGAACCCGGGACTCCTTGGTTGCAAGTCTAACCAATTACCAATTAAAAACTTTTCTAACACGTAAGCATTGAACCACTGAGCCGATGTCGCAAACGCTTTGACAACTGCCCTAAATTTCCATTTATCGCGAAAGCATGGTGACTTGATTTGAATTTATATATAAGGTAAAACCCAGGCACGTCCATAAAAGTCTTCGAACTAAATTTATTGTGTCTCCAATATTGGGATATACTTTAACATCAATTTTTCCATATATGTCGTTTTAATAGAAACGCTTTGGCGTGAAAAACGTCTTTCTATTTACAGTAAATTGAAATGATGGTTATTAAAAGAAATAAAATTTGTAATTACATATTTCTTTCGGTTGCGCAATCCCAAAAAAACAGTGTTTACCTTGTTCGCAAAATCCTTTACCACCATATCGGCTTGGCGACAATTATTATCTCGGTTTACGGGGACTTCGTGGCCTTGGCATACAAATGACAATTTATTCATTAGTATTTACAGCAATATCTAGTACGCTAATACGAAAAATGATCTTAATTTTTGAATACTCAACCAAATTGTTAAGAGAACCAAGGCAATCACCGGTAATTTTGAAATAATTACATTTAAAGAGAAAACATTTTTCACTTTGTTTTTTCATCTATAGTCTGAGAAAGTTCTGATGGCATCGCAAGTATAACAAAATTTGAGCATTTTGAAGCCTGAGAGCCTGTGGGTGATAATAATATTAATAATAATTTTCTAAAGAAATAACAAATATACATACAATAAAAATGCATTTTCTAAAAACTAGTAAAAGTGATACTTTGAATTAAAAAAATTTTAAAAGCTTTAAGCACTAAATCGTAACATATATAAATAATAAAATTTACAGTATTTTTATTAGGTATGATATGCAATAGCATAAAGATCCACATATGACTTAAGTAGTCGATAAAAATTCATCAATATTGTAGCAATTTTTGTTTGACAATAACGATTTCACTGCAGTTTTGAACTAATAGATTGTTGTTAAGCATTTAACATTTTCAGGTAAAGCATTAAAAAATGTACATCCATTAAAAAAAGATTCTTTTTGATACAACACTGTTTCGTGTTTATGTGGTATAAGGACATCTTTCTTTCTCGTATTATACAGATGTTGTTTTTGTTTTGTTTTTATACACAAAACAAGTAAAATTCATAAATATATACAGATATCATAGTTAAAATATTTAGTGATTTGAAATCATCCCTACAAGTTCCATTGTATTTTAAATTAGCTATGATACACATTGCTCGTTTTTGTAGGAGAAAAACGTTATGCGCATCAGGTAATTGGCCCCAATGAACAATGGAATCTTTGATGCCAGAATGAAATGATGCAAAACACAATTGCCTTATAATTGATAAGCTGCACTGTTTGGATGTTAAAGCTAAACCATAGTATGCTTTAGACAATTTAGTACAGACATCCTGTATATGACCAGACCATTTAAAATGATAATCAATTCGTAATCCTAGCATTTTCGATTACTCAGAGTACTTAATATTTATCTTGGCATCTAAGACTACTATTTACATTTGGACTAGACTGTGATGTTTTAAAAACTTTTTGTGGTTTATACATAATTTGTTTTTTTCAATCCAGTAGTTGATGTGGCACAATTCTCCGCATCAGACAAGTTCTTACACTTAATGAAAATATTAATGTCATTTGCATATGATACGATTGAGCACAATGGATGTTCTAAATAACTTATCATATCGTTAATAAAAATAACAAAAAGCGTTGGACTTAGTATGGATCCTTGCGGAACTCCAGTATTAATAGCTGTCAAGCTGGAAAGAGAATCTTTAATTTTTACCTGTTGAAGGCGATTTGACAAGTAGGAGTTGAACCATTCATGAGCCATACCCCTAACCCCATATTTTTCCAGCTTTGTTACGTACGTTTTTCTTGAATACGGCTTAACGTGGAAATATGAAGTTTTAGACAGAGTAATTGGGTACAGGGAATAACGTCATAGAATATTAGGTACACTAGGGACTGCTCAAGGCCCAAATAAAATAATCTTGGATTGAAAAATTATATCAGAAAGGCATTTTATAAAGGTTGACACCCTTTGCAGGTGGTGAGAAAAACATGAGTTTTTTTTTATACATTTATTTAACGTCACCCTATTTCCGCTACTGAGGCCTAACACCGACGCCTGTAGACGAGCTACCCCCAACCAGGAATTTTGCCGAACCTCTTCCCTTAAGAAGAGTAGGGATCTTTTACTTGCCTAACATTTAATAGACAAGGGACCGACGGTTTTACATCCCCTCCGAAGGATGGTATATCTCCTATACAACCCTCGCCTAAGGTTGTATAGCTTCCGCGCATACACTGATATGCGGGCCGCTGGAAGATGTGTGAGGCGAGAACGCGGTTTCTGTTGGATGGTCACCCATCCAAGTACTAACTGCGCCTGTCGTTGCTTTACATCGCATACCGAAGTATGTTCATAGTAAAGACGCACCTACGCTCGCCCCTAAAAAAAAACATGAGTTGAAGCATGAGATCAGAATTCACTTATTATTAATTATTGCATTAGATGTAAGCAATATTTGTGTTTCGGTTAGAAAATAAGAAAAGAATTAGAACACTTTGGGGGGAAAATGGTCATTACAACTCTTTTAACAGTACCAGGGGAACAAACTTTGTAAGATGACTTTCTTGTGTAATACACCATTTGGCCAAAGTTTTACTGTTAGTGCCGCGGGGGCACTTTCCAAAGACTTATTTGCCGTGGCTGTTATTTCTATAATTTTTTAAATAATATAATGAATGTTGTTAAGAAGCATATATTAATCTAACAGAATTATATTTTTTAAGTTTCATGTTATACAGTGAATGTATTTGTCAGAATTTTAATACTGCATAACTCATTTTTTCAACTATCTCATCCAACCGTTTGTAACTTATTTTGAGCAACTATAATTATCCTGCTAACCTGAATTTGTGCTATTATTGATTGAAATATAGCTACTGAAATTTAAATTTTAAGCAGTTCTTTGAAACGCTTTTTTACATTTAGTTTAATGGGCCTTTCTCAGAATTTCTTGCAAATGACTGTCCTCAGCTCCTTCTTGGCTGGACAATTATTCTTCACTATTTTTGAGTGGTTTTCAGGCACGAAAAATATAAAAATGGGTAAAATGTGACTCATATACAGAACCGCAGAAATGTATAAGTTGCAGGAGACTTTCAAATCTCCGAGAGCTCTTAGTTTGTTAGGTACATAACACGAAAATATAAATAGCCTGACTGGGCTTAGCATAGTTCAAATGTGCTTTTAGAGGGCGGAATATTAAACATAATATTTTTAGTCGCAAACTCCTCTATAAATCCTTATTTTACTATAAGGAACCTAACCAGACTGCAACCAACAGCTACTCTCCGGGCTATGTGCCCCGCCGAGCGCTGAATTACAAGTTACAAGCCTGGCGCGTTAAGTGTAATAATTGCATATTACCATCAAAACGCTAATGCTTCGATTGCAACAAACACCAGCCGAAAGACTGATCCTACTTAAAGGAGCTCCCTTGTCAGTCGTCACACACCACTTGCAGACTGCAGTTTCGAGCTGTTGGCTCTCGTCAGTGCTGGATGGCGCCTGCTGGCTGTTTTACATGTCGCTATTGTAAAAATACCGGGATGTACTACAGTCAAAGGATTCTCATGTCGGTCGTCGCATACCTACCTTGCACTGACGAGAGCCAACAGCTCGAAACTGCAGTCTGCAAGTGGTGTGTGACGACTGGCAAGGGAGCTCCTTTAAGTAGGATCAGTCTTTCGGCTGGTGTTTGTTGCAATCGAAGCATTAGCGTTTTGATGGTAATATGCAATTATTACACTTAACGTGCCAGGCTTGTAACTTGTAATTCAACGCTCGGCGGGGCACATAGCCCGGAGAGTAGCTGTTGGTTGCAGTCTGGTTAGGTTCCTTATAGTAAAATAAGGATTTATAGAGGAGTTTGCGACTAAAAATATTATGTATAATATTTTTAGTCGCGAACTCCTCTATAAAGTCCTTATTTTACTATAAGGGACGTAACCGTATTAATTTCTCGATTGCAACAGACACTGGACCGCTAGATGGTGCCTGCTGACTATTTTACATGTTGCTATTGTAAAAATACCGGGATGTACCAAATGGTCAAAGGATGCTCGTGCCGGACGTCACATGCCTACCTTGCACTGACGACAGCCAACAGCTCGAAACTGCAGTCTGCAAGTGGTGTCTTACGGCTGGCAAGAGAGCTCCTTTAAATAGGATCAGTCTTTCGGCTGGTGTTTGTTGCAATCGAAGCATTAGCGTTTTGATGGTAATATGCAATTAGTACACTTAACGCGCCAGACTTGTAACTTGTAATTCAGCGCTCGGCGGGACACATAACACGGAGAGTAGCTGTTGGTTGCAGTCTGGTTACGTTCCTTATTGTAAAATAAGGACTTTATAGAGGAGTTTGCGAGTAAAAATATTATGTTTAATTAAACAACTCTTGTCTTATTGTGATATTTTACAATAAAATGGCACGTATTTGAAACTCTTAGATATTAATGACATTAAACGAAAGGCAAAATCTGAGACCCTAGTATTTCAAACAGAGTTAGTAATTTCAAGGAGATTGACATAATGGGAAGTGAGAGATGACTATAATCTGCCAATTTCAACAAAAGCTAGTTAGAGAAGGAACATAATTAATTAGACTTAACTATATTGGTTAGTAGTAAAAGATTCGCATTAATTTATTAAAGAAATTGGAACGTATTTATAACACACATAAATTAAAACTTCTTAAAATAATTAAACAATAAACAATTCTCACTGCAGCATATATTGTGTGTTGCTAATATTCATGTTGAGTAATTTAAGTTATCCCATCCATATAAGAAGGATTTCAAAATGTAAAGCAATATGCTAATTAGTACAACCCACACTAAGCGCTACACTTTAATTGTTTTTCTTCCACAAGCCACATATGTTAATATAAGTTTAAACAATGCATCCGCTCTTGTAATTTAAATTAATTTTTATATTTACCGCTGACACCATTTGAACGTGTAATTTTAGCATCACTATTGTATTTCTACATAGCAAAGGAAAAGTATTGTTGAAATATACATAAGCAATTCTTGTGCTCAAATCTTTCGGTATATATAATATTAATTCAATTTAACGCAACGGTATAAAGTCTTAAGAAATTGGCACAGTCATATTTTATAATTCAAGTTCTGCATCCAGGATTTACTATTTAGACTTTTCATCGGTGTATTTCGATATAATGCAACCATTTCAATTAAAACTCAAAAAACGCAAGAGTACGTTTAAAAAAATAACAGAGGACACACGTTTTTATAAATAATCTCCTTGGATTTTAACAAAAGACGGAACACCCCCACATTTTGCTGTCAATTTACTAATATACATTCCCTAGTTATTGGTTAGACAGGAGAAATCCGATAATGGAGTGGCCACCTCGGTTACCAAATTTGACCCCCTATAGATTTTTTGTGGGGATATTACAAGACGAAGGTCACAAATCAGATATTATTAGAGATATTATTAGAATAGTTACAGATGACTTAAAACTACCAAAAGTAACCCCATGCATAAGAAATGCAGCCGGCAAGATATCAATAATTACAGGCCTATAACTACCCTCCTAGCATTTTCAAAAATAATAAATAATAATACACGATCAAATGGTAAGTAAGAATACTACCACGGCAATTTTAAAACTAACAAATAATGAAATTTTAGAGAACCTTAAAAATGGAAACAGTGTGATAAACATTATCTTTGATTTACCGAAAGCTTTTGACAGGGCCGAACTTTGTAAAATTAGATAGATTTAGGGTGCGGGGTACTTCACTAGATCTTATTAAATTGTATTTTTTAAACAGAAATCAGCTAATTGAAATATGTTATCAAAATCAACAACAGAAATCAAAAAGGTAGTAATATGCGGTGACTTTAATGTAAGATTTAATACATCTGATCGAACCACTGCTACATTAATTGATCTACTCACAACTTATGGCTTTGAGCAAACTGTGTTAGAAAGTACTAGATTGGACAATTGCATTGACAATATATTTATAAATTTTTCAATAGATGATTACAAGTCGTACAACACTGAACCATTTTTGTCAGATCATTTGTGTCAAATTATTGAGGTACCAATATATTCTAATATAAAAAATCAAGGGCATCAAAAACTATTTAGACCTATAACAGCTATAGGAAAGAATAAATTTCATGAAATTATATCTACGTGTACTTGGGACTTCATAGATAATTATACTCTCGACATTAATGAAAAATTTCAGTTATTTTTAAATACAATTTTAGAAGCTTATAATAAATCTTTTCCGGAAACACTAGTTCGCTTTAAAAATGCTGATTATTTTAAAAGTGCATGGTTTCACAGATAATTTGAGACAAATGCGAGATCAATCGCAATTCCTCAATGAAGTCTGCAAAATTCAAAACACAGAATCAAATAAAAAAATTAGAAATGAATTTAAATTAAGATATAGAAACGCGCTGAGAACTGAAAAAATTAAATTAAATAACAACAATATAAAAAAATCTAGTAATCCTGCAAAAACTATGTGGCAAATAATAAATTCAACCCGGAAGAAAAGTTCAATACCAAAACCACATATTGCGCCGGATGATTTCAACATATTTTTCATTAATGTCGCTGGAGATACCATTGATGGACTTCCTAAATTAAATATTGAACCATTACATCATGTCAATCTAGTAAACACCACTGAATCTTTCTGTTTTCGTGAAGTCACATACAACGAAGTAAGAGATATCCTGAATTCTTTAAAAAACAGTAATAGTAAAGATGTGTATGGCCTAAATACTGATTTAATAAAAAGAATAAAAAATGTTATCTTAATTCCCCTAACCAAGTTAATAAACATATGTCTCAGGACCGGTGTGTTTCCAGATATACTTAAAATAGCGGCTGTTGTTCCAGTTTTCAAAAAAGGTGATATTGAGGAAATAAGTAATTACAGACCAATTTCATTGCTTCCAATCATTTCAAAAATCCTTGAAAAAGCCATAAAAAATCAAATAACTGAATACCTAGAAAATAATAAAATACTATTCAAACACCAATTTGGATTTCGTGGAAACCTCTCGACAACAGATGCTATTTTAAAATTTACTGAACACACATTAGAATGTTTTGAAAAAGGCCACAACTCTGCTTCTTTGTTCTG
This sequence comes from Leptura quadrifasciata, assembly GCA_963675555.1. Taxonomy (NCBI): domain Eukaryota; kingdom Metazoa; phylum Arthropoda; class Insecta; order Coleoptera; family Cerambycidae; genus Leptura; species Leptura quadrifasciata. The sequence continues at coordinate 22,901,802 of OY776681.1, read as the reverse complement.
CGACCTCAGTAAAGCCTTTGACTGCGTGTCACATACCTTACTGGTTCAAAAATTATCCAAATATAATTTCAGTAAAACAAGTATCTCACTTATTAAATCCTACCTAGAGAAACGTAGACAAATAGTCAGTCTGAATGGAATAACATCCGAGGAATTATATATTAGATCTGGAGTACCACAGGGCTCAATTCTGGGACCTGTCCTATTCCCAATCTATATTAATGACTTGCCAAATGCACTTCAAAAAATCACTTGCATATTTTATGCTGATGATTCAACATTTCTAATGTCTGACCCAAACTTGGATAACTTGATGTCAAATTGTGATGATGCGCTCACGGAGGCTGAAAAGTGGTTTACGTCTAATTTTCTAGCACTTAATGCTACTAAAACAATAAAAATGGTCTCAAGTACACGTGATATGAGCAACATACCAAATAATCCCACAAATACAAAATTCTTGGGGGTCTTCATTGATCCATATCTGCGTTGGGATGCTCATACTGAATATATTGCTGAACAGCTGACGAGAAATATATACTGTCTAAGGCAATTGTCTAGTTCAGTATCTCTAAACGTGCTAAAAACAGCGTACTTTGCATTGTGTCATTCGCGATTGTCTTATGCAATCCTTGCCTGGGGGCACTCAGCTGGTAAACACAGACTCTTTGGTCTTCAGAGGAGAGCTGTCAGGATTGTGGGTGGTGTGGGTTATCGCGATGATACTAAGCACCTCTTTATTGCACTTAACATACTAACCTTGCCTTGCATATACACATTAGAATGCATTACGTACGTACACAATAATTTAAATAATTATAACACTCATGCCGATTTCCATCAATATGAGACAAGATACAAAGATACTATATGTCCCGATTTTACAAGACTTACCCGGGGACAAACTGGTGTTAAACACTATGGCATCAAAATCTATAATTTATTACCCGATAGCATGAAAGCTTTGCCTCCAACAAAGTTCAGAACGATTAAAGTTTTTTTTCTAAAAAATGAATTTTTCTCTCTAGAGGAAATTGAATGTGAAATTGCAAATATAAGACAGTAATTAAACTGCAATTTTTGTCATGTTTGTGTAATTCTTTTATTTGTGTATCTTTTATTAGTATCTGTTACCTGTTTCCTAAAATTGTTCATATACATTCTTGTGATATTTTTTATGCTCTTATCTAAATTTGTGTAAAAAACTTTTTTATGACGTATGTACATTTTTTATAAGTTTAACATAAATAAAATATTCTATTCTATTCTATTCGGGAAAATCCAGCCCCGATACCCTTACTGTTCCTAACATATATTAACGATTTGCCCTTATATATAGAATATTCAAAAACAATATTGTACGTTGACGACACCACAATAATCCTTGGAAATAAAGATAAAGTCATTTTGCAAATAAAACAGAGCAATCAGTAAACAATATAGTAAAATGGTTAAATGAAAATGGCCTTATGGTAAATTCTTAATAACTGAAATTTTACACTGATCCGCTCAAAGCGATGCCTTTAAAATAAACATAATAGACTGTGAAATAACATTAGAAAATAGTACAAAGTCTGTATAGATAATTCTAATTAGCAAGAACAAATAGAACATTTTAAAATAATCAAAAATGCTACAGCGTCAGAAAAAGTACTTTTACCTCCGCTACTAATTGCAACGCACAGCCGTCTGAAATGTTTAACTTTTATGTCGTGAAATGTGTTAAGAAATATCATGTTTTTCTGACGTTTGAAAAAAAAGTAGCATGCTTTATCGGAGTAAAAGCCACTGTTACTCTTAATAAAACAATATACTATTTTCTTTACGAATAATTATCAAATATTGCCGTACAGAGCAGATGGTTATTGTGCTAACCCACTATTCAGTCAGTGAAATAAAATCCTCTTCCAGTTCTCATTTATTAAAACCATAACAATAACAATACTTTTTAACAACAATATCAAAATGTATTCATCATTCTGACAGCCGTCAAAATTTCCTCATAGTTCTCTATTCTCAACTATATTCGCGCACTTGCCCTAACTGTTTGTCCGTCAACCATTCATTCAAAGGATGCCCACACTGGTCTCCACAGTTATTATGTTCGTTATTATGGTTAATATATACCATGCATTATTTAAGATGGTATTGAATTCTGGGGAAATAGTAGTAGGCCGATAGAAGTGTCTAAGATTCAAAAAAGTGCAATTAGAATTATCACTAAATCCATGAATACAGACCTTACCCTGTTTGTATATTTACAGATTTGCAACTTGTGTTTGTAATAACATAAATTTGTATCAACGTAACTTACAAAACCACACATATGACACAAGACATACAATACAGTTGCAACCAACTAAGAATAAAACAGCAAAGTTTGAAAAAGGTTTATATTATTCTGAAATAAACATTTATAATAAACTTCCCGATCTCATAAGAAATGCAAATACAATATACTATTTCAAACATTTGCTAAAAAAGTTTCTACAAACCTATGCGTTTTATTCTATAAACGACTACATAAATACATCATAATAAATAACTTCGTTCTATAGGTAAGACAATTTTGTTATGTCTCTGAAATGATTTCTTTTTTTATATTCATGACTTTTAATACACGCCTTTCTTTGACTCATATGTTATATATTTTTTAACGTTTTTTTAGAAATTTTGAACTGTCGTGCTTACTGTTAATAAATAATATTATATTTTTTTCAATAAACCTAGTCTTTATAAGCACGGAGACTTCTGATGTAATATGTAGTAATTAGTATAAAATATATCTTTATTATCTACGTATTTTAAATTAAATATAGCTAGTAAAAAATACTTTAACAACTACGAGATCCACCTTTATATGAATATCTAAATTGTATGTTTTATTAGTTGTAATTTATAGAATACTATTATCCTTGTAATTCGCAATTTCTAACGTAACTGACAATGCCTGTACTGTTATAACAGTCTAGTTGGGAAATAAAGATTATTCTGTTCAGTCCTGCTCTGTTCTGCTCTGCTCTGCTCTGCTCTACTCTGCTCGGATCTGCTCCGCTCTGCTCTATTATGTTCTAGTCTGTTCCGTTTGACATTTATTTAAGGTAAATAGTTGTCTTTATTTATATAAATCTTGAAAATTTTATATACTGTTCTATTTCAACTGCTGATGCTGGTTACAATGAATTTCTAGGTATAAAAATGATAACATTTCAGAGATATTAGACTGTCTTCATCATATCCACTAATAAAGCAATTGAAAACAACTAACTAACAACTAACATGAAAAACACTTTTTCATTTTAACCTTTGTGCTCGATTTCTAATAGATATGGTTTTGTATTCAAATAAAATATTATTTTGGCATAATTAATTTCTCTGCAAAATATACAAACTTTATCATCATGAATAAAAACATTAATGTAATTGATTAGAGATTTTATCCAGCAATTAACAGAATGCCCTTATAGCTGGGTTTTATAGCTTTAAATTATAGAACATATAAATCCCGGTGACAAAAGTGATTGTAAGCATTTTCAATAGATTGCCTGAAGTTAGAATATCCTTGAGTAGTGAGGTTCTACTTAACAATATATTATTAACAATTAAAATATTCAAATTATTTGATTTACTGAAATAAACAAATTACAACAAACATATCTTTTTATTAAAACATGATGCAAACTCATCTGTAAAATCTTTATCTTACTATAAGGAATGTAACCAGACTGCAACCAACAGCTACTTTCCGGGCGATGTGCCTCGCTGAGCGCTAAATTACAAGTTACAAGCCAAGCGTTAAGTGTAATAATTGCATATTACCATCAAAACATCGAAGCATTAGCGTTTTGATGGTAATATGCAGTTAAACTTTTTGCCGAGTCCCAGTTTATTCTATGTCCGTTTTCCCAAGCATGTTAACAAATCTTTGATTTCTGAATTTCATTATATATAATGTAATTCTTGTGCTCATCCAACCTCACACTGAAAGGTCTGGATGACTCACCCACAACATTTATCACATTCGCACGGGATATTGTAAATACAGTTTTTTGAATTCTGCTCCCTGTTTATCGGTTTTGTTTTTATTAAAATAGATCTTAAAGTATTCCCCGTTGGAAATATCGTCCTAACATCAAATTTGTCAGCTATATGGCGTACCTTTTCCGATAGTTCGTATACATAAGGAATTATTGCTGTATAATGACATTCAGGTTTTTGATTGTCCCTATTTTCAACATTTATGAAAACTCTATCAACAAAAGCTTCAGGATATTGATTTTGTACTAGAACCTCTTTGATAAATTGTTTCTCGTTATTTAATATTTCATTATTAGATGAAACTATTTTGGCCCTATCGTATAAACATTTTACAACACCCCTTTTAACATTAATTGACTGATTTGAGTTAAAATTTAGATATCTATTAGTATGTGTTAGTTTTCTATAAACGCTTGTTTCAATTGTAATAAATAGTAAGGAACCATCTATTAAATTCAAAGAAGTAGAACGTAGGAATAAACTACCGTTTTTAGATGTTTTAATTAGAAGGGTAAATAATACATTTGAAACAAGCGTTTATAGAAACCAACACATACTAATAGATATCTAAATTTTAACTCAAATCAGTCAATATATGTTAAAAGGGGTGTTGTAAAATGTTTATACGATAGGGCCAAAATAATTCTATCTAATAATGAAATATTAAATAACGAGAAACAATTTATCAAAGAGGTTCTAGTACAAAATCAATATCCTGAAGCCTTTGTTGATAGAGTTTTCATAAATGTTGAAAATAGGGACAATCAAAAACTTGAACGTCATTATACAGCAATAATTCCTTATGTATACGGACTATCGGAAAAGCTACGCCGTATAGGTGACAAAATTGATGTTAGGACGATATTTCAAACGGGGATTTAAGATCTATTTTAACAAAAACAAAACCGATAAACAGGGAGCAGAATTCAAAAAACTGTATTTACAATATCCCGTGCGAATGTGATAAATGTTATATGGGTGAGTCATCCAGACCTTTCAGTGTGAGGTTGGATGAGCACAAGAATTACATTAGAAAGAATGAAATTCAGAAATCAAAGATTTGTGAACATGCTTGGGAAAACGGACATGGAATAAACTGAGATTCGGCAAAAATTTTAACAAAAGAAGCAGATACCAAAAAAAGAAAAAATAAAGAATCAGCAATAATCTTATTAAATGAAGATAAGCGCGTATCGAATTGTTCCGTAGATATTTGTACAACCTGGCTACCGATGTTAAAAGAAGAACTTAACAAACTCAACATTATCTAAAAGAAAATATCGTCAGTTCTATGTTCTGTGTAAGTAGTAAGTATCTATGGAAATAACATAAACAGAATCTTAAAGCTGTGTATTTGACATACACAGCAAAAGAAGAGTTCTTCCAAAAAAGCTTTGAAAACGGAAAGAGATTACTTTCCGAAATGTCAGCAAAATACATTATTTCTGTGTTTATTCCGATTTATATTATTTGCACAACATAACCTCTGACTGTTCCTTTGGCGTAAACGTAACGGACGCTGAGGCTTTTTTCCAATAATTCTATTATTTTGTAGATTTGGTGATTTGTTTTTGAAGAGGATAATAATACATGTGGTAGAAATCCCAAATAATAGGAAAGAATATTATTCATTTTATTATGCTCTTAAAAATAAAAAAATTTGGAACAAAAATATGCGGGTATTGTCTGAAAGTTATTTGTGGCATTCTATGAATATTCTTTCCTAAGTTAATTAACTTTTATTCATCTATATTATCGCCCACTTTATACATAATAATTTACCCCCTTTCGATAATTTATTTATGTAATCTTAGTTACACTGTCAGTCAAACAATTATTACAAGATGCAACTCAGTAAGGCATGAATTATTGAATCCACCATGTACCCTGTCAAGTGTTCAGTTATATCAGAACTAATGTAAAAAACACCCGTCTTGCCTTCACGACCGTAACAATTTTGAAATGTTGAATGATATTTTTGATCAGAGGTCGACGTACAGCACAGAAGACTGGCAGGAGGACGGCATAGGGATATCAAATATTCATGCTAGTACGGCGGGTGCTGTATCGACCGACAATCAACCCCTCTCACCCCAAATCACCCCACAACTACGCCAGGTGAGCGTACATAGTAAAGTTTAGTATACTGTGAGGGTTTCCATCTGATTAGCAGGTGTTAGATCCAACCTACACTAACTTATTAATTGTTGACAGTTTATATATTTTCATTGAAGTAATTATACCTTTACCATTTGATATTGATTTATATAAACACATGGTTGATAAGTAGTTTGAATTGGCTCTCCATGGAAAGAAATACTGATTATCATAGTATCAGTTTAAGAAATTAATAACAGAACTGTAGTATACATTTAGGAACTATATAAAATACAAATATGCAATGACGTAATGTACATTCCAGCCTCTAATTATTCTTTAATGTGCACTTAGAATTAGTGAATATTCATCTACTTCAGATATGGAAACAATGTGTCAATAACTCAGCAACGTAAGAATTATCTCTAGTGTTTTATGTGCCTTTAAGAAAATAAATGTGTGTATAATACGGTGGCATAGATTTTATTTCATGGATTATAAAATATACTAGCAATATACCGGGTGTTAGAAAAATATGGGAACGGTAGAAAATGTCGAACAGTTTGCATCAAATCGAAAAATAAAAAAGTACGTGTCAAAAATATTTCAAAAAACTATCTACTGATGCCAAAATGACCTCCCCACCCACCACCCTGTGGGTGGGGCGAGGGGAAACTTTAAAATTTCAAATAGAAACCCCCATTTTTTATTTCGGAATCGGATTTTACGGTAAAAAATACGTGAATTTTATTCCGGACATTTTTTTCGATTCTTGCATGATGTCGCTGTTATCGCAAAAAATGAGAAGAAAACATTACTGTTTCAAAAGTAGCGTTTTGTGCCCATAAAAAAACGTCCAATTCAAAAACTGAAAAACACGTATTTGTTATTTTTACAAAATCTATCCAATGACGTTGGATTCGACTCTCCCACCCCTAACCCAGTGGGTGGAGCGGGGGTCAACTTTGAAATTTGTAATGAAAATCCCTATTTTTATAGCGGATTCGGATTCTACGGCCAAAAATACGTGAATTTTATATGGGGCAATTTTTTCGATTCTCGCAAGGTGTCGCTGCAATCGCACAAAATTGAAATAAATCTTAAGCGTCCATAAGTTTTTTAAATATTTACAAACTTTAGCTACTCGTGTTGACAAAAAAAACATTCAGTTTAAATAACAATATCTGTGATATCTTGGTTTTTATTAATGTTTTTCTAAAGTGTTTTTAATAACAGTATTTGTTTTGTGAAATTTCTACGAGAACGTTCAGTTCCTTCCAACTTTTGTAGACGCAGGAGCGCACTTTTGTACGGAAAAAGTTATTTAATTTTTCATTAGTTCTCGCGTTTTTTTCTGTATAATGGTTACTTTAACAGAGGAAGAGAGAGTTTCTCTTTTAATGATGCGAGTGTGGGGATAAAAAAAGGTCATATGATGAAGTTGTGATTTTATTCAACGAAACTTTCCGTATAGATCAAGTGGGAATTTCGAAATCTACTGTGTGTCGTACCATCAAAAAATTCCTAGACACAAGGACAAATAAAAATCGCCCAAAATCTGGATGACCAAAATCTGAAACATCGGAAGTGGCCCAGGCATTTGTTGAAAATCGAAAGTTATCAATCACAAAAGCCAGTCAACAGCCTTGATATGAGTGCATTTTCAGTTCATAAGAATTTGAAACTTTTGAAATTTCATCCTTACAAAATTCACCTTCACCAAGAGTTCAATGAAGATGATTTTGATCGGCGGCTTGAATTTAGTGAATTAATGATGGAAAGGAGTAACCAAAACCCAAATTTTTTGTCATATCTATTTGCCTTCTCAGATGATGCAACTTTCGAACTCAGTGGAAAAGTTAATCGCCATAATTTCAAATATTGGAGTGACCCCCACCCTCACCCTCACTGGATGCTTGAAACACACACGCAGTATCCACAAAAATTAAATGTTTGGGCGGGAGTTTTCAGGGACCGAATCATAGGACGGTTTTTCATAGATGGAAATTTGAATGGAGAAAAATACCTGGAAATGTTGACAAATCAAATAGTTACCGCAATACAAGAGATTGCTGGTGATGACTTCGATAAAGTTTGGTTCCAGCAAGATGGAGCTCCTCCACACAATCGGGATATTGTTAGGACTATTTGAATGGTACTTTCGAAAATCGATGGGTAGGTCGAAGAGGAACTATTGAATGGCCAGCAAGATCTCCCGACCTCGCGCCACTTGATTATTTTGTTTAGGGCTACGTGAAGGGTAAGATTTATTTCACTAAACCTCGTGATTTGGAAGAGCAGAGGCAATGCATAATAAACATTTTTGCAGAAATACCACCTCAAATGATAAGAAGTACTATTGAAAATTTTTACGTTCGTCTCGGACAATACCAAGAAGTCAATGGGCACCATTTTGAACACCTGCTATAATCTTGAAATTAAAACCTACTAGTGTAGCAGTTAAGCTGTAAACTAATTGCCTCAACTGGCCGAAATCCTCACCTTGCCTTAAATGGCTGAGTTACCTCTTTGCCTTCACTGACTGGGATCAAGAACTTGCCTGAAGTGGCTGAATTAAGTGGTAAAACCAGTTAGTTTTTTTTTTAAATAGAGTTTTTTATTGCCCTGTAAAAAATGTAAATTGAAAAATACTGGATGCTAATAAATTTACAGAATGTGAAAAGTTGTTATAATTTCCTCACGACCGTGTAAAATCACTGTTCTCAAAACAGCTCGGGAAATATTCACTCTGAGATCAGTAGTTTTACTTTTCGTATTTTTTTAAGTATGCGTTCAAAACTTTCATGTTTCCACTCAATTTTTTTGCGATTGCAGCGACACCTTGCGAGAATCGAAAAAAATTCTCGATATAAAATTCACATATTTTTGACCGTAGAATCCGAATCCGCTATAAAAAATAGGGATTTTCATTACAAATTTCAAAATTACCCCCGCCCCACCCACTAGTGGTGGGAGAGTCGAATCCAATGTTATTGGATCGATTTCGTAAAAATAACAAATACGTGTTTTTCAGTTCTTGAATTGGACGTTTTTTTATGGGCACAAGACGCTACACTTGAAACAGTAAAGTTTTCTTTTCATTTTTTGCGATTACAGCGACACCATGCAAGAATAGAAAAAAATGTCCGGAATAAAATTTACGTATTTTTTGCCGTAGAATCCAATTCCATAATAAAAAATAGGGGTTTCCATTCGAAATTTTAAAGTTGCCCCTCGCCCAACCTACAGGGTGGTGGGTGGGGAGGTCATTTTGGTATCAGTAGATAGTTTTTTGAAACATTTTTGACCCATATTTTTTTATTTTTGGATTTGATGCAAACTGTTTCACGGTTCCCACATTTTTCTAACACCCGGTATCTGTGTGTCGATTGCCCATCTCTCTCTCACAACATTACGAAAACTAATTTTGTGTTTCGATTGAAACAAATTTCATTTAGGTGAATCCAACCATCATTCCATTGAATCAGTTTATTGTCACAATTTCTGGACAGGCTTATTTAAAAACAAGCCAATATATTTTATAAACTCATTAGTTACCTAGAACTTATATATTAACAATGTAGCAGGTTTTTCTTGTAGGTGCAGGTAAGTATAGGGTGTAAAAGAAGGTACAGCAAGTTAAAGCAAGATGTAAATTCTCCTTGTTATTTTGACTCCGACATATATTTAATTTACCGGCCGTGAGCTTGTAAAGAGATAAAATTCTTATGAACTAAGAATAATTGTTTGGTATAAAGATATATGGAGATGAAAACACATTGAGCTTTTCCAGAGTTTGTGGATATAGTAACTTCTACAACATTACGTATCAAAGATTGTAACCTGCATTCGTGAACAGATTTTAGAAGGCTTTGAGTTTCATAAACACATTATCAAGGCCTCAATGTTTACGCTGTTTATAGAGAATCCTCTCGAGAAAATTTCAGTAATCAATCAGGTAGTCTTTTTCTTTTTCTTCTACTATTCAGTCGACAGACAGATAAAATCTTACTTCAGCTTTGAACTAATCCAGTTCACTATTGGTAACATCAAGAGCTTTATGATTTTATGCAAATATATCTCGTTTATAAAATAAGTCGTGGTTTCTTTCAGTTAAATGTATAATGTCTGATTAGGTTTAAAATAAGTTATTTTTAGCTCCAATGTTGTGACTGAATCTGTTGGAATATCAATTCCCCAGTCAGCTTATATATATCCCCGTCGTTGAGATTCAAAAGAATATTTATCTATTTTATTTCTCAATTTCAAAGTAGCTGCTCAACTTCCAACGAAAGGACCTTCGAGGACTGCGTGCAAGAGGTCCTGGTTAGGTTAAAAAAATTAAATAACCTTGTAATATAACGCACAAACTAACTAATCAGTCACCAAAATTTCGTCAATTTTCCATTGTTTACACGAATATTTCATCTCTTCCTGCAAAATATAACGATCCTCAGCTTTATAAATCTATGCACTACCCCATCGTTATCCTTCGAGACATGGCTCACGTCAAATATATATGATGCAGCTATTGCACTGGCGTGTTTGTATTTTTCAGTACGAAATTTTTCTGAGCCCCTAATGCCACACAACTGGATTGTAATGTAACTTTTATTGAATAATCGTTAGTTCTCTGTTCTTCGGACAAGCGTAAATTTGTAATTGGCGTACCTCAAGATTCGGTACTAGGCTCGATCTTGTTCTTGATATACGTATCAGATCTGACGCAGAATTGCACATCATCTACTTCTTCCTACGCTGATGATCTGAAGCTGTTTTCTTCACCATCACTTGATATTCAACACTTAACCTTATCGCGCATTGGTGTTTTAATTGACTGATTCTTCTGAAATGCAAAATGTTGGGTTCTACATATGTCGAAACATAATCCGTTAACGGAAATGACCTTATAACCGAATTAGAGCAGAACGACCTTGGTGTTGTAGTGACAGACTCATTGTTGGAGTGCTCATGTTACCAAAGTAGTTGAAGTGCAATCAGTTAATTTATATGGCGAAGGTCTTTCCAAGATCTTACAATCGACTCATTTCTCAAAATTTACAACTCGCACAAATCTTGAGTTTGCTGTAGTCATATGGTTTCGTGTTTTAAGAGCAACAGCAGGTCTAAAAAGACGTGCAACAAGCTCGTCTGAGGTTTACAAAATCACACATAGCTTTTATAGATCTGAATAAAGCGTATGATAGCGTTCCATATTACAACTGTGGGTAGAAATGCAAAAAGCATAAGATCATCACTAATCCAAGCTAATCAGAGATACTATAAAGACAACAATGTTAGAGTAAAAATCGGAAATACACTCACGGAACCCTTTAGAACAACGTAGGGGTTAAGACAAGGCTGTTGCTTATCTCCAACGGTGTTTATACTTAGATCATGTTTTGAGAGGCTGGGTCCGTAAATGTCAAAACATGGATCTACAAATAGGAGATGAGTTACCATATAGCATATTTTTCGCAGGTGACCAAGTTGAGATAGCGGAAGATGAACAAGACCTGAGCTACATGATTAGGAAGCTCAATGAGGAATACGAACGCGCTGATCTCACAATGAATCTGAAGAAGTGTGAATACCTGATAGTAGGCAATGATGAATGTAGTGACCTAGATTTGAAAAATGGGAATATTAAAGGCGTGGAAAAAAGCAAATACTTAGGAGTCATCTTAAACAAACAGGGAACAAGTAATGATGAGATTCAGGAAAGACTAAGTAAAGGAAGGAAAGATATCGGGGCCCTTAATTCATTTCTGTGGGGAAAAGATATTAAAGAAGAAACGAAAAAGCTCATTTACAAGACCATTGTCCAATGCGTCACTATATATCCTGCGGAAGTTTGGGACCTAAGTGAAGTGAAAAGAGAAAACTTCTATCCAAGGAGATGGAATACTTAATACAAAGCTGTAAAACATCGATACCTGAAAGAATTCGAATCGAGATCATTAGATAGCATATGAACATAGAGGGAGATATTGCAGACGAAGTTGAAGGGAAACAACTGATTTGGTTTGGTCATACAAAAAGGATCCCAGAAAATAAGTGGCCCAGAAAAATCTTAGAGTGGATGCCACCCGAGAGAAGGAAAAGAGGAAGGCCTAGAAGAAGCTGGAGGGACGACGTAGATGAAGTTATGAGGGCAAGAGATCTAGAGGAGGACACCTGTTATGAAAGGAATAATTGGAAACTGGGGACGGAGGGCACAATTTAAAAAAAAAATTCACAAAATTATAATCAAAAACATCTATAGATCTGCAGTCTAACGTAATCTATCAAATACCATGTAAAAATTGTGATAAAAGGTATGTAGGTCAAACTGCTAGATACTAAATACTAGAAAAAAAGAACACATTAGGGATGTTAAGAATAAAACCAAAATGAATATCACATTTCTAGTGGAAAATTACAAAGATTTTGACCATGAATTTAATTTCGAGGAGACGAAACCAATAGGTAGACAAAATAATAATAACTCTTGTTATTTTAATCTAATTAATAGAGTAAATAATGTGTGATGTAAAATTGTCTAGGACGATATAGCCATAAGTGCACTTTTCAGTTTTTGAAGTACTGTATTTATTTGCGTTTTGTGTCACTATTTCTTTTTTATCATACAATGTTTTCGTACCTTCCCTGTTTTATACTTATGGTTTAAAGTAATAATAACATTCGTGTCACTGCTATCCACGCAAGAAGATAGTAATTTTACTCTACGTTTATTAAACCCTGTGTATCTGTGATGTTCCAGTATATTATTTATTTATTTTTATACTACACACGGAAAACTAAATATTAATGTAAGTATTATCTTAATGTTTATTATGTTGAATAATTTCGTATACTTATATAATTTTAATTATTTCTTTTTTATAATATATATTTTACTTATTTAATAACTATATTTTGTAATTATTTTTAGATAGTGACCTTAAAACAAGTAATAATTTTTAAAATTTCAATATATGTTTTTTTTTATTTTTCTTAATGTATATTTATGTTTATTTGTTATGTTGTATGGTTGTATATGTACTATTAGATGGTTTTATATATTTCAGTATCCTGAGGCTGATATTAAAAATTATCGAAACGTCAGCAAATTAATAAAGTAATTTTCTTTAATAGACTTGGACCTAACCCCAAAAGATTTTCACAAAGAATTGTTGCTGTCCAACCAATAAACACAAATAAGTCAAAATCGGGGATAAAATATCCCAAAATAAACACGTATGGACTGCAATTAATATTAAATTTGATTCGTGTAATTAAAACTCGCTTCTATCTTCACATTACAGTACCATTTCGGTTTATCAAGCTTCTGGGTCATTACAGTTCTGACCACTGATTTTTTTATAATTTAAATGAATGTGAAATATATAATCCATTTTTAAAACTTTATTTAACTCCTTAGTTCAAGGATGTCTATGGTGAGTTATGTTATGCCACTCAAAAAATCGTTAAAGATAAAATAAACTAAGCATACTAAATTTTAATGTTTCAGAATGAATGCGATAAGCAGTGTGTTTGCGATATCTCAAACATAGAAGGTTCCAGAAATACTAACAATGAAAATGATAATAATAACAACGTAACAAGAAATGTAGCCATTTTCTGCAATACCTGAGGCATTATCTTAGATTTAGAAGTTCCTAGTATAATATTCAATGGAAATTATAAACTTGTAAGAGAATCACTAAAACGGAATTAGCAAATGCTACCTCTACTATAAAAGAACAATTTATAAAAGAAACTTTGTACTTAAATTGAGTTTGATCACTGTATATAGAAATAAAATTAATCATAACGCTTCTAATCCTTTAACTCAATTTTTCGGATAAAATGAATGCTCAATCCGGCATATAATCTCTTTAATTATGTTGATAATCTATAACGTTGTATCAGAATCGTTTGTATGCATCGCCTGCAAGTGAAAACGAGGGTCGAAGTTCCCTTCTCTACTTGAACTCTAGTCAAAGCATTCATTCTCGTCTTGTAACTAACCACAGGACGTACAAAAGCTCCGCAGCTACTGCTCCGGACACCAGAGCCCTAAGGCACCACCAGTTCATTTGAATTTTCGATCACACAACGCTGCAGGCGAGTCTCCTATTTTAGGGGAAATCCTCAGGTGACGTATCTGAAATTTCCAATTACTACGAAATACTTTTTATTTTTTAAATTTTAGTTCATTTAATTTCGCCCACATTAGTAATTAAAGAACTAATGTCATTTTCAGCTATTTAAAAACGATTTTTTTATTACTGGTAGACGGTGTATTTCAAGGTCAAGTGTATTTTGTACTTAATTTTTAATAAAGGATAAATTTATTTTTTATATAAACACGTCAATTTTTAATTCTAAAATGATATTATTTGAACAAAATTTTACACCTCCCCCTTCTACCCCTTTAGAGTGATAGCTACCTATTTAAAATTTTTAAATGAGGTGAAGGTGCGTATGATACCTAATTTGGAGCTATTTGGTAACTTCTAATGCTATTTGTATCTACATTTATAATTTTTCGCAGTAGCTCAACGCTTACGCGCCCTTACCCAACTTACCTATATAATTAATGCTATAATTAAATTGCAGTACTTTCCTACCGCCTGGAAGTTAGTGATTGTTGTGACCAAATAAACCTCCCCACGATCCCGCCAGCTACAGGCCAATATCACTTCTTAATTCATTATCTGAAATTTCTGAAAAAATCATTTAAAATATAATTAACAAACATATAAATAAAAAACGTCTCATACCGACGTATCAATTTGGTTTTAGAGAGGGCCACAGCACATCGCTCGCTCTGTGCAAGGTGGTGCAGGACATTTTGCTAAGTTTCAATAAAAAACAGTGCACAATTATGCTATTATTAGATATAAAAAAAGCATATGATACCGTGTGGCAGAATGGCCTCATTTATAAATTACATAATATCTGCAAACTTCCAGAATACTTGACTGCACTAATCAGAAGTTTTATAAGCGCCTATTCGACACATAAAAGCTTATCGGCTGGTGTGCCTCAAGGGGCAATCCTTTCTCCTGTCCTTTTCAACCTCTACACCTCCGACATCCCCTCCCACCCAACGACTAACATTTTACTATACGCAGATGATGCCGTCATCTATGGGCAGTCTTTCTACGCTCAGACAGCTGCCCAGAAGATACGCTATCATCTGACGCGACTATTAGACTATTACACCGACTGTAAAATTGTAATTAACGAGGACAAGACAGAGACGGTAACCTTTAACACAAAATTTACGAACATACGGACAATAACCAAACTTAAAATTAACGACAAGGTGATAGAGGAACGGAACTCGCTCAAATATCTAGGGGTCACCCTGGATAAGAGGCTGAGTTTCGGGCCTCATATCACGAAGACACTTAACCGGACGTATGACTGTATATGTACTATGGAACTACAGCAAACAAAGAACATTAAATATTGCGGAATTGTCATAGATCAAAATTTCAAATGGACACAGGACATTCAACAATTGAACAACAAAATGCACAAGTTAGTTTGAAAATTCTACCGCCTAAAAAATATTTTGCCTTTTAATACCTTAAAGTCAGTGTATCATGCTTTAGTCGAATCAATTCTTAGATATGGAATAATAATATGGGGAAGTGCATATTCGACAAATTTGGAGTCTTTAAATACAGGGTGTTGCATCATGAGAGGGACATAGCTTAATAGG
Source organism: Leptura quadrifasciata (assembly GCA_963675555.1). NCBI lineage: Eukaryota > Metazoa > Arthropoda > Insecta > Coleoptera > Cerambycidae > Leptura > Leptura quadrifasciata. The sequence continues at coordinate 22,885,949 of OY776681.1, read as the reverse complement.
AGGTAGAGAACATCAGTGGTAACCGAAACCTCCCATAGAAATGTCTCATTGGGCCTTCATTACGAAGTTACAGGGTGTTAAATAATTTTTGGCCAAACCTGTTTTTTGTCATAACTTTGACAGGGAATGAAATAACGGATTCATATTTGGTACGGCTAATGTACTAACGAGCCCCAAGAGGTACATGTATAAAAAAATATATCCAGGTCCGGACTCACTATAATTTATGTTTCTTCTTTGCATCAATAAAACATCACCCTGTATATATTTTTTTGAAATTTCAATACGATATTCGAAAAGAGCAAGAAAAAACAAACAAAATGGCCTATTTCATTTTTTTGTTACACGTTCGTGGTTATTTAAATACGTTGTTAAATGTGCAAGAAAATGGATTATAGAACCCTATTAAATGAGAGGCACGTGAAATAAATAGTTTTATAACTAAAATTTGCAAAAATTCTATTGAGCCTAGGTGGTCTGGGTGAATCCTAATTCCGGCACGTTTTAAAGGTCCATTTTGGTAAAAAACTGTGGTCCTAATAAGTAATCGGGTATGAAATAACAAAATTTTTAATCAATCACAGTAGGCTTGTTCAAAGTGACAGATAACAAAAAGAAATCTCCTAAACAGTTGAATAATTGTTTGTTAGTAATTTAATGTGTCAATAATCCGCATTTAGTTAGTGAAAACTTGTGAAAATATTTTAACTATGCCAGTAAAATTTACAAACGTGGAATATGCTGACATAATATTCATCTATGGTTTCTGTAATGGAAATGGTAGGTCGGCGGAAAGAGAATATCGGCTGCGTTTTCCTGGTCGTCGATGCCCTAATCATAAAACCTTTAGTACGGTGTTCCAGTATGCAAGACAACACGGATAGTTTCCTACTTCTGCAGTTGTGGAGCGTGTTTTACAACAAGGTGTGCAGGAACAAAACAATATTATAAACGTAGTTCAAGAAAACCCAAATATGAGCACTAGACGAATCAGTTTGGCAACTGGTATTCCTCATTGGCGAGCATGGAGAACCCTAAAAAGAGAACGTTACCATCCATATCATATCCAGCAGGTACAGCGTCTTCAACAAGGCGACGATATCCCCCGCCTGGCATTTTGTCATTGGTTGTCTAACCATCGCCCAGTCATTTACAGAGCCTTATTTACAGATGAGGCACAATTTACAAGGGATGGAGTAAACAATTCACGAAATAATCATAAATGGGCACAGGAAAACCCACATGCGGTACGCCAACGCCGTTCGCAACACAGGTTTTCTGTAAATGTTTGGGTCGGACTTGTGAATAGACATTTGATAGGGCCACATTTTTTTGAAGAAAGATTGAGTGGTGAAATTTACTTTGATTTTCTTCAAAACATTTTACCGAATATGTTAGAAAATATCGGTATAAGAGGCATGTTGTTTCAGCATGATGGGGCCCCACCACATTTTAACCTTCAAGTAAGAGAACACTTAAACAATGTGTATCCTAATAGATGGATTGGACGCGGGGGTCCACATGAATGGCCACCAAGATCTCCTGATTGTAACCCTTGTGATTACTTTTTATGGGCCCACTTAAAAAATGTGGTTTATAGCATTGAAATTGAAAGTAGACAACATTTAATACAGCGCATCGTTACAACCTGCGACGAAATACGGAATAATCCAGAAATGATACGTCGAGCAATTGGTGACCTTTCTAAACGCGCAAGAAAATGCACAGAATGAGGGGGAGGACATTTTGAAAATTTACTTTAGTGTCAATTACGTTTTATTTTTAAACATATTTAGTTATTGTTTTGTTATTTATTGTTAATTGAATGGAAAATATTTTATTTATTTAAATTTTAGTTTGTTCTCTTTTCCGATTTTTATTAAGTATAAAATGTTGATGATTTTCTTGATCAAAGTAACTGGTTGCTTAGGCCTAAATGGTTTAAATTATCTGTCACTTTTATTCTTTGAACAAGCCTACTGTGATTGATTAAAAATTTTGTTATTTCATACCCGATTACTTATTAGGACCACAGTTTTTTACCAAAATGGACCTTTAAAACGTGCCGGAATTAGGATTCACCCAGACCACCTAGGCTCAATAGAATTTTTGCAAATTTTAGTTATAAAACTATTTATTTCACGTGCCTCTCATTTAATAGGGTTCTGTAATCCATTTTCTTGCACATTTAACAACGTATTTAAATAACCACGAAGGTGTAACAAAAAAATGAAATAATCCATTTTGTTTGTTTTTTCTTGCTCTTTTCGAATATCGTATCGAAATTTCAAAAAAATATATACAGGGTGATGTTTTATTGATGCAAAGAAGAAACATAAATTATAGTGAGTCCGGACCTGGATATATTTTTTTTTATACATGTACCTCTTGGGGCTCGTTAGTATATTAGCCGTACCAAATATAAGTCCGTTATTTCATTCCCTGTCAAAGTTATGACAAAAAACAGGTTTGGCCAAAAATTATTTAACACCCTGTAATTTCGTAATGAAGGCCCAATGAGACATTTCTATGGGAGGTTCCGGTTACCACTGACGTCCTCTACCTCCTATTAAGCTATGTCCCTCTCATGATGCAACACCCTGTATATCTCAAAAACACATAAACATTGTAAACTGCTACTTTCCAGAAGTCTGGAAAATTTATAGGATTTCTCCGGTATTCAAAAAGAAATGATAGATGTGCTATTGAAAACTATAGGCCAATATATTGTGGAATTTTAGTAAATTATTTGAAAACGTAATATACCATATTCTCTTTAATCACGTCAAATATCAAATTTGCCTCGATCAACACGGATTCATGCCAAATCGCTCTACCACCAGCAATCTGATGTGCATTACTCAATTCATAGCTGAACAGTTGGATGCTGGAGGCCAAGTAGATGTCATTTATACAGATTTCTAAAGCCTTCGACAGACTGGACCACATAATTTTGCTGAACAAGTTATCCGAATTTGGACCAACTGAGCACTTCCTAAACTTTTTTGAATCCTACTTGGTAAATAGACGACTAAATGTATAATACCGTGGATTTTGATATATGGATATCTCGGTGACATCAGGTGTTCCCCAAGGTTCTGTGCTTGGGCCATTGCTCTTTAACATTTTTGTAAATGATATCGTCATTGGCTTACACTGCAAGACATTACTTTATGCCGATGACCTAAAAATTTTTACATCTATCACTAGTGCAAAAGACTGTGTGCAAAACGATCTTGTACAACTATGGTGTTGGTGTAGCGTAAACAATTTACAGTTAAATATCTCAAAGTGTAGCTTTATGATATACACTCGTGCACAAAATCCAATAAAATTTATCTATACAATTAATGATGAAGAACTGAAAAGCTGTGGTCATTTTAAACATCTAGGAGTAATATTCGATCCAAAGTTATCTTTTATTAGCCATATCAATCAAGTCACCGCTAATTCCTTCAAAAATTTAGGTTACATTATCCGCAATTGTGAAGAATTTAACGAAAATACACTGAAACTTCTCTTTAATTCATTTGTGAGGTCAAGACTTGATGAATATGCTTCAATAGTCTGGAGTCTTGGTTATGAAAACCATAAATATAGCATTGAAAAACCTCAGAGGCGTTTTCTTAAATACCTCTGGTTCAAAAGTTCTGGAAATTATCCAGAGAGAGGCTTTCCACATTGTGACTTATTACATAGATTCAACACGAGTGATCTTCAACTACGTCGGGCGTATTCCATTCCATTTTAAGATTTTAAATGGCACTGTTGACTGCCCTGAAATTCTTAGTTGCATTAGATTTCATGTTCCTAATTTTCTCGCATTCGTCTCTATTCTATTTGCCTGCACCAAGAACAAATTTGCTGCTATTTTCTCCAATGCACGTATGTGTTCCAACTATGATTCTTTAATAATATAGATATTTTTAATACTAGTATATCCAAAATGCGAAATGTGGTTCTCAATTCTGCACAACAAGTGTAGCTTCTAAACTATTAGATTACAACGTTTAGGACTATACTAATCATAGATTTATTTTGTTAATTTTTATTATCATTTAATTGTTTCCTTTAGTTAAGTTATTTAGTTTTAGTTATTATTTAGTTTTCTTTTTATGTTTGTAAAATTCCTGCCCTATAATTGGATTTCTGTCTGGGCAGTCGTAACCAAAATAAAAATAAAATAAATATTTGAATATATTTTAATCCATCCCATAGGAATTATTTAATTATCTAAGTTTCTGAATTATTTATGACTGTGACTCATCATATGAAATTTTAATTAAACACTTTGCATTTACAACAATGCTATATAAAGGTTGCCGAATAATTAATAAAACGGTATTAATCTACTTTGGTAACATCAATGAAAATGGCAATTACGATCTCATTTTTTCATAACCTACCTGAGTATGGACTAAAACTTTATCCAATTTAAATCTAATAAAACAAATATAAACGCACGTGCGTATGAAAACGAAGAATAAAATGATGGCAAGGTTTTTAACTCAATTGGCTCTTGACCTTCCCTTTGACGTCGCATTTGATTGTTCTTGAGTAACAAAGGGCTCTCCTGGGTTTTACACCCTCGCAAAACAGCCCATGCATATTCTAGGGCATGATCAGACCCTCGTTTATATTTCAAAATATTTATTTTGCTAAATATGTGAAACGAATTTTAATAAGAATCGATTCGCGTTCAATCTGGCTTGAACTTCTCTTTTTATTTTTACTTTGTTTTTTATGTGCTAGAATCTTGAAAACTATTACTAATAAATAATTTTGAATAAAGAACAAAGTTGCAACAATTTTTCTTTCTTTAATATCCTACATCTACGATACCTTTCACGAAATATTTAATACTAATATTCTTTTTAAACTTAATATAATAGTCTAATTAATTTTCCAAGTTGCTGACCTTGCTTATGCAGCAGTTACTTGTCGTGTTAAAATAGTTTTCGCATTGCAACTCCAGATGCTGCCTATTTGGTTACTGAAAGTCACGTCGAGTATAAAATTGTTCAGTATTTCGGTTTTTTTTTTAATTTTTAGAGGTAAATAGCTGCGTAGTGAGAAATTTCAATAGAAATTGCATGAAATTTAATATTTAAAAAATAGTATATTATTTTATATGGAGTAAAAATGATTTTTTTTGCTTCGAGGATGTACCTTGGTAGGCAAGAAAAAACGAGATATAAAAACCGCTACCCAAGAAATCATTACTTCCACATCCGGATTTTGTATCCAAGTCTTATACACGCTAAATCCCAATGTAATATTTTACTCCCTTTAATAATAGGGCGGGGGGCAATGGGGGTGGAAGAGGAGGTGGCTAATGCCAAAATGAATTTTAAAGGCCCTTGGTTCTCGTACACATGCTAAATCCCAATTTAATTTTTTACTCCCTTTAATAATAGGGTGGGGGTGGCAATGAAGGTGGTAAATGGGGTGGCTACCAAATTTTTTTTAGAAGCCCCTGATTCTCTTATACACATCAAATGCCTATTTAATTTTTTACTCCCTTTAATAGGGTGGGGGTAACAATGGGGGCGGTAGAGGGGTAGCTAACGCCAAAAAATTTTTTTGACGTTTCGTTCTTGTATACACACTAAATCACATTTTAATTTTTTTACTCCCTTTCATAATAGTGTGGGGGTGGTATTGGAAGTGATAGTGGGGGGTGGCTGATGCCAAAAAAAAAATTTGAGACCTTGGCTTTTCGTGCATGCCACAAATTGCAATTTTATGGACTCTTACCTGCTTGCTTTGCCTATTTAGTACCCTTATTTACTCCCGAACCCCGCAAACGAAATTAGATCAAAGTATAATATAGTTCGAGATCTCGTTATAGTACTTTAAGATCTATTTTAACAAAAACAAAACCGATAAACAGGGAGCAGAATTCAAAAAACTGTATTTACAATATCCCTTGTGAATGTGATAAATGTTATGTGGGTGAGTCATACAGATTTTTCAATGTGAGGTTGGATGAGCACAAAAATTACATTAGAAAGAATGAAATTCAGAAATCAAAGATTTGTGAACATGCTTGGGAAAACGGACGTAGAATAAAGTGGGACCGGTAATAATTTTAACAAAAGAGGCAGATAACAAAAAAAGAAAAATTAGAGAATCAGCAATAATCTTATTAAATGAAGATAAGTGCGTATCCAATTATTCTGTAGATATTTGCACAACCTGGCTACCAATGTTAAGGAAAGAGACTACTTTCCGAAACGTCAGCAAAATACATTATTTCTGTGTTTATTCCGATTTATATTATTTGTAAAACGGAACCTCTGACTGTTCCTTTTACGTAAACGTCAGAGGCGCAGAGGCGCAGAGGCTTTTTTCCAATAATTCTATTATTTTGTAGATTTGGTGATTTGTTTTTGAAGAGGATAATACATGTGGTAGAAAACCCAAATAACAGGAAAGAATATTCATAGATTGCCACAAATATAGTCTAGTATACTTTAACTTGGCGTGTGTATGTATGAGTTAATATTTCCGTACGATTTCATTTTCTCTTGTACACAAAGATCTAGAAATATTGTCCACGTAGACAATGTTTCTGGACTATTGCTTTAAATTTGTGTACAATATGGAAGAAAATGAAATCGTACGGAAATATTAACTCATACATACACACGCCAAGTTAAAGTATACTAGACTATAACTTTCAGATAATATTAAGAAACATACATTTGGAACGCCAGTAAGCCATCAATATGAAACAAGAAATAGATCTAAAAACGCGTATCAAACTCCAAAATACAATAAAACAATCTGTCAGAAACAACTCAATTTCAATGGAATTAAATTATACAACCATCTACCGGAATATATTAAAGTCCATAATAAAAAGAAATTCAAAAGGACATGTAAAAAGTATATAACAGATAATTATACTACACTAGTCTAACTATTGGCCTAATAATAAATCCTTCCCCCGTTAACTTCCAATTCGAAAATAAAGATAATAAAATATAATAAATTTAAATGTCATTAATTATATTTTCTCATTGTCTTCCTCTGTCTAAATTATTTCACTTTATATAATATTATCACTTTCTATTATAACTACAAACCTATAAATCGTAATATTCCTAGAAATGCAACGCATATTAATGTATGAACAAAATGTTAAATACTGCTAGACAGAATACGAGGTCCGTGTCAGAACACATAATGTTAATAAATATAATTGTAAAAATTAATAACAAATATATTAACTATATAATTACAAAAAATGTACAACTTCTACAAATGTTGCAGTAATAAATAATAAATAAAAAACAAATAAATAGTAATTTCTATTTAATTTATTGGAGTATGTGGCATAATTTTCTGTTTTGTATTGATATTACAGGAGCTTTACAATATCTAAAAACGCATATTTTAATATTTTATTCCAAATAATGTTTTATATTTTGATATCGCCCGGTCTATTAGATTTTTTTTGTCTGCACATTATAAGAAAATATAATTTTGTTTCCAATCAACATTGCATTAAGACGGAACATTTTTAGATCTATTTTTAGTACTTAGAAGAGGCGAAATAAAACCTGGAGCACTTTTTATTTTTGCTAAAAGGTAAATGTCAGTTAAGAAGAAGAGGATCGCGAAATGGGAAAATTCAGAGGAATTAAATTAATACTTTTTATATCACTTTCAGAAACACTAATATATCCACAGGGAGCTTTACTATATTCCTACCTGGTTAAAAATAGCTATGTGTTCAGCTCTCAACAGACAGGTATTGATCACGACTGAAAGGCACTCCCTATACTAAACTCCTCCGACTGAAAACCCGCCTACAACTCCGCCCATTCTAAAGTTCGATCGAACTTTCAAAAGTTCACAAAAAGGTCACTAGTATTTTATTTGACTAATGTCTAACAGCTTAGTACCGATACCTCTGAGGTAAAAATGAAAGAACACTTGGGGCTTTCAGACTATTGACGAATTGTCCAACTCTTAAATTACAAAAAATATATTTTCTTCTAAACTCTTTCTGGATACCCATTCATGTTGGGATGATTTCATGACGAGTAAATATATGTATACTTTCTTTATACTTAAAAAAAAAATTAATTCCTTTTGCAGTTTCGAGCTGTTGGCTCTCGTGGTTGGTGTTTGTTGCAATCGAATCATTAGCGTTCTGTTGGAAATATACAATTATTACACTTAACGCGCCAGGCTTGTAACTCGTAATTCAGCGCTCGGCGGGGCACATAGCCCGGAGAGTAGCTGTTGGTTGCAGTCTGGTTACTTTCCTCATAGTAAAATAAGAATTTTATAGACTAAAAATATTATGTTTTAATATTCTGCCCTCCAAAAGCACATTTGAATTATGCCAAACCCAGTCAGGCTATTTATTTTTCGATTGCAACAGACACTGAACCGCTAGATGGCGCCTGCTGATTACTTTACATGTCGCTATCCTATGGATACCGAGATGTACCAAATAGTCCAAGGATCCTCGTGTCGGTCGTCACATGCCTAACTTGCACTGACGAGAGCCAACAGCTCGAAACTGCAGTCTGCAAGTGGTGTGGGACAACGGGCACAAGAGCTCCTTTAAGTAGGATCAGTCTTTCGGCTGGTGTTTGTTGCAATCGAAGCATTATTGTACTGTAGGTAATATACATTGTATATATTATATTACATTGTAATAATTGTATATTATACAATTATTACACTTAACGCGCCAGGTTTGTAACTTGTAATTCAGGGTTCGGCGGGGCACATAGCCTAGAGAGCAGCTGTTGCTTGCAGTCTGGTTACGTTTCTTATAGTAAAATAAGGATTTTATAGAGGAGTTTGCGACTAAAGATATTACGTTTTAATAAATAATATATAAGTAAACACTACAGAAATTAGAATGAATTAATGAAGTAAATTGTCTTTAAGCATAGCACGTAAAACTAGTAAAATGATTGGTAATTCATCGTACCAGTGAAGTGAACTGGATCTGGTTAATAATGTTGTTTTAAGAGGTCGATGAAATCGTTCAACCACACCATTGCTTTGTGGGTGGATATGCGGTTGTATGAATTCGATGAAAACTTTGAAAATTCATGAAACATGTTTGATTCAAATTGTGTTTCCTTGATCAGTAGTGACTGTCAAAGGAATACCAAAACGACAAATGTAATTCTGAAATAATATTCTAGCGTCGGTTTGTGCAGAAATATTGTAGGCCTCTGGCCAAGTGATCGTTCGGTAACTATAAGAATATAATAAATGGACCAATTAAATTTATATGTATATGTTCAAACCAAGCTTTGGGAACAGAAATCTGATATTGGAGTTCTAGTGTGTTCTAGTTTTACAATTAAGACAAGTTTTGCCCATAAAATATAGTTTGACTTCATTTTAGGCCATAAGTAATTGGCTGTAATAAGTTTTTTTAGAGGCACGGATCCCTGGATGAGTTAAATTATGAAAGGCATCAATAATCGGACATTGTAAAGATTCTGGAACGAATGGCCGACATTTAGAATTAAAAATGTCGCACCAAATTTTGTCATCAGAGTTGGGAATTAAAATTTGTTGTAAATTGTATTCTGATTAAAACATAATATTTCAGTCGCAAACTTCTCTATAAAATCCTTATTTTACTATAAGGAACGTAACCAGGCTGCAACCAACAGCTACTCTCCGAGCTATGTGCCCCACCGAGCGCTAAATTACGAGTTACAAGCCTAGTCAGGCTATTTATTTTTCCATTGCACCAGACACTGGACCGCTAGATGGCGCCTGCTGACTGTTTTACATGTCGAAGGATCCTCGTATCGGTCATCACAACCTACCTTGCGCTGATGAGAGCTAACAGCTTGAAACTGCAGTCGGTGAGTGGTGTGGAGCGACTGGCACGGGAGCTACTTTAAGTGGGATTTAGACTTTCGGCTGGTGCTTGTTGCAATCGAAGCTTTTGCGTTCTGTTGGTAATATACAATTATTACACTTAACGCGCCAGGCTTGTAACTTGTAATTCAGCGCCCGGCGGGACACAAAGCCCGGAGATTAGCTATTGGTTGCAGTCTGGTTACGTTCCTTATAGTAAAATAAGCATTTTATAGAGGAAGATGCGACTGAAATATTCTGCCCTCTAGAAGCACACTTGTATTCTGATTGTTTATCTGAATTAGATTGATTATTCATTAATGAAATAAGTTCACAATATTTTAATTGGATATTAATAAGTGATTTTAAATTGAAATGATCTGATATAGTAGACATGAAGGTAGGTGGAGAATAATGTAATTTAATCGATGATGCATCATCTATACGCGATAAGGTATCCGCGATGACATTGTCTTTTCTTGATAAATGACGAATGTCATTAGTAAATTATGCAATAGATTATAGGGGTTTAATTTGGCGAGGAGTTTTTTCTGTTCTCGTAAAAAGTGCCCTAATTAATGGTTTATGATCTGTGTAACAAAATGTCCTTCTAATAAAAATCTAAAATGTGTAATTGATGAGTAAAGAGATAAAAGTTATTTATCGAATGTGGAATAATGTTTTTGTAAGTCATTTAATTTTTGAGAAAAAATGCTAATGGGGTGGTAATATTATCAGATTGTTGTTCTGAAACTACGCCCATAGACACGTTTGAACAATCTACAGATAAATCAAGTATAACGTTATCATTGTAATCTAGATGTGAAAGAATAGTTGCATTAAGAGCGCTCCGAATGTAAGCTGGAAAGACGGTTCAATTTACTCTCATATAAATCATTATTTTAAAAAACGGCTTTCACTAAAAGACATTAAAAACATATTACAATGTGGGATGACGAGAGAAAAAAAGTATATATAAAAAAAATATTTCTTTTTCTTCTATTTTCGATTTGCAAAAATAATTCTTCTCATGCCACATAGGTATTATTAAAATAAACATTTTCCCTTTTGTAGAACTAAAATAAAATTAGCCCTAATAAAATGTACCCAGAAATTTAAAGATTAGGTATAAGAAATTTGTCCAATGTCATATTCTATTACATCTCCTACATTAAGCTGTGTTATTTTATTGACGTGAAGTCATTTACAATTAAAATTGGAAGCATGGATGACTAATACACTCCGAACAACTCTTAACTATGCTTTGTTTAGCTAAAATGAAACTATTGATACATTTTCTTAGTCAACAATTAATATCTACTACTTCCATAGAAAGACTGAATATAACTGAGTCATACTTCCTTCAATCATTAGTGATTCGGGCAACATTGAACTGTGAATCAATTTGTGAAAACCACATTTCTGGACGTGAGCTGCAAAAGGGTGGTAACTTAACTGAGGAAGCAAAATTTTGATGTGGAGTTAAGTCTGCGTCTTGATCAATCATTTTGTAAGTGTATATATGAAATATATTAAAAGGGCTAAAGTGAAATATTGTCTCCTTACAGCAAGTTGAAAAGAATGTAGAGAAAATATAAACAACGCACACACAAGGCTAGCTTAAATCTGGCGGTTGGTTATTTACTGGGATATGATGTTCTTGAAAATAGCTGCATATGTCAGGAACTTTTCTCTATATCTTGTGGCTCCGTGAATTAAATTAAATGTCTCCTAACAAAAATGTTCATTTAGCCATCTTGCACTATATTGGAATCACAGGGAATGCAATGCTTTTAAAGGAAAACTACCTGATAAATCATCTGCAGTCTGTTACAGTGAGAAGCCTAGAATCTGAATTTGCAATGATAGAAAACGGAGTTCCACAAGGTTCCATTTTGGGGCCTCTAATGTTCATTTTGTATACATTTCAATTCGGTCAACATCTAAAATATTCTAGTTTCCACTTTTACGCTGACGACACACAAATATATCTGGTTTTCCCGAAAATGACATACATATGGCTTGTACTAAACTAAATGAAGATGTTGTGTCATTAGTCTCAATTTCGGAAAAATTCTGCCTTTCCATAAATCATTCCAAATCTAAGGTTATACTAATTGGGAGAGATACCGTGCGTAATAGATGGTCAAATAGAGTTGACATAAAAGTAAATAATGAACAACTAACATATGCAGTAAGTGAAAAAAGCTTAGGATTAGTTCTAGACAATCGCCTCAGATTTTCTCAGCACGTCACAATGATAACCAGAAGAGCATTCCGTAACCTTAAATTAATTTACCCTAACAAAAATAAATATTCTTAGTAAAAAGTGTAAGATATTTCTATGCGACTCATTAGTATTGTCTCATTTAAATTACGGAGATAGTGTATATGGCCCTTGTATTACTAAATCTGACTCTCAACGTCTTCAACTAATAAAAAAATTAGTATTCGATTAATTTGTGGTATAGGGAGGCGTGACCATGTTACCACACACTTAAGAAGGATCGGTTGGCTTAATACAGAAAATAGGAGGTTATTGCATAGTTGTGTTCTTTTCCACAAGATTATTTTTTAGAAAAAAACCTTCATATCTCTATAATAAGCTCACATTTCGTACAGATATCCACAATATAAATATACGTCGTAAAAGTTACCTAACAATTCTTCAGCATAGTACCGCTCTTTTTCAATTGTCATTCTAATACAACATTGTGAACCTTTATAATATGATTCCCGATAACTTGAAAAGATTACCCGTACTGTCATTTAAAAAGAAGCTTAAAGAAATACTTATCTTAGGGACTTTCAAATTTACTGAACCTATATAATATTTGTGTTTCAATTTCATCTTGTTCTATCTTGGTATTCATAATCTTAGTCTTAGTCCATTGTCTTATTATGTAAATTAATTAATTACCCACCATGGCAAGTGGTCTTAAATTTAGTCAATGTTATTTACAAATTTATAAATCTATAATGTACTATTTGCCTTGGGTGGGCGTCTGTGGTTGAGTGGAAGAGCGCGGTTCCTCGTGCTCCGATGAACATCAAACTCTGGCATTTGGTAGATATATAGTGTACATAATCTATTTTTTTTTTATTAACAATGTAATCTAATATCTATCAATAAAAGTAATTATTATTATTATTAATTGTCTTCGAAAATGTTCGGACTGGCCTTCTTGTAATAAATGTGATGACTGTACCAAGAGGGGTCACCAATATATACCGTGTTTTGGTATAAATAGATTTAAATAGTATAGAATAATTTTTTTATTCAAAGATTAATAATTGTATACATTCTGAAGCACTATTATTTTTGGATGTACTCTCAGCTGCAGAAATATTGGGAGACAATTTGGACCATCTTGTATATAGATATAAGTAGCAAAAGTTGGTGTTTATTATAAAAATTGACATGGATAGCAATCTGGATTCTCTAAATTCGCCAAATCTAATTAATCGGACTTGAATAATTTAAAACGAAAACTATATTCCAATGAAACAATATTTGGACTTATTTAATGTTTCAACTTCCATTCACTGTTACGCTATTATCCCTATTATGAACGAGTGTATACCGATATTATATTGAAAAAATTAATTTAAGAAATGAAAAATATTAAAAAGTAAATTTTAAAGGTCAAGGTTGCTCGATGAGCTAAAAACATGTATGTTAATATTTGGGAAAATACCTTTTAATAAGCCAAAGAATTTCGATGTTTGTAGTCCTAGCAATAACAGATCCGGACATTAGAAACAATCTCATATATTTACATATATGTAAAATCAACTTATTAGCAACTGTGTGGTAATTGTTCAATGACTTTATTATGTGGTACTATTATTAACTGTTTTTTTCCCGTGTAGTTTTGTTCTATTTTCAAACGGTGATAGGTACCATATGACTGATGGTCGGGAGGTGAGTGCACTTGCCTCTCACCCAAAAGTTCCGGGTTCGATCCCCGGTCGTGGCAGTGGAAAATACTGTGAGAGGGATTTTTTCACTATACATGGATATTGAGCGTATGTCCCTTGTCTCTAAATGTGTAGCCCCCTCTCACACAAGACTTTTCTAGAGCCTTCCGGGATAAGGGAGTCGTCGTTACCTGTGGTGTATTTATTTATTTATTTAATATCAGTGTTATTGTACATAGAATTGTATTCAATATTTATTACACAAGGGTCAACTAGACTAGGAAATAGAGTAAACAATGAGCAGCATACTCGTCTAAGAATTTAGCTGTTTTTTAACAACGAAGCGAAATTATGTTCTACTACAGAAATAATATGCAACTTTATCCGTTTTTGCCACCTATGAGACGAAGGTGAAACAATACGTCACATATACATCCAATGGCCGTTATAGTCGGGTGTATATTTACTGGGCAGTCAAAAAATGCAACAAAAACTTTACGAGCTAATTATTAACGCCAGTGAACTATTCGGCAGGGCCTTATCAAACAAACCGGCGTACATTAAAAACCTATAAAGATAAGTGATTTGCAGGCGAGATAGTACAGAGAGTAACAACATTTTTTTTGGCTGCCCAGTAAATATACATCCGACTATACATACATATAGAAAGTAATAATAGTTTACACATTTCATAAAATAAATACAACTAAATTCATATTTTTACACTCAGCTTAACCAAAAAGGGAAACTGGAGTTCTTTTAAAAAAATGCGTACAAAATAATTTGAAGATCATCACAGATACTTACCAAATTACTTACAAGATTGTTGTTCTTTTTGCCGAACTGTATAAATATCTTTTAATTGCACATAAACTCGAATGTATTACATAGATTCGATAACTTTGAAAAATTATTAATTAAGATGTCTTCGTATTAAAAAAATAAAGTATTGTGGTATTGGTAGAAAAAGTGATTGGATGTTTTTGTCAAATGATAATTCACATATTTGCGCACATTATATGTAGCAACATGAATATTGCGCTTTTCTAAAAATAAAAATGTATCTTTTAATAAATGCTGGTTAAAGGTAATTAATTGATAATAGAAAGTAACACCAGTTGTAATAATTCTCATGTTAAAGAAGACACATAAACTATATACTCTCTCTCTCCTGATATCATCTTTCAACAACTGACCTATATTTATAGAATTGGAAATAAGCAATTCGTTTAAAATTTACTATTTAGTATATTCACTTATCGTTCTAAACAATTACAATCGAAATTCCAATTCCACAACCAACTCACTAAACCACGATCTAACTCTTAACAGAAATGCAAAATGGGTTTTTAGTATTAAACGCCAATAATGAATGAGTGCACTTTAGTCACCAATGAAACAAAATTAATTTCCTCAAATAATATGTATTAGCATAGCATATTCCTGTCCATTTTATCAAGGCCCTCGAGAATATCTCACTTAATATCGGTCGTACAAAAAAAATTATTTTTACGAAAACTGTGCCGATTTATATAACCTACAAAATGGTTTAAAGATATTTGAAATACACGGCCTACTTTAAGAGGTATGGCAGAAAATATATAAAATGCGGAAAAAGTCTAGGCCAAATATCTCCGTTATTTGAAGAGATACGAGAAAAACTCTAAGGCGAAATTTTTTTGCAAAACAGAGCGTTTCAACGAGGTTTTATCTAATATTTTTCAAAACCGCTGTATTTTGAGATTTACTCTTCAGGCTGTTAAAAAAGTTATTATGAAGCGAGCGGCAAATGGCGCCATTAAATAGAGTATTTTCCTCCCTTTTCAACGATATATCACATGCCATATTTATTCATTGGTACTACGTTACTAATTATAATAACATTTTTTTAAACCAATAATTTTTTTTTATTTTTAACAAGCATTATACTTGCCGTGGAGAAGTATGATTAAATAAAACGATAAAATAATTCAATAAATTGTTCAAATCTTTGCTATAATAAAATATTAACACAATTAAGAAGAATAAAGTAAATTCAGGTAACAAAAACAAATTAATGATAAAAAGAATATAGCACACAGAACACACAGATTTTGTCTGATTTCTTTAGTAAGCCATGACAATCTGTCAAAGTATAATTTTGTCATCGATTTGAAACATCAAATCACATTCATTATGTACTTTTGTTGGTTATTTCAATAAAAAAACTAACAATATTAATACTAATAGTGAAAATGAAATGTCTTGAACACCGCCAGAAATTACCTCTTGGAATGTATTGTCATAAAAGTAAAAAAACTTGTATATGTCAATATACAAACCTTTTATGGATTGGAGAATTTTCAAAAATGCTATCATTCTAAAAACTAAACATTGATATTATTCAATAGTCGTGGGCAAAGTATAGTATTCAGGAGATTTATGACACTCGCCTGCGGCTCGTTAAACTTCACCCTCGTGAATAATAGCCATCATTATATGCCCGTTGTATAATATAATATTAAGCCTTTTAAATTCGTGTATTTTTATGTTAGATAGGTTGTATGCTGCGATGTTGCGTTGCGGGTGTTATGGTGTTTGGGAGTCATGAAGTCTGATGGAGAGTTTAAATACTACAGTACGTAGCCAGGTGCAACTCGGGGGTTCTTCGTTGGCTAATGAAATGGCTAACAGCCCTACTCAAAATTTAACACTGGCACACTTAAATGTTAGATCTGTGAACACTGGATTCAATGAAAATCATTTGACTTCCTTGGCACAATCAGGCTTTCGTAAAAATCATAGCGCTTCCGCGTACTTATAAAAGTGATGATATTTGTCAAAATCCAGTTAACAATAAAGCGACTTGTCTAGTTCTACTTGATGTCAGTAAAGCCTTCGATACTTTGAATCCAAGCCTTAGAATGTCTTTCTAAATTGCATTGTTTCGGTTTCTAAAGTAATTGCATTAATTTTTTAAAATCTTATTTAACTAGCAGAAAACAATGCGTAGCTTTGACAATAGATAATAAGGCTGTAAAATCCAAATTTGCTTCATTACATCAAAGTGTACCTCAAGGGTCTATCTTAGGACCCCTGTTATTTTTAATATACGTTGCGGACATGAATGGCGATGTTCAATATTCTAGTGTAATGCAATATGCAGATGATTCTCAATTAATTCTCGATGTTTATCCAAATAATAAAATATTTTCACAAGAAAATATTTCATCACATTTACAGAAAATTAAAAAAATTTCTTTGGATCATTCCTTAAAAATTAATACCTCTAAGTCTGTCTTATTGATAGAAGGCTTAAAAAATTCTAGAGATAAACTGTCTGATTTTGTTGTCAAAATTGATAATGATGAAATACCTAAATTGAGTGAAGCAAAAAATCTTGGCGTGGTCATGGATGACGCACTTACATTTCAATTCCATGTTTCCACTAAAATGGGATTAGTTTTCAGCTGTTTAAAAGATTTATACTCATATAAAACGTTCATTTCACCTGTTGCTAAATATCGCTTGTCTAACAGCCTTCTCCTCTCTATTCTTGAATATGGTGATATAGTACATCATAATTTTATGTGTCGCTTCCTGCCGTCTAATTCAAAAAGATCAAAATGCTTGCATGCGCTTTGTGTGCAATATTCCCTTTAGAAATCACACCACTCCCTACCTCAATCAAAGTTCTATTCTAAATCTATCTAATACAAAAAGTTCAAAATGCTTGCATGGGCTTTGTGTACAATATTCTCTTTAGAAATCACATCACTCCCTACTTAAATCAAAGTTATATCCTAAATATGAAAAATAGACATATACTACACACATACGGCCTTATTTATAAAGTGATGACTATTGGTAAGCCTAGTTACCTAAGAAGGAAGTTCTCTTCTTATAATCACGAGCAAAACACAAGGCATATGCGAGATTTTAGAATACCTAAGCACAAATCGTCAGCTTTTCAAAAGTCATTTACATTTAATGCAATCCATTTATGGAACAAGCTTGACTCTAGCATTAAAAAATTGTTTCCAAGAGCATTGCATCTGGTCGATAGCCGCGTGGGTTAAGGCGCGAGGTGGCAATTGCGATTAATCACACGGGCATCGCACCACCGGGTCCGAATCCCGGCTCCCGCACTGTCGGAGGAAATGGTTGTATGTCAGGGTTTTTTCAGTGTGTAACCCCCTTCCGCACAAGCCATTGGCTTCTGGAATTGGGGGTTGTCTAATTTCTGTGGTGTTTATTTATATTTAATGTAGGATAAGAAGTATGCTGCTTAAGAATTAAAACGTTTCCACTTAAAGACAACAAGACCCTACCCGTGTATGCACCATTTAAGCAGCTATTTATATTATTTTGATTTATTTTCATTGATCCCCCACCCTTCACCTTTAGCGTTACATCCTTGCAAAGTTTTCCTTATTTTATTGGGCTTAGAATTTAGTTAATAAACCTTCATTTTTGTCTTGGGGCCATTAGAAGAGGACCATCTAGGTGAAATGGTACCTATTCACCTTTGTACTGTTTTTTATGGTAAATAAATATTTATTTATTTATTTATTTATTTATTTATTTATTTATTTATTTATTTATTTATTTATTTATTTCATTCATTCATTCATTCATTCATTCATTCATTCATTCATTAATGGTGTTGATCCATATAGTTTAAAAATAGGAAATTTAACTGATATCCCGAACATTTCTAAAAGTGTGGTGATGGATTACTTGCTTGTTAATTCGAACGAGCCCTATGACCCATGTTGAAATTAGGGTACGTGAAAGTTTAGATGCCTTTGAGTATTTACTATACCCCCTAGTTGCATTATTGCACAATTATTGCTGGAAAGTTTATTGGTAAGACTTTTAATATGATAATCCCAAGAACAATTTTAGTCCACTTCAATTCCTAAAAATTTTACATGGAATCTCATGGAATCATGAAAGCCATTATTTTGACACCATTCTTACACCTGCCTTACACAATTCGCAACTTTAATGCTAAGGTCTTCACAATTATTAGCCGAGATAATAGATAATGTGTCATCAGCATATAGTGTTAAAAAAGTACTATCAAAACATTCTACTATATCATTAATGAAAATGAGGAATATCAAAGGGCCTAGTACACTCCCCTGCGGAACTTCAGTGTTTACCTCTAAGATGTCTAAGCAATATATTTTGCCTTCCTGATTAATTTTTACAGACTGGGTTGTTTCTGTTAAATATGACTCAACCTACTATAATTCTAAATTACGAATACCATATAATTTGAGTATTTTAAATAGTAAGTGATGATTTATTGTATCAAACGCTCGAGAGAAGTCAAAAAATATTCCCGCTTGTTTAATGTTGTTATTGAAATTTTCTAAGACTTTACCATAAAAGGAAAGAACTGCATTTTGCATGGAACAATTTTTACAAAACCCATAATATTGTCTTGTAGTTAATATGCTGTTTTCCTGTAAGAAGGGCAACAATTTAAGATGAAACTTGTTCGAGAATTTTGGAGAACACCGACAGAAGTGCTATGGGTCTATAATTTAGAATATGCGAGTATCAATTGTTTTATGTACTGGAACTATAAGTGAAGTTTTTAACTGTTTTGGAAAATATCCAGTATCAAACAATATATTTATTAAATGTGTAAATGGGTACACGATATATTCGGTAATATCTTCCAACAGACAGTATGAAATTTCGTCAGTTTCTGAGATTTTTTTTTGTATAAACAGATATTATTATTTTAAAAGCTTCAGAATATAAAAAACTGCAGAATATAAAAATATAAAATCATCTCTACGGAGCGCTGCTGGGATGGGCACGTATTTCTATTCTTGCAAGCTCTACTTGTCATCTGGTTTGAGTAGGTGGAAATTCGATTCAATCAATTAGTGCACCCATCAACAGCCGTCGTCGCCATTCTGTTTCTAAAATGGTAACAAATTTAAACGCATTAAAAACTTTTAAGCTTGAAGTACAACCCTGCCGAAAAGTTCTCATGGAAAGAGATAAAAATTAACTCCTTTCCCAAAAATCACATTTAACAGATTTAGTTATATCTATGCAAAATTTAACTTTTGCTTGGTAACTGATTTCTAATTCAAACGCAATTTGTCTTGAAGAAACAGTTTTTTCAATTTCCACTCGAGCCGAAACATTAATCTCCTTTCCTTCTATAATAATAAAATTTTCTTCGGGATCATTGTTGGGTTCTCTTCGGAATTGATTTTCAACATGATTAAAGCAATTTCTTGCAGGACATTGTCTATCCACTGGGATATCATTGGGCATAAATGTCGGTAGCCGCAACTGTATTTTTTCTACATTCCCCATAATTAATTAACACGTGCACTTCTTCATCTCTTGTATAAATTTGCGGCATTTTAAACAAAATTACGCTGTATAATTACGAAAATTGTTTAGGGCTTACTAACCCTGCCATTACACAGCATTGCATAGTTCATTTCAAATTAGAATAGAATTAGATATTGGAATGAATTTTGCTAATGATCCTTTGCGGTTTCTCTCGCATAGATGATTAATACCATTAATAATCGACTCATTCCAGTATGGAAATAAATCATTAGGTATCGAGTAAACTACATGATCGTGAGCGCTGAGTTTATTCAAGCGAATTTGTGTCAAGATTCGCTAATTTTCGCCCACTTCTTAAGAAAATGGAACGCTTTATGAACACGTATGTTAATTCAATGACCGTTCATCTAATTAAATGAAATTACTTAGGAGAGTTGTGTTAGGTAAGGATTACCTAAGATAAGACATCAGTCATTCATATTTACGACACGATATCATCATGTTTATGTCAAGTTCGTGATGCAGATTTTCAAAACAAGATCTATTGTTAGGAAATAGAGCGCAAATTTGAAATTTGGTTTGTAAATTGACTGTTATTAATTAAGAACTGCCGTTCACAATTGTAAATTCCACCTACCAAATATTTACTGAGTTTGGTTTGATTTAAATAAGTTTTGTAAAAATTGTATTTAAGGTAATGAGCTGAACGCTCAGCCGAGCATGAAATGATACAAGAAACAAATATCTAAGAATGAATCACGCTGGGTCAGGAATTACTCAGATTTTTACAATTCGAACTTAGTTTTTTGTTCTATTTATTAAGGCACAAAAACGTATAATATAAACATACACAAAGAATTTAAGAGATGCCGCAAGGAATTGTCAAGTTGTCCATACGTATACAAGGCGCATCATAATGAAATGTCATAAATCGTCCAAATTTAAGGAAACTTCGTCTGCCCACATTACTTTTTACTGTCACCGTGATTTTAAAATTCATAAATATTATTAAAATTAACAGAAAAATTAGCTCTTTTTGCTTTGTGAAACGTAGAAACGTCACATCATCTGGCTGCCATCGGTCTGAATTGTTTAGTCTAGCTTCATAAATAAAATACAAACTCCCAAAATATTATCTATTTATTTATTAACTGGTACAAATCTACAGCTTTCACAAGCCAATTACAGACTGCATATATTTAACTTAAACTAGACTAAACTTAAATTAAATTAAAGCCATCAGAAATAAGAGACAGAGAGGGAGAGAAAGGGGATAAGGGTATTTATAATATGAAAAAATTGTTTATAAAAATGATAAATGCTAGACAATTCCTTACAAAATTTGTATTTCATTCTGCATTTTAGGTCATACCTTAGTCATCGAAAGCAAACAGTTATATTGCATGAAAATATGTCAAAATATCAGTCAATTACATCAGAAGTGCCACAGGGTTCGGATTTGGGGCCAATTCTGTTCTTAATTTACACTGCTGACCTATGCAACTGTGTAGAGCACTCAAATCCAGTCATATGTTGACGACACCCAACTATCGTATACATTTCATCCCAATGACGCTAATCTTGCTTGTGATATAAATAACGATTTAAAATCTATACTAAATTATTCAAACAACAATAAACTTAAGCTTAATCCTAGTAAATGTGTTGTAATTTGTTTGGCTAGTAAAAGAGTACAAAAGACTATTAAAGATAATATCAGATTAATCTTAGATGATGAACCCCTTAGAAGAGTAAAGCAAGTAAGAAATCTTGGGTTAGTCTTTGAAGAGAACGTGCGTTTTAAGGAACATGTCTATATACTAATAAAAAAAATCGTAGGTTGCTTTAAACCTGTTGTATAATAATATCTCCATATTGAGTTTCAAATTAAGGAAAAATTAGGTGAGTCTCTTGTTGTCCCGATATCAACTTATTGTAACACTGTCTACTTCTCATGCCTAGAGAAAGCAACAAAATGTCGTCTACAAAAAATTCAAAATATTTATTTATAGAATTAGGAAGTATGATCGTGTTTCACAAAAGATAAAAAATCTCAACTGGCTCACTATAAAAAATCTTTATAAATATAACTTAACAGTTTCACATACAAGGTTCTCGCCACATCTACACCTCATTACCTCCGAGAAAAATTTACTTTCAGACATGATATGCGCAATTCAAATTTAAGGTTTGCAGACAAATTAGCGCTGCCCCAATATCACACAGCTATGTTTCAGCGGTCCTTCACTTATAACTCTGTGTTACTACATAACTCTCTTCATAGTCGATTCAAAAATCTATCTGTAAATAGTTTTCGTAAAAACACAAAGGCTTACTTTTTGTCTCGTCAGTAGTTACGTTTTCAATTGTTTTACGGTGTCTACAATATCATTTATAAAAATTGAAAACAAAAGTGGACCTAGGTTTGAACCCTGTGGTACTTATTTTTATACCACTAATGAATTGTATATGTGTTTATAGTTAAATTCACTCAATCATTTTTGAAGATACAATACTACCGCTGACAGCAAGAGTTATAGTGGTAAATATATTATATTAATATATTAGACAACTAAATATATTTGCGAATACCTCTTACTGCTTCTATCAAAAGAAAATCACGTAACCGTCAATGTAAAATTACAAATTTCAGGTATGCAATCCGTAATGAAATAAAACATGTATACTTCGCGTGTCTTTGTTATTGTGTGTATACAGCTTTATTAGGTAAGTAGCACAGTTACTGATAGTGAAAACTGAGAAGGTAAATGCACATTAACTGTTATTTGAACTTACACTTAAACGCATGATCTTGAATTATGGAGAAAGTGACTCCGGAAGATTTTAAAATCGTTAGTCTTCGAGAGGCAATTTTATTGTCTATTGTATTTTTTTTATGAAGCTCCATTAGAGTGCATTTTACATTTGATATACAGGGTCATTCATAACTAGGCAGAGAAACTATTCTGCGTAATATGCATTAGATAAAAATAATGCGAATCGTCTATATGTAAAGTATACGGGGTGTCTCACGGGGAATTGAATCGATCGATATAGAGAAAAGTACGCGTCAGAAAATTTTGAAAATTTAGATATTTACTAATGTCGATGTGGCCAATCCAACTAAAATAATTATAAGTAGCTGGTACTTCCTCTTATACCGGAAGTCGATACCAACTTGCTTATTTCAAATACACCCTATATATTTAGGGGTTTTCGAAACGAGCATACAATTCTGAGTCGAAAATATGTAGAATATGCTATACCTAAACCTAGCCGTTTCAGATATATTTGATATTTTATAGAAAATTTGACAGGTGCAACGGTTTGCAAGAACCGTTATAACTTTCTTCGTGTACAAGATCCTCATTTGCTTCTTGTCACGTAAAAAGAACACAAGGAGAACTACGTTCTACAACTGAAATATATTCAATAATATCATACCAAGTGTTCCGTTTTTAGCGTTACATTTTGTCAAATTCAATCTGCGAAAACTTGTTTAGGTCAAATGGAATTTGGTCTATTTTTTTTACGTCAAGTTGTGTAAAATTGAATTCCCGTTTTTCTGATATTAGCATTGTGGGGGTTGAAGTTACAACTTTTTGAAACATTTGCGATTTTACTAGAAATTCATGAATTGCTGTAATCATTTCATTAAAATAGCAATGATTAGAAACAATCATCATTATTTTCTTATGTCAAAAAATGCCAGCACGTTTAAATTACACCCAAGAAGACTTTTTAAATTTGTGTATTATTTATGGAGAATGTGATAAAGTAATATCAATAAATTGCAGCACATTTGCTGTCACCGTCACCAAACACTGGAATTTTTTTAAAATTATGGCTCTGTCAAGGCAAAAATGCAAAGAAGGAAGCCTATTGTTGATGACGAAAACATTGAAATAGTCATTCTGGGATATTTTCATGCATTTCCAAGGATGTCATTAAGACAAGCTGCTCTGGAATTGGGAGTATGCAAGGATTCAATTCACAGAATCTTATTAAAACATAAGTTTCATCCGTTTTCAGACAGAATTTTTGTGAGTTTATTCTAATAAGGTCTGAGGGTCACGATTCTTATTTGGGAAATATTATATGGACAGATGAAGCAAAATTTACTAAAAATTGACTTTTTAATAGACACAATTCGCATTATTGGAGTGACTCAAATCCTCATATGCTCAGAGAGCGAAACTTTCAGGAAAGTTGGCGGTTCAATGTTTACTGTGCCATAAGAAATGATAGAGTGGTGGCATTACAATTTTATCAGGAAAATTTAAACGGTAAATTAAATTTTCTCTTCTGCTAATATGTATAGGTATTTTTTTTTTTTAGGTGAAAGATATCTGAATATCTTACAAAATTTGAATAATAACTATTTACAAAATTTACCTCTCGCCGAACATAGAAACATTTTTTATCAGCACGACGGTGCTCCCCCACATAACGCATATTTAATTAATAATTATTTACAAGAAACTTTTTATGATCAATGGATTGCCAATAATGGACCTTTCTTATGGCCTCCTCACTCGCCCGATTTATCAGTTCTGGCTTATTTCATTTGGGGAACTATTAAAAATAAAGTTTATGAGAGCCCATTAACAACCATTGAAGATTGTATGCAAAGAGTAAGAAATGCATTTCAAAACATATCACAGGATTCGATTAGAAGAGTTACCCATGAGGAACTAATCCGAAGGTGCGAAAAATGTGTCGAGGTTCGAGGGCGGAATTTTGAGCAATTATTAAATTAAAATGAAATCATATTTTAAATTGATCTTATCTCGACTATTTTAGTTCATGCCATATCTTCAATTCGATTAATACGCATATTACAGTGTTAGTGTTATTTTTCGTTTTTGTGGATATCGAGTAGCAAATGTGCTGCAAGTTCATGATATTACTTTATCACATTCTCCATAAATAATAAACAAATTTAAAAAGTTTTCGTTGGTATAATTTAAACATGCTGGCATTTTTTAACATAAGATAATGACTGATTGTTTCTAATCATGGCTATTTTGATGAAATGATTACAATTCATGAATTTCTAATAGAATCGCAAATATTTCAAAAAGTCGTAACTTTAACCCCCATAATGCTAATATCAGAAAAAAGGGAATTCAATTTTACACAACTTGACGTAAAAAAATACAGGGTGTTCCATTTGACCTAAACAAGTTTTCGCGGTTTGAAGTTGACAAAATGTAACGCGAAAAACGGAGCACTTGGTATGATATTATTGAATTTATTTCAGTTGTAGAACGTAGTTCTTTTTACGTGACAAGAAGCAAATGAGGATCTTTTACACGAAGAAAGTTATAACGGTTCTTGCAAACAGGTGCACCTGTCAAATTTTCTATAAAATGTCAAATATTTCTGAAACGGCTAGGTTTAGGTATAAGATATGCTACATATTTTCGACTCCGAATTTTATGCTCTTTTCGAAAACCCTAAAATATTTAGGATGTTGCATTTGAAATAAGCAAGTTGGTATCGACTTCCGGTATAAGCGGAAGTGCCAGCTCCTTGTAATTACTTTGGTTGGATTGGCCACACCGACATTAGTATTTATCTAAATTTTCAAAGTTTTCTGATGCGTACTTTTCTCTATATCGATCGATTCAGTTCCCGGTGAGACACCCTGTATATACATGATAAGAAAGTTAATGGTAAAATATGTTGACAATAGATCAACAGATTAACAATATGTATTATTGTTAGATTAACAGTGGACAGCTAACAATAAGGCATGAACAACAGTCTTTAAGAAGAGCAGTCGTTAGTTGATTATATATTCTTTTTGTTTGCGATGTTTTTCTAATTGAATTAGAAACGTTCGATTGCGAGTTCCTTATTTGTAATCTTTAATTATAGTAATATTTAATACCTACGAGAAAATCCTACATTTTTTGTTATTTTCACATTGAAATAAATTAATATAATAGGCAACATACCTTCAAATAAATAACAAAAATTACGAAGACCATGACCTAAAATATCTGTTCGAAATAAATCACCGCAATAATTTGACTGATAGGTGTACTACTAATTATACGATGGCCACATATTATCATCTACTTTAGATGTAGTCATTAATAATTAGCACAAGCTTAATGATATAATGCTTGTAATTATCTGTATTTAAAAATTGTATAATAAATTGATTTTCTTAAAAAGGTCAGCATGTCTTTTCACATCTTGAAGATGTTGTAAATTTAATATAGTCATCTCAAAATACAAATTCCCAGCGGATGTTACTTCAAAATTGGCTCAATTAAACATCCTTTAGACACAGATTAAACGCGTGCAATCAAACTTAATGCAATAGCATCTGAACTAATTTCACATCCTCATAAATACTTTCTTACCAGTATTATATTAATACAGTAAGGTCCATAAGTAACGGATAAATTAATTCTCTACGTAATTAACAATTTATGAGTTAAATCCTAATTTTCAATTATAAAATGAAAATAGGTTAAAAAATCGGTTTTTCGCAAATAACGCGGAAAGTATCAATTTTACTGTAAAATATGTACATATAAAAACTAAGGTAATAAAAATCCGCATAATTTCGTTTGTTTTTTAAATTTCGTACGACCTATTGGAGCCGAGATAGATTTTTTGAAATTTTGACAGTTTGAAAATATTAATTTATAATAAAAGAGAAATGTTTGCTCATAGCTTTAAACAGCTGTAACTCGTGAACCGTTCATCATATGAAGGTCACTTGGAGCTCATTTTACAGACAATTTAATCCTCTTCAAAAAACCTTCAGTACTATTATTGCCTAAAGTCAATCAAAAAATAGCTATTTGTCAAAATGCACTTGAAAATTACAATTTTTCATGTTTTTCCCTTTTATCTCCATTCACTCGTTATCAGAACGATTTTGTACAGACACCAACATATTTATAATTTGATTATCTTTAACTTTCATTAGATACATTATATGCGTACGATCAATCGTTTTCGAGTTTTTATCGATTTTATAATGAAACAAGTGTTCTGATATTTTTATTTTATTTATTTCTTATTTATTTATTTTATTTTATTTTATTTTATTTATTTATTTATTTATTGACAACGTTATATACAAAGTACATTCGAAGTCAGAAATTTGTTAGTGCATTTCACTGTTGGGTAAAGTCAATAAACTCTTGCACAGTATAGAAACATTGCTGCTTTACCAATTTTTTTGCCTTATTGAGAAACTGTTTGTAGTTCAAATTTCTTGTCTCATTAAGATAATTTACAAAGTTGTTATAAATGTTTACATCTAATTTATTTAATTTCGTTGTCCTTATACGAGAATACGGCTGTACTGAATTCTCCGCTGCCCTCGTATTATATGCATGAAAGTCAGCGTGCACTGTAAATTTATCTAAATTTGACCGTATCTGTTTAAGTGTTTCAAAAATATAGACACAAGGCAGTGGAAGAATTCCTAACTCTTTAAATATTGGCCTGCAGGATGCATCGTACGGTGCTCCATAGAGTATGCGCACAGCCGCCTTCTGGTAGACAAATACTTTGTCGGCTTTCACTGAGTTTCCCCAGAGATGAACACCATATGTAATGTGGGAGTGCACGTTTGCGTAGTACACCATTGTTAAGACTTCACTTGATAGACAATGCCTCAACTGTCTCATTACAAATACCTGGGAGGCTAGCTTTGAGCAGAGGTAGTCTACGTGAGGTTTCCAATTCAAAAAGGTATCCAAGACGATGCCTAAAAGTTTAACTGGCTCTGATTTATTTACCCATCTATCCGAAGAGATTTGTAGGTAGTGAGTCTTTCCTTCATTAAGTTTTAGCTTGTTGGCCGTAAACCACGATTTCGCTCTATCTAGACTATCTCTATTCAGATCTAGCTCACCCCTATTTAGCAATGTAGTGTCATCTGCAAATAAGATGCAATTACTATATCCATTGAGTGCTGATGGCAAATCATTAATAAAATAAAGGAACAGAATGGGACCCAGCACGGAGCCCTGGGGAACACCATTACTGACCGACAACATATCTGATTCCTTGTCGTTGCAGACAACATATTGTTTCCTGTTAGACAGGTATGAGGAAAGTAATTGTAAAATATTGCCTCTAATGCCATAATATTCTAGTGTCAGCAGCAATAGCTCAGTGTTGACACAGTCGAAAGCCTTCGTAAGGTCGCACATTGTTGCAGATGTGCTTAGACCTTCATCGAGACCCTCATCTGCATCATCAATCAAACTAGTTACTGCCTTAACTGTAGATTTATTTCTTCTAACGCCGTATTGGGAGACATTGAAAAGTGCTTTATTTTCGGTATATGAAACTAGATTAACTTTCAGGATTATTTCAAAAACTTTCCCAATTACCGGTACAATGGCTATGGGTCGATAATTATCTATGTCTTCCAGATCACCTTTTTTAAAAGTTGGTAGTATTTTTGTTATTTTTAATGAATCTGGCCAATTACCTTCCTCAATACATCTGTTAAACAAAATTGTGAGTGGCTCAACTAGAGATTCGAGGGAGACTTTAAGCATAGAGCTATTAAGTCCATAGAAATCTAGACAAGACTAGTTTTTAAGGCTCGTTATTGCCATTTTCACATCAGATAGCGATAGCGTGCTATAAAAATGTTTAAAAATTGATATCTCTGCCAATATTGATCGAATGGAAATGAAAAATAAAAGGAAATTATTCGTAATCGAATTCTCTACAACTTTCATTTGAAACATTTTGCGATCCGAATGGCCATTTTCGATATTTTAGCGAAAAACACGCGCGTTTCCGTAGAGTCGCAAAACTATCAAAATTTCAAAAAAAATTATCTCAGCTTCAATAGGTCGTACGAACTTTAAAAAAATGAAATTGTACGGATTTTTAATAACTATAATTTTCATGTGTATATATTTTACAGTAAAATTGATATTTTAAACGAAAAACCAAAAAGTTAATTCGTTTATAGAGATTTGACGTTTTTGTTTAAGAAAACATATTTTTTGTTACCATCTAAAAACATACAGCACACAATTTTTTTGATAATTTTAAGTAGTTTCCTGAAAGTAACCATTATTGAATATATTACTGCTTGATATATGATGCTTGTATCATGCGGCGAGCGTTATTGATTTAATGAATATTTACAGTTTTCAAGTGCTGACCGCAGGTTTTTACTATGCTGTACTAATCAAAACTAAAAACAAGCACCATAATAATATAATAAACACTTCTATGAATATTAACCAGAAAATATACAGTAAAATTATTACGTTTCATATAATGCAGCGCAACACATTATTTGAAAATGAAATGACACTTCTATTTCTTTATCGTGTAAATAGAAAGTTTATGGCTAATACCTAGAGCCGTATATGACTTACGTTTCCTTTCCTTATTGGATAAGTGAATCCATAAGAAGTAAACAAAATAGCTACATCCTCTCTTAAAATTTTATTGAATCACGAGGTAACCGTTAAAAAACACTAAGAAGCAACCACGTAAATTCTGCATCGAAGCGTAAACTATGCACGTTTCAGTCAATAATTGTCACACTGTTTATCTTTTTCGTACTATAGTTTATACATGAACATAAATTCAGTACATCATGATTAATTCTGTACTAAATTATTCTGGTTGATATTATTTCCATTTACCATTGCTTTGATAGTATAGATAATCAAATATACGATAAAGATATGTGTTGTAATACCAGTCAAATCAATTTTATTTTCTTGGGGAAAGATTCGTCATACTTCAATATTATATTTATTACAATACTAAAATATCTTCCAATTTCACATCAGATCGCCAGAATTTGTGTACTGTGGGTGGGGTGGCTGATGCCAAAAAAGTGTTGAGAACTTTCCTTCTCGTACACACACTAAAATACAATTTTATTTTACTTAACCGTCCAGTGGAAGTATAGTAACGCAAAGAAATTTTTTTGTTGAAATAGGCTGAAAATGTCATAAAACGTCGAGATTTTAAATTTGAGAGAAAAAAAATCGGTCTGTCGGTCTGTCCGTCTGTAACTTTTTTTTTGTGCGCACGGTTACTCTGGAAAATTTAAAATGTGATTTAGTGTATATATAAGAACAAAACGTCTCAAAACATTTTTTGGACGTTAGCTAACCGATTGCCACTCCCACCCTATTATTAAAGGGAGTAAAGAATTAAATTAGGATTTAGTGTCTTTAAAATTTATTTGGGCAAAGTTGGGCGCAACGGATTTTATTTTTTGGCAAAAAGCCGAAAACCATGAGTCTTAACAAGAACGTACTTACAGTTTATGATGCACTTTGTCACGTGAAGCAATAATTGGCACTGACGGTAATATTCCAAATACCTACTTGGGCGTAATGTTCAAAAATTTACAATTTAGCCCTTAAATCACGAAGAGTTGCACGCACTAGACAAGGGTTCATGAACCAAATAGTTTTTATTTCACTAGGGAAGTTTCTAAGGTTTATACTTTGATAAAACAGTACAGTATATGGACCAATACCGTAAATATCGTAACAAACCTTAATGTGGGTATCTTGTAATATGGCGAACTTGCTGTTTACACCGTCAATAAATGGCGTCTTTCAGTAACCAAACAAAACTTCTCTCTATAATGGAACTTATGAGGGTAATATCGCCAGACTTTAACATCTTTAACATCAGCAACTATCTACTTACACGTTAATTCGCGGTAATACACCACTTGCAAACTTTTTACACATTTCATCAAAACAAGGTTAAATATATAAACCAATCAGGGAATCGGATCCAAAATGCACCAATCATAGCCTTAGAGTTGAATACAAAATTCCCGCGTGGTTACAGGCTTTGTTCTTACCGATTTATAAACGACATTTTACTAATATTTTGCTGAATTTACACACGATAAAAATAGACAGTTACAGACGCTTGAAGAAAAAATAACATGTCTTATTCGGAGTAAAAGCCACTTTGTGACTCGTATCACTTTTACTCCTAATAAAACAATATACTAATTTTATCATTTTTGTGATGGGTTAGGGGCGATGTGAGTTGTAGTAGGGGTTGTTGATATTAATTTTTTTTGCCTTTCATTACATAAACTAAACCCCAAATTTATAAAATCGCACTAATTTATTTGACTTATTTATTTTAGGGGGCGAGCGTAGGTGCATCTTTAATATACACATATTTCGATATGTAATGTATAGCGACGTTAGGCTCGCTTAATCCTTGGCCGTGTGACGGTTTCGAGGAAATATCTGTCCTTGCCCCAGACCTTCTAGCGCCTTGTATATCTGTGTATGTAGAGAGGCTATGCAATCCTAGGCGAGGATTTTGTAGTGGATTTACCATCCTTCAGAGGCAATGTAAAGCTGTCGGTCCCTTGTCTATTAAATGTTAGACAAGTAAAGGATAAGGAAATAATAGGTTCAGAAAAATTCCCTGGTTGGGGGTAACTCGTTCACAGGTGTCGGTGATAGGCCTCAGTAGCGTATATAGGCTGACGTTAAATAAATGTATCAAAGAAAACCTACGATTTACTCCTACCACCCAACCCTTCAACGAAATTGTCTCAAAATATTATCTAGTTCCAGTATCCGTTATCTCGTGATCCACGGCAACCTGACAATTTTACATGTAATTTTATTGTTTAAAATTTACATCAGCCATATGGCAACCATCCTGCTCACAGCACGATTCTAGTCGGTTCATGAACTCTTGGTGAACGCGCTCCATCTTATGCAGCTGAAAACCCTCAGCATCTTCATCAGCGACCTCTGTACAGTCCTAAAGTGATGGTATTGAGTGCAGTTTCATCAAAGCATGTAATTGGTCCGTATTTCTTCGAGGAAAATAGCAACACAGGGACTGTGAATACTGCTCGTTACGTTCACATGATAAACAACTTCCTGAGGCCTAAATTACGCAGACGAAGGAGTACCATTCCTTCATTCCTTGGTTCCAGCAAGATGGGGCTACCCCTCACACTGCAAATGATGAATGTTCTGCGAAAGGATGTTCCCAGGGCACCTGATTTCACGCTTTGGAGACATACCATAGCCGCCGAGGTCACCAGATTTGTCAACGTGTGACTTCTTTCTCCGGGGATATCTGAAATCTCGTGTTTACGTGAACAAATCCAGAATACGCGCGTTTACCAAGAGTCCATGAACTGACTTGAATGGCATATAATTGGCTAATGAAATATGTAAATAAAAATTTTATAACTTGAAAAATAACTGAGCATTGCTCATTCAAAAATCGTCAGGTTCCCGTGGATCATCTTGTACATGCATGTACCAAAAGTGTTTAGAATAAATAGTCCATGAAAAAGTTGAAAAACCCCAAAAGTTCTGTGACAGCGATAAAACATGGGAACCCCTCCGTGTTCGAGGTCGCTAAACACGATGTCCTGAACTCGAAAAACCACCCCTATTTCGCGTTTCTTCCCATCGTAGGCATGCGGATCGGTTTTTTGGGCAGAATTCGGGTAGCCCTTTTGAAATTTATCACCCCCCGGAGTTGAAACTACCCCCTCCCTATTACTAAAATATCTCCAAGAAAATCAAAATGCATGAAAATTTGTTTATCTCCGCTTTCGAGGGGCTCAACACGATAGTAAAATTCATTTCTCCCCCATCTTCCACCAACCACCCCCTTTTCATATTATTGATACTGGGCATGTGAGGACTCATTGGATCGGGTTTTTTAATGTTTACAATGTCGAAATCCCCTTAAAAGCCCCGATCCAGTGAGTCCCCACATACCCAGCTCAATAAATATGAAAAGAGGTGGTTTTAGAAGTGCTTGGTGTAGTGTGAGGGAGAAATTAATATTACCATCATATAGAGCCCCCTCGAGAACGGGGATCAACAAATGTTCATGCATTTTGATTTTTTGGGGATACTTTAGTATTAGGGGAAGGGGTAGTTTTCACCCCAGGAATGGATAAGATATTGTATGGTTAAATTTCATACGGTCTACTCAAATCCTGGCCAAGAAATAGATCCGCATGTCTACGATGGAAATAATGCGAAATAGGAGTGGTTTTTCAAGTTTAGTCATATTTGCTGAGGGTTGGGAACCTTAAAAATATCACCATCATGTTCAGAGTCCTCGAAAACGGGGTCATGCCCATGTCTCATCCCTGTAACAAAACTTTTCTGTTTTAAGACTTTTTCTACAACTTTTTCATGGACAAAAAAAGCAATCTCCTCTATATAACAATTGTGCGCCTTTTATGACATCCGCAATAATCTTTGTTACGATCCTATATTACGATAAATCTGATATATATCTGCTCTACAAACCTGGTTGCACCATCCGTTAAGATTATTTTATAAATATTCCCAAATTAGAAATTTTCTTCTAAGCTTTTATTGCCCATGAATTATTATATAACCGTTGTTGGCTGAATGATTTAAAGAGCTTTCTCGTGTCATAACAGTTGTAGAAATATTTCAATTTTCATGAGATTACTTCAGCTAAGATTAATTTGTGGTTATAATTTTATTGTCGATATATGCTTCTATTTTAATAAATTATGATGCACTTTTGAAATTCTGTGAATTAATTAACTGATCGAGATTTAAATTGTTCTTCAAATTGTATACTCCCATATAACTAAAAGTGTTATTATTTTCCATAACTTAATTATTTATAAAATAAAATATAATTTTTATTCAATTGTGTTAATCGGCTACGGGTAGTGGTTTAATTATAGTGCATTGGAAACAACACAATGCCACAATATACAATATAACAGAAATCTCAAGACTCTAGCTCTAGTTAAATATGGAAATCCACCAATGAAATCAGCACTCTTGAGAAATACACTTCAGAAATTCAAATGACTCTCATAGCCTGAAAAGAATGAAAATTAAAATCAAACCGCCATTAATGTTATTGAGTATACTATTTATAATTAAAGTGGAAACTGCCTTCTGTGGATTTTTTTGTGTAGATACGTACTTACATAGCACAAATAGTATAATAAATACTAATGGTGGTATTATTCAAGGTTATAAATTGATAAGGAAAGATCGCTGCGGCAGGGGATATTGCATTTTATGTCAAAAAAAATTTAAAGTATAAAATACTGGAAATTCCCGATCTATAAGGTAGTCAACTGGAAAGCCTATGGGTGACTTTTATAATCTCTGATAAAAGTATTTGCTTGAGGACCTTGTATCGATCTCCTAACTCTAACATCAGACCTTTACCTAGATCATTTAAAAAATATAATATTTGTGTTTCTACCGGAATTTGACTACCTATATTTAACCATAAAACATCTTATCCACCCCCGGAGTTGAGTTGTGTTTCTACCATTTCCATTCCATTTAAAAGTTTTTTATTGTTTTTAAGTGTGTACATTTCATTTTGTATTTCATTTATCAACATTTATTTCATTTTACAATAAGTAAATAAATAAACCCGACGCGTTACAAATTTACATGCGAAACGAAAAGCTTCAGGCGGCGATGTTATGCCCAGGCTGACAGATACAAAAATTTTCAAATTAATTTGGTGAGGTTGCCATCCTTAATAGTTTTGACAAATTAGTAGTTAAAATCCAGATGGTTAAGAAAATAAAATGTTTGATTCTACCTTGACGAAATTTGACTACCTATTTAATTTTCGGAGAGGATCTTCTTGTTGACTTACTCAATAAAAATAGCAATAGCCCGCATATATTATTAGATTTCTTATATAATTATAGTTATTGAACTTCCTATTCGCATTCCAGACATTTCAAGTACTTTGATTAATATAATTATTAGTTTTACTAATAAGATTGTAGTTGGGTCAACTGTTCTGAAAATGGATGATATATCAGACAGTATTGTAAATTAAAAACATTGTAAAATAAAATTTCAAAATGGTGTAACTTTGTAAAAAATCAAGATTTTTAGAAAATTAAATTAAATATTTTACAAGTACCTTTCTACATTCCAGGGTGGGCAATGCACTTTTTGAAACAATCAAATATTTTTTTCCACAAAACGTCTTTGTTTGGTCTTGGTAGGTATTCCTTATAGTTTAGTGTGAGTCTCATGATCATTAAGTGAGTTATAGCTTATCAAAATTTCACGGGTCGCCACTGGTCCATTTCTTTGAAAAACTAACAAATCTCTTAATAGGATCATTGTGACATCTAAATCTTGATATTCTAATACATGCGGTAAACAGCTTAGAGGTTCCAATTGGTAAATACATCAATAAATTCTTAGTTTATCCTCCACTAGTCATATGTAACTTAAAAATTATGAAAGACAAACAGCAGCCTAAATTTTGTACCTAATTATCTGTAATTTGGGACTATATTTACTTGATAGAAAATATTGATGAAATGTTAGAATTTTTGAATAACAACTTATATTTATTTAACATTCATGCACCTTTCAAAACTGTGAGAGTAACTGAACAACCTGCACCCTGGCTAACGGAAAATATTAAATATATGATGAAATTAAGAAATGCAGCTTATAGTCAGTATAGAAAACTAGACATGTCTCGTGGAATGAATATAAAGAAATACTTAATTTTGTTAACAGATCAATTAAATTAGAGAAGCGGGCATAATTATAGTTTAAGTACAAATCGAATCTAAAATGTTCTGGCCTATTTTGAAATCATTTAATGTTATAAAAACAAAGATATTTCGTGTGACAGTACCGATTCTAATTTAATCAACAGTGTTTTTGGTAACAACTCACCGCAAGTACAGGATAATGATGATTTAATAGCTGAAAAATATAATTTAAAATTCCCAAATTTGTTGGGCGAGTTTTCTTTGTCACCTGTCACAGTAGAAACGTTTAATAGGTCTACTAAATCTCAAGTCATGGGCTCTGATGGTACCAACATTAAAATGTTATCTTTAGTTTTCCCTCAACTTAGCGAATATTTTACGTTTATCATTGATTTCTGATTGTCAAGTTTTGTCTTTCCTAATGCGTGGAAAGGTGCACATGTCATTTCTATTCACAAAAGTGTCAACTCTTTAGATATCTAGAATTTTTGTCCTATTGGAATACTACTAACGTTGTCTAAAGTCTTGGAAAAATCGTAGCTGAGCAATTAAATACTAACTTTACTATTAATAATACCTATATTACCAACAAATCAGGGCGTGTTTTGTGCCCGTCATGGTACCAGGACGGCCCCACTCCATGTTACCCTATAGCCATGATTAGAAACAATCAGTCGTTATCTTATGTCAAAAAATGCCAGCACGTTTAAATTACACCCACGAAGACTTTTTAAATTTGTTTATTATTTATGGAGAATGTGATAAAGTAATATCAAGAACTTGCAGCACATTTGCTACTCGATATCCAGAAAAACGGAAACCATCACCAAACACTGTAAAACGCATACTGTAAAATTTTAAAAATTATGGCTCTGTCAAGGTAAAAATGCAAAGAAGAAAGCCTATTGTTGATGACGAAAACATTGAAATAGTCATTCTGGGATATTTTCATGCATTTCCAAGGATGTCATTAAGAAAAGCTGTTCTGGAATCGGAACTATGCAAGGATTCAATTCACAGAATCTTATTAAAACATAAGTTTCACCCGTTTTCATTCCATATGGTTCAAGGATTAAAAGAAACAGATTTCCTAAGAAGACAGAATTTTTGTGAGTTTATTCTAATAAGGTCTGGGCTTCACGATTCTTATTTGGGAAATATTTTATGGACAGATGAAGCAGAATTTACTAAAAATGGACTTTTTAATAGACACAATTCGCATTATTGGAGTGACTCAAATCCTCATATGTTCAGAGAGCGAAACTTTTAGGAACGTTGGTAGTTCAATGTTTACTGTACCATAAGAAACGATAGATTGGTGGCATTACAATTTTATCAGGAAAATTTAAACGGTAAATTAAATTTTCTCTTCTGCTAATATGTATAGGTAAATTTTTGCAATCTGAATATCTTACAAAATTTGAATAATACTTAACTATTTAGAAAATTTACCTCTCGCCGAACATAGAAACATTTTTTATCAGCACGACGGTGCTCCACCACATAACGCATATTTAATTAATAATTATTTACAAGAAACTTTTTATGATCAATGGATTGCCAATAATGGACCTTTCTTATGGCCTCCTCGCTCGCCCGATTTATCAGTTCTGGATTATTTCATTTGGGGAACTATTAAAAATAAAGTTTATGAGAGCCCATTAACATCCATTGAAGATTGTATGCAAATAGTAAGAAATGCATTTCAAAACATATCACAGGATTAATTAGAAGAGGAACTAATCCGAAGGTGCAAAAAATGTGTCGAGGTTCGAGGGTGGAATTTTGAGCAATTATTAAATTAAAATGAAATCATATTTTAAATTGATCTTATCTCTGCTATTTTAGTTCATGCCATATCTTCAATTCGATTAATACGTATGTTACAGTGTTACTGTTATTTTGCGTTTTTGTGGATATCGAGTAGCAAATGTGCTGCAAGTTCTTGATATTACTTTATCACATTCTCCATAAATAATAAACAAATTTAAAAAGTATTCATTGGTATAATTTAAACGTGCTGGCATTTTTTTACATAAGATAATGACAGATTGTTTATAATCACAGCTATTTTGATGAAATGATTACAATTCATGAATTTCTAATAAAATCGCAAATATTTCAAAAAGTTATAACTTTAGCCCTACAGTGCTAATATCAGAAAAAAGGGAATTCAATTTTACACAACTTGACGTAAAAAAATACAGGGTGTTCCATTTGACCTAAACAAGTTTTCGCGGTTTGAAGTTGACAAAATTTAACGCGAAAAACGGAACACTTGGTATGATATTATTGAATTTATTTCAGTTGTAGAACGTAGTTCTCCTTGTGTTCTTTTTATGTGACAAGAAGCAAATGAGGATCTTTTACACGAAGAAAGTTATAACGGTTCTTGCCAACCGTTGCACCTGTCAAATTTTCTATAAAATGTCAAATATCTCTGAAACGGCTAGGTAGGTATAGGATATGCTACATATTTTCGACTCAGAATTTTATGTTCTTTTCGAAAACCCTAAAATATATAGGGTGTTCCATTTCAAATAAACAAGTTGGTATTGACTTCCGGTATAAGCAAAAGTACCAGCTGCTTGTAATTATTTTAGTTGAATTGGCCACACCGACATTAGTAATTATCTAAATTTTCAAAATTTTCTGATGCGTACTTTTCTCTATATCGATCGATTCAGTTGCCGGTGAGACACCTTGTATTTAATATATTATTTACATTTCTGTAAGAACGAGGATTATATTTTATATTCTACATTTGTAACATATTTTATAGTTTTTATTGCGTCGTTGTCCTTATGTGGAAATGCTTTCCATCGTAATTTAGGTTCCAGTCCAATGGTACAGAAAAGTTTATATGACCATTTTTTTTAAGTATACCCCTTATACACAAACACCACTCATCGTCTCTGAGGGTTGTGATTTATTTTAAATTTTACATTTATGTTAATTACTAGAGCGCAAATAAATGTAGATTTAAAATATGTAAACTACGTGAAGCAATAAATCGTGATATTTCACATTATATTTTTGTTAGTAAGCAGTTCTTCACCACCAAGCATGATTTGCTTCAGAAGGTACTTTAGACTGGTACATGAACGCTTTGCTGTAATGTGTTTGCTTGCAATGGTAATATAGGTTACTCAATTCATAGTCCGTGCATGAAAATTGCAAAATATGACCTTAGTTTCAGCAATCATTGAATAAAACTGCCATATGAAATACTGCGAGATCATTAAACATTTTAAAAATTACTTCCCTCATTTGTTTGACAACATACTGACAATATTAGTTTATGTAGATATAGAATAAAAGAGAAACTTTACACACTTACACACACTTATATTTTACCACAGTAATAAACAATAGTAATAAAGTGTAAATAACGTTAATTGCGATCACTTATTAAAATATTTATTTATGGAGAGACGAGATGCTGTAAACTATTACAAGAAAATACAAATTTTTCGTTATAAGTTATAAGATACTTTTCCATCCATTATTTAATATTTATCATTTGTGAGATAATTATCTGACATCCTAAGATTTGCGATATTTCTTTATAGCAAGGGTAGCTCTTGTCTTGCTACAGACTTTGTTTCTCATATCTTCGCTAAGAAAAATATCCTCTTCTTTAATGGATTGA
Source organism: Leptura quadrifasciata (assembly GCA_963675555.1). Lineage (NCBI taxonomy): Eukaryota > Metazoa > Arthropoda > Insecta > Coleoptera > Cerambycidae > Leptura > Leptura quadrifasciata. The sequence goes on along the minus strand of OY776681.1, from coordinate 22,846,692 downwards.
GGCATCTGAGAAAGGATACATCGTGATGGTATTGAAAATATTTTAAATTCTCGTTATTTCTCTTTTAAAGTCTCTTTCACCGTGTTGTTAGAGGTTTATAAAAAATCTATCGACATTATTTTCAAGTATCGTATAGGCGACAGCTCTTTCAAATCTTATGTTTATGCGTTTATTAGAAATGGGAGGACCAATGATGGGCGGTGAGAGCTTGATACGTTTTTACATATTAGCATATGACCCATTCTAAATCAACCCTAAATGTCTCCAAAATAGTGAAATCTTCTGGAGACAATCTTAGGGTTTTCTGTTGTTGATGATTTAACTTTCAACCTGAGTATTTTATTCTTTTTTTGTTTTAAAATACCACTAGTTCTATAGGATTGAATATAATGGAATGGAATTTATTTGTACCAGTGACAAAATACATATAGTACTGTGAGCAAAAAAAAATAGGACAAGTCTTATAACGGTATTTTGCTAAAATCTAGTTGTGTACATCTAACTTTAATTTTTGTGACATTGTCAGTTAGTTGTCATAATTTATTGCAAGTGTGCAAAAACTAATATGCCTCATATAAGCAATTTAGTTAAATCTGGAGTTATTGCTAAAGCAGAAGATGGATGGTCAATGAGACAAATGCAATGCGTTATAATATTCACAAACATTCGGTGTGTAACATTTTAAGAAAGTGGAGAATAAACGGTACGATTAGTAGAAATCCTGGATCAGGACGACGAAGGATATCAACTCAACAACTAGATTTGCAATTGGTAAATGCTTTAGTAGAAAATCCATTTTACTCAGTTATTCAGGCTGCTGAAAAAAGGAAATTTTCCTGAATCGAGTAGTACTGGTCGCCGGCGAGTAAGAGAATCCGAGCTGCTGTCATACAGCAGCACAGAAATACTTACTTAAAGCTGAACATAAAGAAGCTCGAGTAGAATTTGCGCTTGAATTTTTAGCGCATGATGTAAATTTTTGGAACAATGTAATCTTTACAGACAAAAAAACTTTCCAATCAACACATAGCGGTCGTATTCGTGTTTACCGCCCTCCGAATACTCGACTCGATAAGAAATATATATCTAACAATGATACAAGTGGTAGATTTTCCGTCAATATGTGGGCTTGGATATCGGCACGTGGTCCTGGTATTTTGTGGCCTATTGAGCGATTTAATAGTGAAACGTATATTAGGATTTTAGACAATATTATGCTCCCTTCTATGTCATAATTATTTCCTAATAATGAGTTCATATTTCAACAAGACAATTGTTCCGTTCATACTGCTCATACCGTAACTAACTGGTTTCAAGATAATAACATAAATGTTCCTAACTGGCCCAGTCATAGTCCAGATCTTAACCCTGTGGAAGAAATATGGGGACTACTCGTAAGAAGTATCCAAAAACGAAATGTGAGTCCACGGAATGCCGAAGAATTACTGGAAATAGTAAAAAATGCATGAGAAAATATTATTACTAATGATTATTGTATAAAGTTATTTAATTCTATGCCAAACAGACTTATAGAAGTTATAAATAGAAATGGTGCAGTAACGAAATATTAATAGTTATTCTCTTGTTAAGTAGGATATCCTTTGTTCTTTGATCCAGGATTTCTACTAATCGTACTGTTTATTCTCCACTTTCTTAAAATGTTACACACCAAATTTTTATCAACGTTATAAGGTAGTGCAATTTGTCTCATTAACCATCCATCATTTACTATAGCAATAACTACAGCATTAAAATAAAAAATAAATTAAAAGTGATATCTGTTTTATTTCGACTACTCATTACATATTCAAATAGAGACAGATTTACATTAGAAAAAAAAAGTTGTCCTATTTTTTCTGCTCACGACAGTACACGTCACATTCCTACAGCGATTATAAAAATTGATTATATAAATGCAAGGACATTAATCACACAAAAGTGGGAGAAAAAAGTATAAAGGTCTAAAAATATGGAAATTTTTAAAAATGCAGCCTAAAAACTTAGGTTTACACAGATATAGGAATCGAAAAATATCATGAAAATGTAGACGTCAGAATAATTTGGGAATGAATTAATATATTACTATTTATTGACTAAATATATTTACGCGCACCACAGAAATATTATACGGTTCTGCAAGGATAACAATTGTTTTCACTGTTTTCTTAAATAAACTAAGGTGCTTTATTTCTTTAATGTGTTTAGGGAGTAAGTTGCTATAACAGCAATCTTTCTCTAATATAATTATTCTATGCAAAGGAAAGAAATTATCTTTATTTCGTGTACCGAAAGTGTGATCTATTAAATAATTTTTAAAAAGGTTCCAATTTTTAAAGACAAAACAGATGCACTCATAGACCCTGTTATAGTTAGAAGATTAAGTTTTTAAAATATCCTCTAGGTACATGAGTTTATTTGTAGATTTTCCAATATTCCGATCTCTCTTTTTTGAACTCTGCAAAGTATTAATGGCGTCGCTGGAATTACCCCAAAATAAAATACCATAAATCATTAACGAATAAAAGCGTCCATAGTAGGCAATGATAAGGGTTATCTGACTTACTGTTTTCTTCAACTGCTTAAGACTGTAGCATACTTTGTGTTATAGCAATTATATAAGAAAGGCAGGTAGCATACCAAAATCGTATTGGGATGTTATTAATCAAAATAGACCAGTAAAAAAAGCACCAGTATATGTAAATGTTGACATCCACGACTTAAATAAATACTTTGTAAATGCCCCAGTTGACATTATTAACAACTTGTCTACTACTAAAAATAGCGTAACTGATTTTCGTAAACAAAATGTAAATTTTCTTCCTATTGAATTTTTCAATGTTAGTTTTAATGATCCACGAAATATAATAAATGAGCTTAGAAATAAAAGAAGTAGTGACCATTTCAATTTACCGACATGGTAAATATAATTAAATATTTAAAACATATTATATAAATTTCCCTTACTAAAGTCATTAACGAGAGTATAACAGATGTGTTAAAAATCTCCAAAATTGTGTTCATTCATAAGGGAGGTACAAAGGCAATTTTTAATTTCAGATCAATATATTTGGTGCCTATAATATCAAAAATATTTGAAACTGTACTAAAACTGCAAATAAATAAACAGACACCACAGAAATTAGACAACCCCCAATTCCAGAAGCCAGGGCTTGTGCGGAAGGGGGTTACACATTGAAAAAACGCGGACATACAACCATTTCTTCCGACAGTGCCAGTGCCGGAGCCAGGATTCGAACCCGGTGGTGCGATGTCCGTGTGATTAATCGCGATTTTCCACCTCGCGCTTTAACCCACTCGGCTATCGACCAGACTAAATACTTGGAAGGAAACAACTTTTTTTTATCAAAACTAGTATGGCCTGGAAAATTTATTAAATGAAAAAATCCACCAATGATGTTATACTACAACTGATAGACCTTATAGTGGAAGGTCAGGAAAAGGGTCAGTTTGTGGGGGTGACTTTCTGTGACTTACAGAAGTTATTCGACTATCTGTCACACCAGGTGCTTCTTGATAAATTAAAATATTACAAGCTAGCTTGCAGGCCATAACATCCAAAATGCAGTTTTGTGAGCTAACGATTACTCAAAAAGATTCAAGAAAAGTTCAATGTATCTGAAATTTGGTGGGCTTTTGCTTGCCTGTCTTATACACGTATTTTTATTTCAATATCAATTTTGGTCGCTCCTCAGAGCTTGAAAATACTTGAAGCGCTACTACTTCGAATTGTATTCTGCAATTACAATTTTATACGTTCAGGCAAGGCGGTCCCATGCACATATGATTACATGGTTAAGATACTTTTCTGACACCGAATCACTGAGGAACCGGTTTAGGGCAAATCCCGTTAAAACTCATCATTTCCCCGTCAAAATCGACTGCCAGGAAATGATGGGGGTCCCATGTCGCTAAGGGCTATTTTCGCTAAAACTCACGATATACTTTGGATAGAAGCTGGATTAACTTGTCCTCATATTTAATACCTCGTATGAGTTGCAATGCTTAACAACGTGGATTCGTAAAAGGGTTTTTAATTCTGAAATTTCCGAAATTGAAGTCAAATTTTGTTATAGTTTCTAAATTTAGGTGGTCGGGGCGACATTACGTCCCTGTGCAGCGACATTTACTACACCTTCTAAAATGACGCTCCTTGAGGAGTTATGGAAATGTTTGAATAAAAATTGCTCCGTAGAGCGAAAATATGATTAAAAATATTAAAAACCTCTTCCACGATATTTTTACGTGAAGCACGCTTTTCATACGAAATATTTCCTAAGTCGGATTTTGTTACAACGTCGAAAAATATACCGAGGGTTTTACCGTGTTCTTTAACACTGTCTCAGATATAAAAATTATAAACAGAGGAGTCCCTCAGGGATCAGTATTAGGCCCCTTACTGTTTTTAATTCATATATATGATATAAAGATGGGAATACCTGAAACTGAGGTTCTGCATTATGCTGATGATATTTACTTTACCTTATTATTCTAGGCCTAAATTATACAATAAGTTACCGCTACACACTAGGAATCTCCCTCTTGGTAGATTTAAAATGGCTATAAAAACGTATCTACTCCAAAACGAGTTTTACAGCATTCATGATTTCTTAACATCCGATATGACATCTTTGTGATATATATATATATTGTTTTTATACATGATTTGCAGGAAACAACTACTCAGCGGGCAAACACCCCGACCTGCATTGAATTACACCTTACAAATCATGAAAAATTGGTAGCCAATGTCATTTGTCAACTCCCTGACCAGACATAGACCGGTTTCGAACTTATTAGTTCTCCTCAGTATGCCATAGGTCATGGAGCAGACAAATGACAGTGGCCAACCTGCTAGTCTTATACAGACTAATGTAAATGATATAGTGGTGAGAGGTAATTGAATCCTGACATTGGCTACCAATTTTTCATGATTTGTAAGGTGTAATTCAATGCAGGTCGGGGTGTTTGCCCGCTGAGTAGTTGCTTCCTGCAAATCATGTATAATAACAGTATATAGGTTAAGTCCACCAAGGGCTGAAGGTCGCCGCTCTCGGTACTTGCAAAATGGCAAGTCGCTATGCACCACGGAGACATCTATGATGTCTGGTGTATAGTAGCATTAGACCACATGAGAGGATTCAATTACCTCTCACCACTATACCATTTACATTAGTCTGTATAAGACTAGCAGGTTGGCCACTGTCATTTGTCTGCTTCATGACCTATGGCATACTGAGGAGAACTAATAAGTTCGAAACCGGTCTATGTCTGGTCAGGGAGTTGACAAATGACATTGGCTACCAATTTTTCATGATTTGTAAGGTGTAATTCAATGCAGGTCGGGGTGTTTGCCCGCTGAGTAGTTGTTTCCTGCAAATCATGTATAATAACAGTATATAGGTTAAGTCCACCAAGGGCTGAAGGTCGCCGCTCTCGGTACTTGCAAAATGGCAAGTCGCTATGCACCACGGAGACATCTATGATGTCTGGTGTATAGTAGCATTAGACCACATGAGAGGATTCAATTACCTCTCACCACTATACAATATATATATATATGTATATGTTTTATTGTAAATATATAAATGGCTTTTAATATTTTAAAATGTTGTGTGTTTCTATGGTTTATCTTGACCATTGTTATTATATTTATTATATGTTTTGTTATTGTAGTTTGTAGTATTATGTTTGTATTTTATTTATTGTATGTTATTTATCTATCTATTGTATGCTATATATTTTTCACATCTAACGTGTGTAAAACATTTTATATGTTAAACCCAAATAAATTCTGATTCTGATTCTAAAGTTCGGTATTTACTATTTGCACACGCTCTTTCCATCCTATGTGCGTATCAATTGTTATCCCTTTCGTGAAATCAGAGTATTGGCCAGTAGCGTCGTTTAGGATTTGAACTCGGATGTATTTCATTACTGATTCAACTCGAGTATCTTTACACACTGAGCTACACGAGGACAATAATTCTACTATAAAACGTGTAATACGTAAATACTAGAAAATTGTAACATCTTTAGTGGTTTTACAATGTCCGTCTGTCGGAGGAATATCTACTATTTAACACTGAAAATAACTTAAATATTTCAATTATAGACGAATTTAATTCCAATATGAGAAGACTTTTTAGCCAGAAAAATAACAGTTCATAATAACGGTTGACAGATCTTTAGAATTTGAGAATCGTTGAACTTATGGGATGGTATATTATTTATCTCTCTCTATTCAGTGTATAGTTCATAGACTCTCTTTAGGCGAGAGAGAAACTTGGTAGATATACATTAATGATGTAGGTATTTGGGCTATTGCTTACTAGACTTTATCTAATTCCAGAAACATATCTAATTCAGTAATGAAAAATTCGATATTTTTATTTGGAGATTTATAAACTACGCAAACTATATAAACAATGTTATTTACTTCAAATTCTACACCAGCACATTCAAAAATATAGTCCTGACTTAATGCGTTAATATCTGGACAAATTATCGAGCTTACTGAATTTAAAGCGTGTAAAGCTACGCCACCGAGATGTTCGGTCTACACTGTTGAGAAATTAGTTTATAGTTCTTCAATTGAAATGCTTCAATACAGCCTGATGTTCGCCAATGTTCGCTGATTGCAATAAACTGAACGTTTAGATCACTTATAACATTTAAATTGTTTACACAATTTGAGATACCTTGAACATTAATGTGAAAGATTCCCACTGCTTTTTTGTGTACTCAGGAATTTGGTTTAATTTTACGTCTTCTTTAATTGATTGCCATATGTTCTTAGTTTTCTCGCTTCCTCTTCAACTATTCTTTTGTAACAGGTGGCAGCGTGATTAGTAGGTACTTAAAGATTTTTGAGATTATTATTTCTTTCTACACAGTTTATACATTTTAAAGTGATCGAATTACAATCACTTGTTTGTATTATACGGCAGTCAAGGATGTCTTTAATCCGGTATTATTGGTTACTTTAAGTAATAATTAAATAACAAAATTATCACTAAAACGAATAGTTACGTCATCATTGCTTTAAAAAAATGTAAGATACATTTATGAAGACATTTTTTGAAGCTCAAGGCTAATCCTATTTATAACTAATATAAGTAAATGTAGTCATAGTATTTAAATAATAATTGACGAAAAATTGTTAAATTTGCAGGTGATTGAGATTCACATGCTTGATTCGTTAAAGCACATCCTGTTTGTACATTTTTTTTAATGAATAGTTATTAGGCTTTATTACACTTTGAGGTTAACTTTAATAAAAATACTAACGAAAATATATCGGCTTAATATTAATTTAAGTTCTAACCTTGTTATGTATATATAAAGTAATCTTAAAGTATTGAGATAGGTACCGTCTACTGTAAATAATTAAGATGGACAGATATTGTTCCAGTTTTAGCTCAATTATTCATTTAAATTCGTGATCAGTACAACCTTTAATTAATCGGTAATTATGAGACTTTCAATATCGACATGTAAAACTTCTACCAAGATTAATTATTGCCATGATATTTTAAGTGGGTAGCTTGAGTCGAAATCTTTGGCATTATACTTGAATATAACTTGTAGTGCGAACTTCATTAGGGGACGGGACTATGAAGAAATATTTAAATGCTGAGGAAGCTTTAGATAGATTCTGAGTATAAAAGAATTAGTAAAAATTCATCTACTTGCATTGAAAATATAATTACAAATTTTGATGAAGAGAATTATGAAGCCGGTGTGATCGAACCATGCCTGTCAGATCATCGCGGACAATTCTTTAATCTCAAATCAATTACAAATACTAGTCAGATAGTGTATAAAAGACATTATGCAAAAAAAAACATAAATAAGCTCTGTAGGTCTTTAAAAGAAATAAACTGGAGTATATTTTATCAAAACGAAAGTATAAATACCAATTTAGTAGTAAACTTTTTATGTACTACTTACTCTAACCTTATAAAAACACATTTCCCTCTCAAAAAAATTAATAAAGATAACCAAAAATCCCCAGTAAAATGGTTTAATAACTCCTTACATAATATGAGAGAGACTTTGTCAAGTGTGAAACTATCTGCAATGTTACTTAGAATGAGTCTGATTACGAAATTTACAACGATCTCCGCAAAACCTATAAGTCTACTCTTTTAGAGTCTAAAAAACTCTCATATCAGGATTACATTTGTAATTCCGACAATAAAGTAAAAGCCAGTTGGAATATAATAAATTTTGAGAGGAACAAATGGGTAAGACAGCAAACTGCACCAACGTTCCGAAAATGACTTTAACTCATTTTTTACCAGCATTACTGATAATATCAGTAGTTCACTTATATAACATATCTATCGATGGCACAATGACTAATATCCCCTCACTTTCATGCTCTTTCTTTCTGGAACCGGTCACTGAAGCCGAAGTACTCGAAGCTGTCATATCCCTAAAAAACTCTCCATGTACAGATTTCTTTGAACTTAATTCTAGGATTATCAAAGAAACAATCGATATAATACTTCCCTTATTGACTATTCTAATTAATGCTTGCTTTAGTCACAGTGTTTTTCCAGACTGCTTTAAGCTAGCAAAAGTTATACCTCTATTTAAAAAAGGTGATCCAAATATGGCGAATAATTATCGGCCCATTTCAATTATTCCAATTTTTGGTAAAATCATTGAAATAATATTGAAAAAAAGATTGTGTAAATATCTTGAGTCAAATTCTATACCATGCAAATGTCAATTTGGCTTTAGAGTAGGTTGTTCTACAGCTGGGGGAGTACACAGTCGCACAGGAGGTAGTGGAGGGTTTTGAGGTGGAAGAATATGCAGCTGTTGCTCTATGTGACCTTACAAAGGCCTTTGACTGCATTCCATACGACATATTATTAAGAAAATTAGAGCGCTATGGAATAAGAGGGTTACCACTACTCGTCTTCAAGTCTTATTTGGAAAATAGATCCCTGTATGTGATTATAAATAATAAAGTGTCACCTTACCATTACCTTCGATTTATATTTATTCTACTGTATTTGAAATACATATGAAAATTAAAAATGTTTGCCTTTAATCGGATATTCATACCCATAATACAAGATCAGCAAATATGGTTAGAACAGAACGATTTAAGCTTTCAAAGTCAAAAATAAACTCTTTAAATGTGAATTTGTATAATAAAATACCACTTAGAATCAGACAATTAAATCAATACCGGTTTAAATCAGCAGTAAGAAAGCATTTGGCTAATAAGATTTTCTTAAAACACCCTTTGTATAAGTTGTCGCACAGTATTGTAATTTGTAATGGTTTGATGTTTTTTTATGTCTCTCTTTTTTTTCTCTTATTGTATTTTGATTATGATACATTATTGTTATGTAGTATATATTGTTGTTAGTTATCATTGTATTATAAGCTTATTAATTATTTATTTACTGACTTCCCATAAACATGACTCTTGTAACATGGTTAATTAATAAACTATCTATCTATCTATCTATCTATCTATAGTTAGAAACTAGTATACTAAAATGTCGTGAAGAAGCAGAATAATGTAATTATCTTTACCTTGCCATTTCAGAAGCTATATCTTGGCCCATAATATGTATGTAATTCCATGAGAATGCGAGTATACCTTAATTTTTAATTTATGAAAATAGGTACCCTTTAGACAAAAAGTGTTTTTCTAATATTCTATAATTACACCTAGTCTTGTCACTGTTTTCCTCTATCACGGGATTTGTATTGTCTTGCGTAAACGGTTTACTGAGACTTCAGCAGATCTTACGATTTTCAACATGTATCACACATGTTAGAAATGTTAAATAACAGCTGCTCTATGGGAACAGCGGCCAACTGTTCCTCGACCACTGGCCCGTTCACAAGCATATCTGTTAATTTCTGCAACACACACACTGTTCATTACTGTTTATTAATTGACACAAACCGTGTGGATCTTCATTATGAATTGTCATAACTTATGTGTCATTCTGGTTCGCATAAAATGGTCCTGCCATGTTCTAATACTGGTCCAGTTGTTGTAGATATTATAAAAGGCTTGATACTATTGAGAGCGAACTAAAAAGTAAGTTGGCCCCACATTCTTATGGAATTGATAGATATTAACGGCCAATGTTCAGTTCTAATTTTTTTTTTTTTTTAGAATGAAGTAATTCTTTGATCTTATCCCAAAAAATATGTGTTGCTATTGAGGATACGAATATATTACAGGAGAAATGATAATGTTCCAACAAAAAAAATTATGGAAAAAATGTTACAAAGTTTCAATAATAACAATTAACCATTAGATATACAAATATAAATATGGCATGTCAAGCAGTAGAATTCTTTTACGAAACTTAAATAAAATTGCCATATGTAATATAATACATCTAAGTGTATAAAAAACAGGTAAATTTAGACGAACGAGTATTATATACAGTACAGATAGCGGTAGCCAAGTACGTACACTGACGAATTTTTGAATTTATGGGTATCTGGACATTTCATATTCATAGGTGCTAAGAAGATTGAATGTGCAACGATACGATGTAAATGATGGGGACTCGATCGAAACGGCTGCGGCTTGTCGCATGCTATATGAAGTTATTCACATTTATTCCACTTTAAGAAGTGTAAAAAACATTTGTTTTGTATAATATTTCACATTTTTAATTTAATAAAATGGATGATTACCAGGTTAAGCAATGCTGAGGCGGTAGATTCATGTAACAGGATAGTAAGAAAGTTTCTCGAGAAAAGTGGTTTCCGATCATACAGTGTGTTTCACTTCTCGTGAAGACACCCCTGTATCTCCTTTATTTGTGGCCGAATTCATTTCTAATTTTTATCAGATATACAACTCTATAAGGCGACTTTACATGACACATAAATGTCGTCTAGATCTAAAACGCCGGCCTACTGCGATAAAAAGAAAATCGCAATTTTCGAGAAATCATAGTAGGCTTAGAAATAGACAAAAATTTTGTTAATAAAAGTTCTTCAGAATCACGAGATATGACCCCCTATAAAATTTGGTGAAAATCGGAAAATTTTCCAAAAAAAAATGTTTGTTTCACTTCTCGTGAAGACACCTCTGTATCTCCTTTATTTGTGGCCGAATTTCAAGACTAATTCATGGAGTTATACAGCTCCATAAGGCAATTTTGTCCAACACATAGAGATAACTTTTTCCAACAAATGAAAGTCGTGCACAATTATTATTAAAATTATTTATTAAATAAAATATGTTTACAATGAATGACTATATTATTATATTCGGCCCCTTTCTACTAACCCACCATCAAGTGTAATACACTTCTCAATCCGCTTTCTGTTATTTATTACAACTCTTCGCAATTCTTGAGCTGTAACTTCTAAACACGCTTGCCTTATCCTCTCACAAAGCTGCTCCACATTTTGAGGTCTGGTCTTATAAACTTTGTTTTTAATATGACCCCAAAAATAAAAATCCATGGGAGTGAAATAAGGAGATCTGGGTGGCCAATGTATTAGAGGGCTATTTCGTCCTATCCATCTTTGGGGAAAATGTCCATTCATCCATGCTCTTACTACTACGGAATTATGGATAGATAGATGCTCCATCGAGTTGGAAATACAATTGTTCCAAAGAAAAATCGACTATTGCATTTCACAGATCATTATTTAAAAATTGTCGCAAATGTAACGCATTTATATTTTGAAAAAAGAAGAACGGCCCTATTATTGTTTCGTTTAAAATTCCGCACCACACATTTACCTTCTGGGAATATTGCCTTTTACAATTTATTACCCAATCAGAATTTTCTACTGCCCAGTACCTAGATAAAGTTTTGTGATGATACCACCCCGTTGGTGGAGAAAGTTGCTTCATCCGTGAAAATTATTTTCTTCAAGAAGTCTCGATTGTTTAAATAATTACCTTGGATCCATAAACAATATTCCAGTTTTCTCTCTTCATCACATTCTTCCAAACTGTGTAAAAATTTTGGTTTATACGGTTGTAGTTTATAGCGTTTTAAATATCTCCAAATTTTTGACACCGACAAATTCAGGTCACGAGCCATATTTCTAAGGCTGGTAGTGGGATTGGCGTTAAACGCCGCTAATATAACATTATCATCTTCATGCCTTCGATTAAGATGTACTCTCGGTTTAAGCACATTACCAGTTGTATTGAACAAGTGACATATTCTTGCTATGGTACCATGGTACTTTAATTCTTTCCTGTCCCCCTCTTCTTTTGTTTTTTGTGTATTTTTGTATCGCGTTTGTTGTTCCTTCGATTCTGTTTGTACATTTTTGTCTGTAAATTCATTCTTCCTTCATTAATCTTGTAACAGATTCAAAATTTTTTATATCAGAACAATCCAAATTTTTAGAATCACAGTTTAGGCCAGCCTTGCGCGACCCGTCGTTGGAGTAATTCGCGGATGGCGCCTTGTTCAAGTTGTGGTGCCAGCGTCAGAATCAAAATTTAAAAATATAGTGAAGTGCGCACAAACGGCGAAAGCCAAAGTTAGTGTTCTTGTTCTTGTTAATGTTAAGCTTTCTTTTTTAAGCATTTTTGTATCAAATCACCTATTTTTATTTACAGTGTTAAAAGGAGTTTAGGTTAAGTTTTTGTTCGTTTTTATACAATTGTTGCTTATACATGTTATATACTCATTAATTTTAATGAAGTTGTGTTGAATTGAATTGAATTGAATTGGTTGTCTTAGAGGATGTCTTAAAATAAATTCTTCTGCTGCTTCTCTTGAAGACCGTACATTTTCACCGACCATCTTTATTATTTCTACTTTTTCATCAGCAGTTAAAAGTATTCTAACCATTATGAGTAAAAAAATCAAATAAGGAAACTAACAAACTCAACAATAGATAACAACAATCACTTCTGTCATAAAAGCAATAATATTGACAGTTAATTTCACGGCATTCTTAACATTTAAAACAAAAAAACCGCTCCTAAATCTCTGAGCCGATAAGGAGGAAGGATATGATGGAGCGTTATTTCTTAAGAACAGTGACAACAAAAAAAACTGTATTACATTGTTAACTTAATGTGTAATAATAAGAAGTGACTCTTTTAGCGTCTTATTGAATCATGATTTTTGCTCACAACTTTCATTTGTTGTCAAAAATTATCTCTATGTGTTGGACAAAGTCGCTTTATGGATTAGTCTTGAAATTCGGCCACAAATAAAGGAGATACAGGAGTGTCTTCACGAAAAGTGAAACAAACTTTTTTGAAAGTTTTCCGATTTTCACCAAATTTTATAGGGGAGCATATCTCGTGATTCTGAACAACTTTTATTAGCAAAATTTTTGTCTATTTCTAAGCCTACTATGATTTCTCGAAAATTGCGATTTTCTTTTTATCGCAGTAGGCCGGCGTTTTAGACCTAGACGACATTTATGTGTCATGTAAAGTCATCTTATAGAGTTGTATATCTGATAAAAATTAGAAATGAATTCGGCCACAAATAAAGGAGATACAGGGATGTCTCCACGAGAAGTGAAACACACTGTATATAGTAAGAAAAACCCGTGAGATATTTCCCGAGGACAAATCAGGCGAATGATCTTTTGTGTAAATGTAATGGAAAAGGCGGACCGTGATGAAAATTTCATCAAAAATATTGTTTTCACTGATGAATCGTCCTTTGTATTATATGGTCTACCTAATCCGTCAATCGTTCGTTATTGGTCTCGGGAAAATCTGCATCGATTTTTTACAAACTCGGTATCCCCAGAAATGAAATGTATGGGGTTGTATGCTGGGGGATCATATGAGCGGCCCATTTCCAGGTTGTTTATTCAGTGGACGGGAACCATCTTGTGGCCAGCTAGATCTCCTGATCTAGCTCTAAGTGTAAGCCCTTTTTTGGGCCACATAAAATGTGAAACAGGGCTAATAATCTGGAGGAGCTCCGGTTGAAAATCGCAAACACTTTCGAACAAATTTGCTCGAATATGCTGTTAAATGTCAGAAGAAGTTTTTATGATCGATTAGGTATTGTTCAGCTCAAGAAAGTGACCTGTTTGAACATTTATTATAAATTTTCATTTTTCGGTTCGAAACTATTTTGTTATTTTAAAAATGTATTTTATAATGGAAATATTCTTTTATGGAGCTTCTTAGGGCCGAGCCATTCGGCCCTTTATAAACTTTATGAGAATAATTTTTAGATGCTGTGACACACGAATACATTGTGAGTTGAATAATTGAACATGCGTCCACCCCCAACTAACACGACGTAGTATTGAGTAAGCTGAGTCTGTGACTGACTGACTAATAAATACCCATAAACGCTGGGAACACACCTGCGTGCGCTGCAAGTCGGTTGCCCATTTATTTCGCATCTAAACACGGCCCGACGCGACGTATGCATTTGCTTGCCGTTTTCTGACATACAGTTCGGGGATCGCTACTAGGCGTACAAGGACATCTTATTCACTTATGTACATATACAATATGGGTTAGAATAAAGGGCTGATATGAAATGGATGGTGTGGCATAAGAATGACCGCTGGTCGATCCGCTGCAGTTAAGTAATGTAAATGTTTTTGGAGTGGAAGGTGTAGGTGGCCTGCCGTCAAATAAGGAATTTACGAACTACCACGTGTCATCCCATCCCAAGATATTAATTTGTTGAAATTAATTATGGTAGTCAGCAAATAACCAAAATAAACAAAAGTATCTTTCTCTAAATAAATGGGAGTGGATAGAAATAAATTTGTTGTATCACGCAGTGAATGCCCACCATAGTACAATTTTATTAATTGTACTTACTCTTCTGTTAAATAAATATCCATTTTAACAGGTTAATAGTATTTTGAGCGCTGTAATACTTAAATTTGGTAAAGTTATGTAAATAATAAATAAATCGTTAACATCGGCAATAACAGCAGCGCCAGCGTACAGCCCAATGGATTTCCGCAACCCAATCACACTCAATTAGATGACATTTTTACAATTGCACATGAACATAAGTATATAAGATTTCCCTAAATGCCTAGTAGCGATCCCCGTACTGTATACATTAATATACAGTATACAGTATACATGCCAAGGTATTATAAAGTAATGATTTTAAATAAATTACATTAACAGATTTACAACATAAATTTAACGTTCACATAAATTATATTGTAATATACCCCGCTGACATTGGCTATAAATATTATTTTACTACACCCTTTAGAAATGATTAGTTATTTGACTAATTATTATTACATAGGTTCATAGGTATGTCATAAGATTTTATTATTCAAACAATTAGCAAAGCTAGTAACGAAGCTCGGAAAGTATTACTATCTAGTATGAAGAAATCTTGTTCATATTCTCAAGTTTTGGCACCGCGGAAATATCATTTGTTGTGTTTCATATACGTGTGTATATACATTGGAAAATTATTTTTTTATGAAAGTGGTCAAAAGGCGCACATTTAAAAATATTTTGAAATATACAGGGTGACTCGCTACAGCGGAACATCTTCGAGGTCGTTCTTTACTAATCGAACACCCTGTATATTTTAAATTTATGAACTCAGCGTAAAATTACCTTTCCAATGACCTCCAGATTTTTAGTTTTTGACTACACAGTTTTTAAGACTCTTTGATAATAATCGCAAGGCCGAAACATATGTCAGAGAAATTAAAAAAAAACTAATGAAACAATAAACCAAGTGCGTATTGTAACTATTCTTTTGAATATTTATAATTATTCTATTGAATATGTTTCATCAAGAACCTACCGCAGATTCCATCCAATTAAAATATATTTATCACAATGCCATAAGAAATATTTTAAAAATATAATTCTGTGTTCCTCTGCTTATGTGGAAAGAATGATTTCTTTTGCAACATTTATAAATTAAATCTTATGCGTCGACTGGTAAAAATTTTTTTAATCTTATTTTATTAAAAGCTAACAATTGATAAGATATTATTTCATTTTAATATCAAAAATTTATTTCAGTTTTCCACTTATTTCTGATTAGTATCCTTGGTTTGTTATTTTAAAATAAAACTGCACATCGTAACCTGATTTTATATATTTATAAATTTCACCAGATCATTCTTATATATTGATTGATTGATTAATTTAAAATGCTTCAGGCTTTCTATAACTAGTTAATTATCTGAAAAAGTTGTCCCTATTTTCTAAATGGTCTTAATTAAACGATATTAAACCTTTTAAAAATAGATATATCATCGAAAGAGAATAAAATAATTTAAATAATATAAGAATTCAAACGGTCTTTAGTGATTAAAAGTTTTCTTCGATGATTTAGATCACACTGCGCGGATTTAAATCATTGAAAATTCATAATCTTTTGAAAATGATTTTAAGTATTAAAAAAGATTTGTTGTTTAAGTACTTATTGATAATAAATTTGGTAACAGGTAATGTAATTTTGATTATTGATTTAAATCCTTTTTTAAATTATTCGCGACAGCTCTAGCTACACTTGATAAAATATGCCAATAAATAAATATTCTTGTATTTTTTTCATGATTCTTTCTTGTTTTCTAAATTGACAACTTTTTGAATAATGTTTATAAATCATATACGAGATAAATAATCTATTTTTAAGTTTGACAAACGTTCACGTCGCTTAATTATTCATGAATTATTAATTTCTAACAATAAAGTATCGTTGACATTTTAAGTAATCAATGATGATATGTAATTTGTTTTATTTACTATTCACTCAATGGAAATACCTATTTAGTATAATACAAGTATTTACTTTCATATTTTTTTCACAGTGGTCCTTGTAATTAGAATAGTTTTATCACTTTAAATTCTTTTAAAATAAAGTCCAAAAATTCTACTTTAATTTTTTTTATTCTGTTATATCTAAATAAAAAACTAGCTGTCAAGCTTTGTGAATTTACAGTTTATGTCGAAATGTCCATCTAATCCTACAAAAAAACAAATTTCATCCCTACCACGTTCAACTAATGCAGTAACTGATTGATAGGGAATATGAAAATCAAATACAATTTTGTCAATGAGCAAAACACAAAATAGGACAACAAAGAAATTTTTTTGACTTTATTTTGTTTGCCGATAAGGCAAGGTTTCATAAAAATGGACATGTTAATCATCAGAATTTTTATTATTACGACACAACCAATCCCTACATCTCGAATATATAGCCAAACAAGATGTTTGTTGAATGTTTGGGGAGGAATTGTTGGGATTATGTGATAGGACAAATTTTTTTTTATGGACGTGTGAATGGTCAAATTTATTTGGAATTTTTCCAAGATAGTTTGGAACAATTACTGGAGGATATTAGGGAGACAATGTAGTATCTCCATGATGGAGCAGTTGTACACCACACTGCAGCTATGCACGAACATTTAAACTACGCTTTTCCAAATGGTTGAAAAGGAAGCGGAGGACTCCATAGTTGGCCTGTCAGAAGCCCTGATTCGACCAAAATACACTTCTTTTTGTAGAGTTATGTTAAGGAGCAAGTGTACAAAGCTCATATAACTACAAAAGAAAGTATGAAAGAAAGAATAAGGGAAGTTTTTCAGGAAATTGCTGTAGATATTTTAAGAAAAGTCGGTAGATCATTCGAAAATCGTCTATAGAAATGCATAGACATGCCGGGAGGCCACTTTGAACAGTTCCTATAACCACCACTAGGTATTATTTATTTACAATAACAATAATAATATATTTCCATATAGACCCATGTCACGTGTTTGGAGAATGTCAAAAATATTTAGAAAAAAAAAACATTAATACAATATTTAAAAGTTTCGTCAGACAAATGGGTACATAGATAAATATACAAGTGGATACAAAATAAAAACATATAAGAGTACATAGATATAACATATTAACAAACAACAAACATCGCAGATAAATAAATTTATCTTACGTTATTTATATTTAAAATATTCTTCCAGAGAATAAAAAGTGTGTTCTATTGGAAAATTTTTGACTAGCATCTTAAATTGACTGAAGCTAGTGAACGTCTTGAATTTATTTGGAAGGTGTTTATAGATTCTACCAGCGGTAATTAGTGGTCCATTACCCACCTATGACAGTCTATAAGGAGGAAGGTAAATATCTTTGGCCTGCCGCGTACGGTAATTATCAACATCCTTGCATTTAACAAATTGATTTACATTTTTTTTTACAAAGCATAAACACTGGTATATATATATATACACAATGTATGGTTAGTATTCTGTTGTTTTTAAAAATAGGACGGCATGAGCTCAAGGAGGGTACATTAAACATGGAGAGGATAATTCATTTTTGTAAGACAAATATTTTAGAAATACCATAGCAATTACCCCAGCATACAAGACCATAGGACAGTATTGACTGAACT
The DNA here is from genome assembly GCA_963675555.1 of Leptura quadrifasciata. NCBI lineage: Eukaryota > Metazoa > Arthropoda > Insecta > Coleoptera > Cerambycidae > Leptura > Leptura quadrifasciata. The sequence continues at coordinate 22,828,318 of OY776681.1, read as the reverse complement.
GTCCCAAAATAGAATGTTTTTAATGTGGAGGTACTTACACTCGATCTAAGTTGCCTAATTAAATAGTTTTTACTAGCCAGTGTCTTTGAGAGATAATTAACCTGAACTTCCCAAGATAGGTGACTAATCCATCCATAACCCTAAAAATTTCACTTCGTGTTGTTTTATACTTCCATTTTCTGATTTTATTAAAACACTGTAGGTTTAAATGGCAAGAAGTTTGGTTTAGAACTATTTAATATAAGATCATTTGATTGACACCAAGATGACATACTCTGAACACAGGAGTTGGCAACTGTGTCAGATATTATGAGGGCGGATGTATCATCGGCAAATAGTGTAAGGAAACATGATTAAATCGAAGAGGCTATATCATTAATGACAATGTTGAATAATAAGGGTCTCAAAGCACTTCCCTGCGGAACCCCAGTGCTAACAAGTAAGTTTTTAGAATAATAAAACATGTTCTCATGAGATACTCGAACGAACTGATACCTTCTACTCAAATATGATTCAATCCATGCGAATGCCATAAAAAATACCACCAGAAAGTAATTTGGTTTCCAAATGGTTAAGTAGTTTATCATAAAGTGATAATATCGCGTCTGGTGTTGAGCGATTTTTTGTGAAACCGTACTGCCTATTAGACAAAAGATTACAACTGTCGAAAAAAGAAGACAATCTAGTAAAGAATGCCTTTTCCAGGATTTTAGAAAAGATATAAAAGAGGGCCACAGGTCTGTAGTTTTCCAGATTTGATGAGTCTCCTTTTTTATAAATCGGGACAATCATTCATCATCATTCATCATTCATCATTCATCATGCATCATTAATCATTAATCATTAATCATTCATCATTCATTATTCATCATTCATCATTCATCATTCATCATTCATCATTCATCATTCATCATTCATCATTCATCATTCATTAAATTAGGTTCAAAATAACTTTGAATTTTTAAAATAGTGCCAATTTTTATATTACCTAATACCGTATCTTCTGTTCCTATTATTTATGTCAACTTTTTTGTAATATTAAACGATTATTTATAAGTTTTTAAGACTTAAATGTGATTTAATTAAACTGTGAAAAAATACGACTGAGGCAACCAAGCGCACCCAGAAAAAAATTTAATACTACTTTCAATTATTCTCACTTTATGTCAAAATCATGGCTACTAGATCAGTTCGAAATGGAAAGTGTTATAATTTAACGGTTTTTAATGAAAAAGTAAAAATATCTCTAGAAATATCGATTTTAGGTTAACATGCCAATTGAGAAATACAATAATATACAGAGTATTCCATTTTGAGAAACTTCATTTTGAAATGTCCTGAATTAACGCTAGTATAAAATACAACCTGTATAATAATTAAAATCAATATTTGGTAGTTGAGTCGTTGTAGTATGTCCCTTGTCTACATAATTGCAAAATAAATCTTCTTAATTAATAGTAATACGCACACAGCGAATTAATTTGTTAAACCTTGTTCCGAAGAAAAAAAATTCTTATTTTTTCGAATAACGCCACGTCAAAAACAAAAAATCTGGAGGTCGTCTGAAAGGTAATTTTACGCTGAATTCATAAATGTAAAAATATATATGGTGTTCCATTTAAAAAAAATGACCTACAAGATGTTCCGCTGTAACGGGTTTCCCTGTATATTTAAAAATATTTTTAAAAAGTGCGCCTTTTAACACTATACCGCTGTTGGACTTTGAAACACTATAAGGACACCCTGTATGTACTTATTACTTCCATTTTATTACAATCTTTTTTATATTTCTGCACAAAAATATTTCTCTGCTGTCATTGGTTATCTATTGCGTAGTTGTCTCCAAATAAATATATTGTTAAGTTTATCTGTCTAAGACCTTACATGATTTTTTTCTTTAATTGTTTGAGTTCAAATCCGTTTTGAGCATTCATCAGCTTGTCACGTATTCGCTGTTACTAATTCTTATATAATTACAAAGATTAAGATCTAGTATGGTCATTATGACTACTTTTTATAATATAGTAACTGTTATCATTATTAAATTCGAGAAGAGGTAATAACACATAATTTTATTAAAGCTTAGGTTTATAATTTCAAAAATAACCTTGTAAGTCTTACAATGTTAAAGAGTAGCAATTACAAAGTAAAATTCATTACAGCGTTTTTATACAAATTTAGCTTGCTTAAAAAACAGATAGTTATATTTGCTTATAACTTGTGAACGACAGTATGAATTTAAATAACGAAGATGTACAAAAATGTTAAATATTGTTAAATTATTGTTTGGCAAATACGTTGATCATATGTAATGCCTAAAATATTTCATTTGAGCCTAAGTTAATTAACAGATCTATATTACCTAATACAAAAATAATTTAATGGTAAATAACCTCAGAAATATTTAGCATTAATAAAGAAATCATCCAGTCAATGAATATAAGAGTGTTTGCCAGCATATTATTAACTTTAGTTTCATTAGAGAAACGGTAGTTTAGTGCTTAATTGATAAACTGACATAGAACTGGATAAGAAATAAGTTCTACTAGGAACGCAGGTTCGATCATCGCTTAGACCAAATTATTTTTCCAGTAAAAATTATCTACATATTGATGATATGTTTTGTACCGGTCCAACTCTTTAAAAATTATGTAATGTTGTCTTACAGTACCATTAAGTGTTCTGCTATATAACCACCCGCGAGTAAGAAATAATTTTAACACAGAGTAGAGTACATAACAAAATAATAAGAAATGAACTTCTTAAAGGAAACACCGAAAAATTAGTATGTATTTATTAATTATTAATAATAATTAAACCAGTAATATCTTTTCTGAAATTAATGATATTAGTGCAAGATTTTATATTAAGAGGAAGAAAATATTTACAGCTATGTAACTAAACACACGTTTAAATAGGGCAGACTTATCAAGAAACCCGGCGGGGTTTCGCAGCTAATTTTCTCTCTCTCCCATGCGAAAACAAAACGAAACCGGGATTCATATACAGCAAGATGTTGTTTTCTGTGCCATCTGGATATTTCTGTTCTTTTATAAAAAAAACATAATTATTTAACATTGATAATTACATGCGAAATGAGTTGTTTACCTTTTCATCTTTCAAATAAATATTTGTCTTTAACTTGTCATCTTATTACGCATTGATATTGATGTTTGAATTTTGAGATCTGTCTTTCCGATTATAGAAGTGTACTAGACGGAAGTGGCGTCGGTCGACGGATACGGAAGTTAAGTCGTTTAATTCAAACAGTGGATACATTTGTGTATAATACAAGTGAATGCTTCTTTTCCTTTATAAAAATAAACCATAATCATTTAACATCAGTAATTGCATGGGAAATGAGTTGTTTATCATTTGATCTTTCAAATAAATACCTCTTTAAGTTGTCATTTTATTACGGCATTGATATTGATGTTTGAATTTTGAGATCTGTCAAAATAATACGAAGTATTAATCATATTTGTGCAGTTTTTTGTGCGCTAGTTTTTTCTATTACATATAGAATATGTTTGTGCTGCTGCTTTTCTTGCATAATTCAATAAGTTCCCAGCTAGCAAACTAGAAAAAAAGGTACCCCTACTACGGTAGTACTACTAGAAGTAAAGACAAAATAGAAATTTAAGTAAAGTAATCAATTTTTTTACCTACATTTGGAAAATAAAATTTTTCTTCAACAAGTCAGGTGTTAGCTTCCAACTGTGGAATCTAGCTTTAGATTTTTGTTTGTGTTGTTATGAAAAGAATGTTGAACCATTAACTGTACATGATTTCAACAATTTATAACCTGCAATATTTTGCTTTTGGCTGTCATTATGTATTTAAAAAATGTATTTCACAATAAATCAGGTTTAAAATAAGCTCTACACGATTTTAGAAATTTCTTATCGGTAATATTTTATTCCTTACCATGAATCAATCTGTATTCATAGCAACAATAAAAAAAACTCAGTTTGTTAAAATGAATAAGGGTAAAAATCAGCCCTACACAAATTTAATAAATTTCTAATCTGTACTTGGTTATGGTAACAGTAAAGCGATTTTTGTTATATTTTATTCTCTACCATAAATGCACATTAATAGGAGAAATTTTAGTCTGTTAAAATAAATAAGGGTAAAAATGAGCTTTACACGATTTCACGAATTTTTAATCTGTATCAGAAAGTAAAGGTGGTCAGAAGGTGCAGGGGACTACGATAACGGTAAAGCGCTTTTTGTTATTGTCTTCCAGTTTGGTTTAAGCAAAGATTATGTTGTTCATCCTGAAGTATATAGTTAAGAAGATAAACATGATGTATGATCAGGGGGTGCGGGGAAGTCACATAGAAAATTAGCTTGTAGTATACATTGGTAGTATTGTGTGGTGGGCGGGAGGTGATACTTAGAATTAGTAAACTGGGTACAGTATCGTGTAGAACGCTGATGAGTATTGAAACTTGTTTTTTAAGTTAAAAAATTAATAACTAAGTGACGAATATTCAATTAGTCTGAACATAAACAGGCCAAGTAACATTCAAACCGCTCTGAAAGACTTAACCATGTCTGTTTGAAATGATGTGATCAAACTTATTTAAGTTATATGATAATCTAATACAAGATTTTTAAATTCTTTGAAGAGATTGGGATTAAGATTGAGAGAAGAGATTGAAGAGATTTAAAATAGCTGGTCAGTATCCGGTATCACAGTAAGAAATGGACGATAATGTTAGTGAATCATTAATCTCAGTTTTACACTATTCTGAAAACATCCTTAAGCATATACAGTATCTCAGTTAAAACCAAGCCACGGTCAGTCGAAAATTTATACTTAATACAGCAGTATCTAAATCAAACAATGAGAAAAAATGCTATATCTGAGTATCATCGGCGCACTGATGTGACATGCAAGACTGTAGGCATTTGTTAAGATCCGTTGTGTAAATAGAAACTAACAGAGGTCTCGATACGCTACCTTGTGGCACGCCCTTTGAAATATTAACTGTGACAGAAATGTTGTCGATTAATATCGCTTTTCGACGACGATTACTAAGATAATTACGAATTAAAGAGGTTGCCGTAACTCCAAAATCATATTTTAATTTCGCACATAGGGTGGCCTGATTACGATTATCAAATGCCTTGCTGGAACCAAGTAGTGTTCTGATTATTATCACAAGTAGTAGATCATCGGAAACTTTTAATGAAGCTGCAGTAGTGCTATGATGAACACGGAAACAAGGTAAAATCTAGTTATTGTACAAATAATCATTTACCTGTTCGACACTATCTTTGCTAATACCGTTGATAAAACTGGCAATAAGCTAATGGGTCCAAAATGGTTGATAGTAGGCGTGGTATAACTATTTCTGGCAAAAGGAATTGTATTAACTTGTTTCCAAGCGGAAGAGACAATACCTTTTAAAAACATTTGTAATTTCACAGAATGTGAAAGAAACACCATCACCATTGTCGTTAAATTCATTTACTTCAGCTATACTTGAGACGGAGATGTCTATGTGAGACTTGGTATTTAACCATTTCAGCACTGTCTAAAATCCTTTAGGGTCACTCTTGAATTTATGAGATATATAACACCTTTATTAACAAAATTACGCTGTTCTTTATACTCGTTCATTAAAGTTATCCCTTTCTGATACACACACTTTATCAAAGTAAATAAAAAAACATTAACCTTTCTTATAGAAATTATCAAAACAAAATAGAAGACCACCTTAAAAATAGTCCCAAAAAATTTTAATCTTATATCAACACCAAAAAAAAACTACTTCAATTCCAAACTTGTTTTTAAGAATATAATTTTGAAAGATCAGAATCTATTTGCTAGCCACTTTTCATCTGCTTACACTGACTAGGGCCTTCAATAAATGATTGTCAGAAAAATAGCAATGTTATAACTTTATCTAATGTACTGTCGTGAGCAGAAAAAAATAGCACAACTTTTTTTTTCTAATGTAAATCTGTCTCTATTTGAATATGTAATGAGTAGCCGAAATAAAACAGATATCACTTTTAATTTACTATTTATTTTAATGCTGTAGTTATTGCTATAGTAAATGATGGATGGTTAATGAGACAAGTTGCACTGCGTTATAACATTAACAAAAATTTGGTGTGTAACATTTTAAGAAAGCGGAGAATAAACGGTAGGATTAGTAGAAATCCTGGATCAAAGGACAAAGGATATCCTACTTAACAAGAAACTAACTATTAATATTTCGTTATTGCACAATTTCTATTTATAACTTCTATAAGTCTGTTTGGCATAGAATTAAATAACCTTATACAATAATCATTAGTAATAATATTTTCCCATGTATTATTTACTATTTCCAGTGATTCTTCGGCATTCCGTGATCTCACATTTCGTTTTTGGATACTTCTTACGAGTAGTCCCCATACTTCTTCCACAGGGTTAAGATCTGGACTATGACTCGGCCAGTTAAGAACATTGATGTTGTTATCTTGAAACCAGTTAGTTACGGTATGAGAAGTATGAACGGAACAATTGTCTTGTTGAAATATGAACTAATTATTAGGAAATAATTGTGACACAGAAGGGAGCATAATATTGTCTAAAATCCTAATATACGTTTCACTATTAAATCGTTCCTCAATGTGCCACAAAGCACCAGGACCACGTGCCGATATTCAGGCCCACATATTGACGGAAAATCTACCACTTTTATCATTGTTAGATATATATTTCTCATCGATTCGAGTATTCGGAGGGCGGTAAACACGAATACGACCGCTGTGTGTTGACTGGAAAGTTTTTTTCATCTGTAAAGATTACATTGTTCCAAAAATTTACATCATGAACTAAAGATTCAAGCGCAAATCCTACTCGAGCTTCTTTATGTTCAGCTTTAAGTAAATATTTCTGTGCTTCTGCATGACAGCGTAGCTCGGATTCTCTTACTCGCCGGCGACCAGTACTACTCGATCCAGGAAAATTCGTTTCTTCAGCAGCCTGAATAACTGAGCAAAATGGATTTTCTACTAAAGCATTTACCAATTGCAAATCTTGTTGTTGAGTTGATATCCTTCGTCGCTCTGATCCAGGATTTCTACTAATAGTACCGTTTATTCTCCATTTTCTTAGAATGTTACACACCGAATTTTTGTCAATATTATAACGCAGTGCAATTTGTCTCATTGACCATCCATCTTGTACTTTAGCAATAACTCCAGATTTAAGTAAACCGCTTATATGAGGCATATTAGATTTTTGCACACTTGCAATAAATTATGACAACTAACTGACAATGTCACAAAAATTAAAGTTAGATGTACACAACTAGATTTTAGGAAAATACCGTTATAAGACTTGTCCTATTTTTTTTTGCTCACGACCGTAACAGAAAGAGATGTATTACAAATTTTCAAACGTATTAAACTAAAACTTACTAATGAATTATAAGCTTCCTTTATTAAGCTGACATATCTATTAGCCTACAAATGGAAAATTTCAAAGATCTGCTCTATCCACAAAAAGGGAAGTAAGCCAGAGATTAAAAATTATCATAGTATAAGGGCGCGTTGTATTAACAATTTGATCTCCGGATCAACGCTGATTCGAGGATCAGTTGTCCAGATTCGTTGTACTATTGCAAATCCGCGTTTTAACGATGGTTGATTTGAAGATCACCTAAATACACTATATTGAAGGTTTAAAATCTGGATCAGTTGAATCTAACCTCACATTTTTCAAATTATATTGATTTGTGCTCAGTGAACTTCTTTTTGCCGCGGGTTTTGATGTTTTTAAATTTATTTTTTAATGAATCGATATCACGGAATACCTTCGCCTTTGGATTGGATTCGTTCCATATTTTCACCCAAGCTTGAGCTTTCACCTTATTGTTATCGTGGTCCGTTTTTTGCATTCAATTTGTTCATCAATGAGGTCAACAAACCTTCCTCTTCAGTGGTAAAGTTGCTTGCTCTTTTTGTTCTGGGGTTGGTGGCTTGCATGGTTGTATTGTTTATAGATTATATTATTTATTAAGCAGAAATAATAATTTTATTGTTAGATTATCTCAGCAATTTTCTCAACTTGTCACTCTCGGTAATTTGACATATAGAAGAAAGGTTATAATCCACAATTTACGTCACAGATCAGAGATTTATATTGATTTACGTACTTTTGACAAAATCAGTAATGCCAATATATACAGTCACCCACCTAGAACTAGATCAGCTGATTCTCCGATAACTTTGCTTCGTACAACACAAAACTGTTTTAATCCTCGATTATATTTAATCCTGGTTTCCGTGATCGTAGGATTAAAAAAGATTAGTACAACGCGCCCTAAATCCACTATGTTGGAGGTTTAAAACCTGGATTAGTTGAAGCTAACATCACATTTTAAAAATGTTGGCTATATCACTGACATTTAAGTAACACGTACTATTAAATAAGAGCTGAGCTGGAGTGTTGTTCAAGTTGTTTTTTGTTCTGTAATCATAAATATTGGGAGAAAACTATTTAGAAGACTTAACGGAAGATAAAGACTTTTTAGAACTACTTGAACTAGTTTTACACCCGCGAATTTCTCGCCTGTTTCGGGAAGGACCTAATAATTTTCTTAAGTGGAGGGACGATGAATTTAGAAATCATTCTAGAATATCAAAACCAGTGGTACAGCATATTTGGATCTCATATATGCGGTACTACTACCAATTGCTTGCTTTTTTTTATTATATGGTTGATGGATTGCATAGTTGTGTTGTTTATTATAATAATAATAATAATAATATAAGTTTATTTAAGATAATATACAATACACAATATATAGAATGTACAATATACAATGTATAGATATAAAATACACAATATAATGATATATAAAAAGTAATATATGAATGGCGTATAAAATGTATAAACACCTAAATAAACTAGGGTAATCACAGAAGCAGCAGCAGATTGCTGCTGCTTGTGCGTGATTTTACATATACATAGCAAGTAATTTAAATAGACAATAAACAGAAGCTGACGTGTAATTTTATAATGTTTTCAGTTATTTAATTAGGTATATAGAATTTTTTATTTTTTTACGATTAATATATTATATCAAATGGCATATTTTGGATAATTATTATTTTTTGCTGGGATTATTTCTCTGGTTAACTATATTTTGAAACCTAGTTCGATCAGTATTTAGAAGCCATATTTTTACATTTTTTTTGAATTTTTTGAATTTGTCCATACTTTTAATATTTGTTGGTAGAATTTCATATAGACGAGGTCCTAAGTAGTTACAGTTTCGTTGACCTATGGTTTTGTCAAATCGGGGCATGATATGACTGTGTTGTTTTCCTCGTGTATTATAATTGTGACGAATAGGTTCTATGTTTATTTTATTTTTTCTTATATTCAGTAACATATTTAAACAAAACAGTTGTCGAATATCCAGAACGTTGTTTTCTTTATATAGCTTATCACTAGGGTAAGTTCGATTTCTACCAAAAATTGTTTTTAGTATCCATTTTTGTATGGAATTTAGTCTTTCCAGATGGTTATCGCTTACTCCTCCCCAGCCTACAATACCATATGAAAGCTGTGATTGGACCAACGAGTAATAAAGAATTTTTAGCTGTGGTTCGTTTAAGTATTCTTTAAGAAGTTTAAATCTGGTAAGTAGTCCTCTGACTTTTTTAATAATATTCATTACTTGTAGATCCCACCTTAGATGTCTGTCTACAGTAATGCCTAGGTATTTTATAGACTCAGCTTCTGGTATTTGCACGTCTTCATTAATTTTTAGTGGGCCAATATCGGGTAATGTGTTAGTGTAGGAGGTGAACGGTAAATATTTGGTTTTGTCACAATTTAAGGTTAGTTTGTTGTACTGGAACCATATTTTTATTTTTTTAAAGTCGGTCTCTGCTTCTCTTTTTAGAGTTTCCCAGCTATTTCCGGTGTATAAAACAGCAGTATCATCAGCGAAACTTAATATTTTACCAGTGGAATTAATGGATAGTAAACTGTTGATATATATTGTAAATAGTAGTGGTCCCAATACCGTTCCTTGCGGGACTCCGAATGTTATTGTTCTGGCACTACTAATAGTACCGTCAATCTCCACATACTGTTCCCGATCGGATAAGTAACTTTTAATGAGGTTATACATTTTTCCCCGAAGTCCATAGCATTTTATTTTTTCTAAAAGTTTTTGGTGGGACACGGTGTCAAAAGCTTTAGATAGATCAACAAAGATACATAAAGCAGGTGTTTTTGAGTCTAGAGCTCTATATATTTCAGATGTTAATTTATGAATTGCATCTTCAGTTGACTTTCCCTCTCTGAAGCCATATTGGTGATCCGAGATTATATTGTGGCGATTTAAAAATTTCAGAATTCTGCATTTTAATATTTTTTCAATAATTTTGGCGATATTAGAGATAAGTGAGATTGGCCTGTAGTTTATTATTTCTAGTTTGTCTCCACTTTTATAAAGTGGTTTAATGAGACCAACTTTTAGCAGTTTAGGGATGCATTCAGTTTCAAAGCATCTATTTATTAGATATGTTATTGGAGTGGCAATTTCTGTTTCTACTTTTTTTAATACTTCCGTGCGAATGTTATCAAGACCAGGAGATTTTTTTAATTTTAGTTCTTTGATAACTTTCCGGACTTCTGTCTCATTTGTCGGATATAGGTACATTGTGTTTTCTATTTCGATGTTGTTTTCGGCAAAACCCTCTGGTGGATCGTTTATTTTGTTTGCATATGTTTGTCCCAAGTCGCTGTAGTGCTGATTAAATGCGTTTGCTATTTGTTGTTTACTTTCTATAATATTTTCATCTGTTAATCTAATTTTAGATATAATTGTTTTAGGTTCCAATTTGTTACAAATATTGTTTACACACTTCCAAAGAGCCTTAGTTGAGTTTTTGTTATTGTTTATCATAGAGTTAGAATAATTTTTTTTCGCCTTTTGTATCAACCGGTTTAATTTGTTCTTGTATTCTTTGTATGCGTTAGATAGGTTTATATTATTTGGATCGCTTTGTAATTTTTGGTACAATTTATTTTTTGCATTTATAGATTTTACGAGACCAGAGGTTATCCATTGTTTCCGGTGTATATCTTTGTGATTTATTTTAATTTCTTTGGTGTTTTTTGTAATATGGTATTTTAATGTTTTGATAAATATATCTGTCATCAGGTCTATATTATTTTCACGGTACATGTCATTCCATTTTTCCTGTTGTAAGTCCGATTTGAGGTTAGCATAATTTATATATTTTTTATTTTTGATGTTTTCTTTTGTAGTTGTATTATTTTTTTCTTTATTTGTGTCGATTTTGAAACTTATAGCAATAGGATAATGATCTGTAATGTCATATTCAAAGATATAAGATTTTATATTATTATCATCCATATGTAGTGAGTTTTTTATGAAGAAGTGATCTAGACATGTTTCACTTTGCGGACGAGTTGGTTCATTAATATATGATATAAAACCATGGGCACTCATTGTATTTTTATATTGTTCAACATTATCATTATTTGAGAGTAAATCTAAGTTAATGTCCCCTGTTATGATGTGCATGTCATTTTTTTCTGTTTGATACAAATAACGCAGTAGCTGGGTAGTAAAGTGTTCTGGACATGTACTAGGTGAGCGGTATATTGCAGTTACCACAACTTTTTTATTGTTTTTTAGGATGTTTAGTTGTAGGGCTTTTGTTTCCCCAATGCTAATAACGTTATAATTATAGTGTATATTTGCTTTGATAAAGATAATTACACCATCGTTCCTATTTAAATAACCCTCATTATATAAAACATTATAGCCATAGAGGTTAAATACGCTTGGATCATGTATGTAATGAGTTTCTGTCAGTACAATAATTTTAAAGTCAACAGTTAATTGATTTAAGAGTATGGTTAATTCGTCGAAATTTTTAAATATGCTTCTTATATTGAGATGTAGTATTTTGAAGTTATGCTGTGCTTGTTGACAAGTACTGTTAAATATAGATAGGTTTTTAATCACTTGTGCTTTCATAGGTTCATTATTGTAATCTTTTATAAAGGGGTCCATAACCACTACTAGTTACTATAATCTGTTCTATCTCTAACATTACTTAACTGTTTTTTGAATACTGGACATTCACTATCCAGACAGGAGTGGTTTATATCGTAGTCTGTTTTGAACCTTAGGTTGGAGTTTTCGCAACTAATGCACTTTTTGACACGATTTACACAGTTTTCTGCTGAATGATTTTCTGCACAATTTGTACATACAGTCTCTTTTTTACAATCACGCATTTTGTGGTTGAAACCGTTGCACTTTAAGCATCTCAGAACACTAATGTTTTCATACACTGGGCATCTATTATATTTTATGTTTATTTTATTTGCTGTTATAAGCTTCTTAAATGTGGATCCCTTGCATTCAATTATTGCCATTTTGTAGTCTCCTTTTTTTGTGTTTTTCAAAAGTTTTAGCTCGAGCTCATCATCATTTTCTTTAAGACATTCATTTTGGTTAAGAATTGCTTCAATTATTTCTTCTTCTTTAACATCTTTATCGATGTTGGCTATTGTAACTGTAGGTTTTCTTAGTTGTGTCTCTTTTACTGTGTATTTGTTACCTAGACTTTTTTGAATTTCACTGATCATTTTATTGTTTGATGTACGAGAGTTGCATTTAATTATGATTCCACCATTTCTTCCATTTCTAATATTTTCTATTCCTACTTGAATTTTGCTAGGATTTACTGAGTTTTGTAGGTCTTGTTTTGTCTTTATGCAAGTCTGTTTTTCGTCTTTTGGACTTAGTATTAATTGCGGGATGGTCTTTTTGTGATAGTTGTCTCTAGGTAACTCTGACTTTACAACGCTGGCATATGTTGATTTGCTTTCGATTTTGATATTTTCTCCCTGCTCTGCTTGTTTTTCTGTCAGTTCCTTCTCAAGAAGATCAATTATTCTTTGTTTTGCCTCTATCAAAGAATCTTTGCTATTTATAATATTTTGTAGCAGATTAATTGTATGATATTGTTGACATGAGCTACAATAAAATTTCAATTTCCTATCTTTGAGCGATAGCACTTTTATTTCTGCCGCTGCTAATTTAGCACATGTTTTACAGTACCTATTGTTGCATCCATCACAGTTTATAGCTGGGATTTCCTTTGTAATTGCCGCTTTACACTCGTCACACTCCATTTTCATTTTTTACGTTTTTGGCATAGTTTATAGCGGTCCGGTTTCTTTTATTGGTGGTGATGGGTATTCCCAGCAATTCCTTCTGTTTATAACTGAGTTCTGCGTAACTGTCTTTACAACACTTTATACTTTGTCACTACCTTGGGAGAGCACACAAAAATTCCACGTCACGTCCGCACTGGTCAAGGGACTAGACTAGACTAATAGATTATATTATTTATTAAGTAAAAATAATAATTTTATTGTTAGATTATCTCACTTTATATTACTTCTGCAATTTTCTCAACTTGTAACTCTTGGTAATTTGACACATAGAAGAAAGGTTATAATCTACAATTTAGGTCACAGATCAGAAATTTATATTGATTTACATATTTTTGACAGAATCGGTATTGCCAATATACACTGTCACCCACTTAGAACCAGATCAGCTGATCCTCCGATAACTTTGCTTTGTACAACACAAAACTGTTTTAATTCTCGATTAAATTTAATTCTGGTTTCCATGATCGTAGGATTAAAAAAGATTAGTACAACGCGCCCTAAGTGAGAGAGTGGAAGTCAGAAAGAGACTTTTTAGTTCACATATTTTTAATATTGCATGTATTGTGAATACGTCATAAAAATATCTGAGTGGGACTGCAGTGAAGTTAGAATATCATTTTCTTATCCTATCTAATTTACCATGAGAATATTTGAACAAAGCAGTGTACTAGTAATAACTTAATTTTAAATCGTAATTAATTCAAATTTACATAAAGATAATTGACTATGAACACGATTTACTTTCCTTTTAAAATTGGCGGCACAGATTCTTAGTGCAATTATTTAATTACTATTAATAAGATCAAAATTGTTCCCCGATACAAGAATTGATTATCATGGAGTTTTTAGCGATTTCGATATAATAGATCATTCAATAAAATCTTCTAATTTGTTTTAATTAAAACATAATTTTCAGAAAATATAATTTCTCATGGGAACTATGTATAAGCCAGGTTAAAGTGAAAAGGTACTCTTTAATTAATGTACCTATTTTAATTTATCAAATAGGTAGATTTGATACATGCTTCTAGAGGGCATAATATTAATAAAACGTAATATATCAGTCACAAGCTCCTCTACAAATTCTTATTTTTATAAAGAATAATAGGACCGGAACCAACAGCTATTCCGCTGGCTATATGCCCCGCCAAGCGCTGAATTACAAATTGCATGCCTGGCGCCTGGCACGTTAGGAATAATAATCTCATGTTACCAACAGAACACTTAAACCTTCGATTGCAATAAACACCTGCCGAAAAAGTAATTCCTACTTAAAAGAATTACTTCGAAAGAACTTAGTGTAGACGCTTGGCGCCAGGAAAACAAGCTTTCATTAAATGCCAGCAAATGCAATGTTATGTTTTTTTCTACAAAGTCTACGCATATAATTTGCGATTAAGACCTAGAGAATGTCAATCTGTACCGCCCCTCTACCTTTCGCGATCTTGGCGTAATTTTTAATACCAAGCTTTCTTTTGTCGCTCACGTTGACACCATTACCTTAGAAATTAGGACGACGTATGGGTTTTTGGAGCGAAATTGTCGTGATTTTACTCGATTAGGCGTAATTAAACCTGCCTATTTTACCTTTATTAGATCTAAGCTCGAGTACGCTTCTCTTGTATGGTCCCCATATTACATCACTTATGTCAATAATTTTGGATCAGTCCAACGATTTTTAAAACTTCCGAGTTTTAAATCGGACGGTGTTTACTCATCTTTAGGTGTTCCACAAGACGAGCTGCTTGATAAACGCGGCATGACAAGTCTTGAGGGTAGGCGTAGATATTTTCTCAGGCATCCCTTTTTAAAATGATACATAATAATGTTGATTGCCAAGGATTTTTGGCTAAATTAAATTTTATGGTACACAGGGTAAACTCAAGGATTAACTTAAATTTTTATCTGTCAAAGCTTCGTACTAATGTTTTTAAACACTTCCCTCTACAACAACATCTGTAATGCTAACGGTAGCCATCTTGATATATTTAGTTGCAATCCCAATGGCATTAAAATAAATGTATTGGTTAAGATTAGCTTTGCTGTTTATCTTTGCTTTTTCATACTTAATCTGTATTCTTGTGAGAATATTTCTTGTTCTCTTAATGTACAGTTGTCTAATATTTAATGAATACTATTTCTTTCTTATTGTACAGAGTTTATTTTTTAATGTTTTTGTTTTTCTTATTTTTCTGTTTTATAAATGGTTTCTTCAACTGTAAAATGGTGTACTACTAAAAATAAATAAATAAAAAAGTGCAAGGTAGGCTGTAACGACTGATACGAGGATCCTCCCGATTATTACTTTACAAGATCTTAAGGACTTCATTATTAGCTCCCGAGAATTACAAAAGTTCGAATCCTAATTGGGTTGCAGACATTAAATGGCGTTTTGAAAGTGTTACAAAAACAGGAGCAGTGGGCTAGACACCACTGTATAAGAAACAACACGGTAGTCGTTTTTATCTCTTATGAGCGCGAGCCTCAGTTGCTGGAGATAACAGTGTCGCAGGGAATAATTGTTGTGTAGTTTACGTCTGTATGTGCATGTGTCCTGGTCTAGCTAAACTTCCCCAGGGCGTTAAAATAGCCAACGTATTAAAATTTAAAAAATATCTATACACATATAATACATCAAATGTCTTTTGAACTCCTGGAATATATTATTCCCATTTTTTAACGCCTTTTTGCCCATTCGTATGTGCATTCGTCAGTTTGTATGTCCATATGTCTCTTTGGTGCTCTGAAGAACTCAATGGTGAATATTTGGTTTTTTGGAATACGCACATTTTTCGGGCACTTTATAATGTGAAATGGAAAGAAGCGTAACCAATTTATTATTATCGCCACTGGAATACGCGAAGGGCGAGAAATATCGCGAATAGCGCTGGATTATTCTAGAAAATTCAGGTATATTTGAAGTAATCAATTCCAGGCAAATAAAAAACGCAACAAAAACTTTACGACCTCATTAAAATACCACTACTCTTTGTGCTACCTCGACCGCAAATCATCTCGCTTACCTTTATAGGTTATTAATGTACGTCGGGTCGTTTGATGCAGGCATACCGCCATGGCCCGCGGCGATAATAATTATGTCGTAAAGTTTTTGTTGCGTTTTTTGAGTGCAGGGAAATCGTTACTTGGACTATACATTCGACGCGGGTATGTATAGGGACTGGATCGGCGCACTGGAACAGTTTTATATTAGATCAGCAATTGTAAAAATGAAATAAGGAACAATATCAAGTTATAAATTAAGTAGTGAATTTATAGTAGATTAAGAGTATGATTAGTGTGTTTTAGTATTAGGAATAATTATTGTAATTAAGTGATTAATAAATCAGTGGTTTGTGAAGATTCTTTTTGCAAATTTATTGAACCTATATACAGAGTGTTTGCTGAAGATTGTAAACACGTAACATTATTATTTATATAATCCTCCAACGCCAGCTTTGATAATAAAGTTAATTGCAAGACTTTCTAATAAAAATAATTATCCTTAATATGAAGCATGTTTAATGAAAACAAATATTGCCAATATTGAATATCTGATGGATATAATTTTTAAAATTCAATTAATAACGATCTAAAGGAGCATTATGTTATTTAAACAATTGTAAATTATATAATGAATATTCGAATCATTTTGGTAACATAATATAAATTTTAATTATGCTATATTTCTGTTGAAACCCAGTATTTTTTTGTTAAATTTCGCTCACATCCATTTGAAGGTATCCTAAACTCAGTGGCGTAGTCAAATTTGAAATAAAATAATTGCTAAACTTTTCTTAGATTTTTGGCCTCGAAATAGGCCTTGAAAGTTTGAATTTCGATCTAAAATTTTGCACCACTGTAGAGTTATTGAAGCTCTATCATTAAAAAGAAATCTGCCAACAAATAAAAATTTTAGAGAGGTTCCCTGCTTTTAAATGAGTCACTCTGTATATGAGCACACTCTCTTATAAAAATGTGGTATGCCTATATCCGATTTTTATTTAAAACTTAATATAATGGTACTCGAATTATGTAATTTCGCGAAAGGAAGAAATTTAATATGGATAATTATTATTCTTAGCCAATGCATCTCTAACACAACATAATATGACAATACTTAAATCTCCGTGAAGGCAACAATGCACGTATATTAGTGAATTTTCATACAATAAGAATATACTGCATCATAAATACTTTCACTTGATAAATTAACGCATACGCTGCATATGTTTTAAATACATTTTAAACGTTGATGAAAATATGGCGGAAAATTTGATAATACAAGTAGTTGTAACCACTGTAACAATTACACTTTCTCAAACCCGTTAAGGAAAACGAACTAGAACTATACGTTTTATGTAATAAGTGAATATAGTTTTCGTTTAGATTAAATTATTAATCGATATTAATGCTGCTTTAAAACATATAACAGATCCAATATTATTCACAGGTATATGCTCCCGTAACGTTTTAGACAGTCTCTTATTACTCAATTTGATAAGCCTACAGAAGTAACAGATTGTCGTTGAGAAAATATTTGAAAAATTGCTAGAATTTTTGATGTGGCACTCGAATTGTAAAAACTATAGACAGCACGTCTCTCAGGTTCCAACGAACCTGACCTAGATTAGGTGATATATCAATTGTATTTTAAAATGCCATTCAAATATTTTCTATAAAAATATTGTTGCAGTATTTTTTTCATTTTCTATTCGAGAAATTTGGAATTTATTGGATATCATCAATTAACATACCAGTAAAATTTTCTTACTTTATTAACAAAAATATAAACTTTACTAAGTGAATAAATAAATGCATAATGTCATATTTCTTGGCAATGTGGGTCTTGGCTACTATTTTAAAATCTCACACAAAATTCACATCCATTAACAGTTTAAGAAATAAATATTTTATGACAAATTCTTACTGATTGAAACGAAATTCAGCATATAGTTATTATTATTACATATTATGCAACTTTGTAGTTTATGTGTGTAGCCACAACGCCATCTTCCTCATTGGCTCCTAGAGAGATAGATGCTTTTCCATTTTCCCTAACCGAAATTGTTTTTCCAGTACATTTTCCATCTATTAAATTACCGGAAATAATGTCACAGTAAGTTCCAGAAGGTAAACAAGTCTGTAAATTTTGCATAAGATCTCCCCGATTTGTTAATACGATAAAACCTTTATTTCCTCGACAAAAAGCTATTTGTTGATCACCATTTGACCACCAGTTTGTCACGGGAGTATCTTTAACAATATTTCTAAATTCGATCATATTATAAATTTGTCTCCACCGATGTTCACAGATGTATCCATTGCCGCAAGTATTATCTGGATTTATTTTAGGAGATAATAAATTGCCGTCCCTGTCTTGCGGTGGTCCTACAAAAAATGTATATATACATATATATATGAAGTGTTATTGTACCTCCGTGTGCTCTCCCGCGTCGATGGTCGACTCCTCCAGGAGTCACGGTTGTCTCAACGACGTTTCGGCGGAATCTCATCTGCCATTTTCAGGTTCTCACTAGAAGCTGCCTACTGCTGCTCCTCGTTGCCAGAACTGAACTAACGTTCCCTACGTTGTGCGCCACCTTATATATGCTGCCGTCTAGGGCGCGCCTGCGCGTTTGGCTACGTATTACCGGTCCCCCACCACCTGTGGTAGGCGTAGTGGGCGCCTGAGCCAACCCGACAAGTGGCCTCGCTGAAACATCACCCTCCACGTGACTCCTCGCTGGTGGTCGAGCATCCTCGTGTCCAATCGGTGCTGCAGAATGCCGTGGTTCTCCTTAATTGGTCAGCGCTGGGCTCTGACTCCTCGTGATAGGTCCATTTCGGACAGGTACCTGTGTTTCTTCACTTTTTGCCAATACTTGAACGTACCTCCTCGTGATTGGTTCGTCCACGGTGGCTCGTTGTGTGTTTTCGGTTATGTATCTTCCCACAAGAGCGGGCTTCCAAGAACTGGGCAATCTCTGCGTATCATCTCGTTTATTAAGATTTTGTGGTCTGTTTTCGATCCCTATGGCCTCTCTGGTAATCCTTGACCTATAATGCTCGATATTAGCTACTGTTCTGGTATTGTCGAAGTCTATTTTGCGTCCTGTGGATTTTACATGCTGTGCTTTTCTCCTCTTTTCGTACTGCATTCATATATGTTCTTCTTTTCTTACACTAATACGTCTATTAGTCTGTCCTATGTATGATTTGTTGCAATCTTGGCACGGGATTTCGTATACTCCTTGGTTTTGTAGGGTAGTTTTTGATTTTGGATTACGGAGGACTGCACTGATTTTTCGGCCTGTTTTAAATATTGTTTCTATGTTATCTTTACACGTAGACGTTTGCCAATATTATCTGTCGTCCCTTTCAAGTAGGGTAGATATGCTTTTGCCACTGGTTTCTCGGATTCCTCTTGGATTTTTTGCCTGTATGGCCCCTGCGACTTCAGTATTGTGTACCTCGAAAATACATTTTTCATTAGTGCTTTCTGAAGTGATGACATCTCTTCGTTGATATGGTCGACGTCTGCCAACCTCTGAGAACGTGTCACTAGAGTCTATACTACTGAATTTAGTTGTGCTGAATGGTGATGTGGTGCCGCATTTAGATATCTGTCTATGTGAGTGGGTTTTCTGTATACTGTATGACCTAGTGTCCTGTCCTGTTTCTATCTATCTCAACCAAAGTTTTGGTTTGAGTGGTGCTGTTTGTATTGCATGAACAACAACAGAACCGTAGCTAATATCGAGCATTATAGGTCAAGGATACCAGAGATGCCATAGAGATCGAAAAAAGACCACAAAATCTTAATAAACGAGATGATACGTCAGTTCAGTTCGAGCAACGAGGAGCAGCAGTAGGCAGCTTTCTGTGAGAACCTAAAGATGGCAGATGAGATTTAGACAACCGTGACTCCATCGACGCGAGAAAGCACCCGGAAGTACAATAACACTTCATTTAACACCAGCAAAAACCTAAAAAACAATATATATATATATATATATACATGAAATAAATAAGAAGCTGGTATCGGAATTTCAATTTACAGTGTAAATTACACTTACCCTCATCCCTCTCTTTAAAGTCGAAACTTGACATAACTTTTGGGATGCCATAAGGATGCGCCAACATAAAAGCTGTAGCCATTTTGTATCTCTTTGAATCCTTATAGGTTAATTTTCCATTATCTCTTTGTGTATCGTGATTATCCACAAATACAACAGGAAATCCGTTGTTAAGGAAATCCCATTTCGGTCCCCAACTATCTAAATAAGTTAGTTTATCATTTCCTTGAAAAACATTCGTGATAGACTTGCTGTATTTAAATTCTGTTACTGCTCCTAGATGAACGTAGTCTTTAATATTGGCACCTTCATTTCCTAAAAAAAAATCCTTGGGCATAAAATTATTTATGACATATATCAAGCATGATCGTGGGCAAGTTCTTTAGACAAATCATTATACTACCTAAATCAATAACTTCTTGAAATATGAATGGCTTTGTGTTTGGGGGAAACCCATATTCTGTATTTAAAGGTTTCAGTTTTTCGAGAATTTTCTTCAAATCTTCAGGCCACATATGTTTAGATGCATCGATTCTAAATCCAGCAACACCAAGATCTATAAGATGATTCAAATAGTCTGCTATTTTTTGCCTTACGTACTCTTTTCCCTAAAATTAGTGAAAGGTAACTACTATCTTCTATATTTTATATTATTTCTTTTTATTTGGGTTTTCTACCACATGTATTAGCATCTTCAAAAACAAATCACCGAATCTACAAAATAATACAATTATTGGAAAAAAGCCTCTGCGCCTGTGACGTTTACGTCAAAGGAACAATCAGAGGTTATTTTTACAAATAATATAAATCGGAATAAACACAAAAATAATGTATTTTGCTGACGTTTCGGAAAGTAGTCTCTTTCCGTTTTCAAAGCTTTTTCGAAGAACTCTTATTTGTTGTGTATGTTAAATATAGAGTCGTAAGATTCTGTTTATGTTATTTCCATAGATACGTACTACTTACACAGAACTGATGATATTTTCTTTTAGATAATGTTGAGTTTGTTAAGTTCTTCTTTTAACATTGTTTGCCAGGTTGTATAAATATCTATAGAACAATTCGATACGCATTTATCTTCATTTAATAAGATTATTGCTGATTCTTTAATTCTTTTTTGTTATCTGTCTCTTTTGTTACAATTTTTGCCGAGTCGCAGTTTATTCTATGTCCGGTTTCCCAAGCATGTTCACAAATCTTTGATTTCTGAATTTCATTCTTTCTAATGTAATTCTTGTGCTCATCCAACCTCGCACTGAAAGGTCTGGATGACTCACCCACATAACATTTATCACATTCGCACAGGCTTTTTTCTAATAATTCTATTATTTTGTAAACTCTTGATTTGTTTTTGAAGAGGATAATACATGTGGTAGAAAATCCAAATAAAAGGAAAGAATATTGGTAGAATGCCACAAATAACTTTCAGACAATACTTTATTTGGTGTTTGGGACTACAAACTTAGTTACCCACCGTGACAGGAGAGGAAGTTTAAGAGAAACTGCAACCCTAAACTTAACGATTTTTGCCCTAAGAAAAATCTTATCACATCGAGATGATTAAGTGTATGAGTTATTAATACCACTGAAATTTAGTTTTTAGAAGCTAATTTGGATTTTGAAAGTATCTAAAGAAAAATTACCTTTATTGACCTCGTGTGAAATGTTTACAATTTTTTTTTACTGTCAAGTCTATACAGGGTGTCCCAGATTTAAAGTGACATAGACTAATGAGAGATAGAGCATACTTTGCTGAGTTCGAAACACCCCCAAACTTACCCTTGAATCCTCACTGTTTTGAAGATACATGTTGTTTTATGAATTTTGACTGAAACTAAAATTCGCCATATTTTTCGAATAGGTGGACATATTTAGATAAAAGTTGGTATACATATAGTGCACTCCTAGTCCGATTAATAGCATAACTTAGTTTGGAAAATTTCCAGGACAGTTGCATCGCCCTGTATATCAGTTTCTTGTAAATGGCGGATAACTGTTGAAATGTCTAGGGATTATTGTGCAAAATATAGTTGAAGTAATTAGTTCCGCGACACACAAAAAACGCAACAAAAACTTTACGACCGCATTAAAATACCGGTATTATCTGTACTGCTGTTCGCAAATTGACTTGCTTACCTTATAGGTTTTTAAAGTGCGTCGGGTCGTTTGACGATAGGCATGCCGTCGTGGCCCGCGGCGATAATAATATGTCGCAAAGTTTTTGTAGCGTTTTTTGAGTGCAGGAAAGTCCTTACTTGGACTATACTGTCATAATATTTGATGGCACACTTATAGTTATTTCCTAGCAAATTTTCGAAAATGGTGAATATTATTTAAATTCTACAAAATACGCAAACAACTAATTAACGTCGCTATTTTATTAATTTTACTTAAACACTTATTTAATGATTATTTAATGTGTTATTGTTACTTAAAAAGAAAAACGAAAAACAGAAAAAGGAAAAAATAAAGAAAAACAGTTTGCTTAATCATAATCTACAGCACAAATTTTAAAAAGACACTAATTATTTTATACACTGGTACAATTAATTAAAATTATACCCAGTGTCAATACATTTTTGTGAACGCTTAAAAAGGGTTTTCACCGATCTATCGATCATAGCCGGATTGTGTCTAATATTGTCACATGCATTACAAAATTTTTGTTGTAGTTGTTCACGGGTATTAATATTTTCATTGTACACTTGTGGCTTTAAAAAATAATCTATGGGGGTGAGATCAGGAGATCTCGGTGGCCAGTCAACTAGACCACCTTTACCAATCCATCTATTAGTGCAACGTTGATTAAGATGCTCCCTCACCGATACAGAAAAATGGGGTCCAGCACCATTGTGTTGAAACCACATACCTCTGGCATTAATGTTTTCTAATAAATTTTGTAACACAAAATATATTAAGAAAGTTAAATAAACTTCGTTAGCCTCCCTTCCAAAATGTGTGACCATATTAGGTGACTACTGTATATTCTACGCCAGACGTGTATGTTGAATCTGTGTTGGGATTTTTTCTGCAGCGTAGCATGTGGATTTTCAGTTGCCCAAAGATGTTGATTTCTGGTGTTGTTTATTCCATCACGCGTGAATGGCGTAGACACTGTTCGTCTGTGCGCAACTAACCACCTACAAAAAGGTTAAGCGCGGAACGCTGTAACCCTCCTCAAGTCGTTGAACTACTTGAACATGAAAAGGACATACATTTTCTTTTTTTTTTAAGTTCGCCATACTCTTGGTCTGAGGACTTCTAATTGATGACTAATTCTTCTGACACTTACAGTTGGATTCATATGAACAATATGTAATACTTCCTCTCGCTGTTGAAAATCTCTGGGAACACGTTCATGTTTTGCCTGTGAGGGAAATTGCTCATGTTTCTTACTAAATCGATACACCTCTGAAAGTGTTGTATGATTTGGTGTACGACGATTTCGAAAACGTCTTCTATATTCTCTCTCTGGAGCCCTTCCATTTCCATCGCAAGAACCATACATACATAAATCATATCTGTATACTCTTCATTTGTAAATAAGAATGGCATCTTGAAATTACTAGATTTGTTAATATAAAACCTTACCCACTTTAATGACTCAAACGATTTCTTTAAATACTTTATGCTTAATTTCCAAAAGTAACTTATATTACCCTGTATTAAACTATGTAATGGCAAAATTGACATACGCCTACTTTTATTTTTAAGCAAACTGTTTTTCTATGGAATATTGCATATAGCCGTGCAAATTTTAAGTGCAATTAGAATCAATTTGAAGTAACAATAATATACATTAAATAATTATTAAATAAGGGTTTAAGTAAAATTAATAAAATAGAAACGTTAACTAGGTGTTGCGTATTTTATAGAATTTAAATATCATTCACCATTATTTTCGTAAATTTGCTAGGGAGTAACCATAAACGTACCATCAAATATTATGACAGTTTTCGCACAATAATGCATAGACATTTCAATAGTTATCCGCCATTTACAAAAAAACTGATATACAGGGTGATGTAATTGGCCCTAAATGTAAAATAATAGAAATAGAGTCCTGTCCTGGAAATTTTCCAAACTAAATTATGCCATTGATTAGACTAATAGTGCACTATATGTGTGTCAAACTTTTATCCAAATACGTTCACCCATTCCAAAAATATGAAGAATTTTATTTTCAGTCAAAAAACATGTATCTTGAAAACAGTGAGGATTCAAGGGTAAGTGCGGGGGTGTTTCGAACTCAGTAAGGTATGCTTCAACTCTCATTATTTTATGTTACTTTAAATCTGAGACACTCTGTATACAATCAATACCCAGACAGTCAACGTTATTGTACAAATTTAAACCGATACCATATTAAGATTGGAATATGCTTCGATTGAAACATCTTTTGAAAAGGAAACAAATAATTATTTGTAATCATGTGTAGTACCACAACTGAAATGTATAAATAAATTTCGCTTCCTTGAAAATTAAGTTATAATTATTATCGTTACTAATGTGAAAAATTTTAGAAAATAACAATAAAATAATAAAATATTACGTGATCTAAATCGATTAATCCCACTAATTTACAATTTCGAACGTTCCATGCGTCTTGGTAATTATTTACACCACAATCTCTGTGGAAATCATTCGGCCCATATGGTACTGCTGGATACATTTTATTAACATAATCTGCCTTACTTCCTGCTGTACCAATTCCGTCGGTTCCTGTCATGTGATTTATTACAGCATCAGCGTATATCCTAAAAATAACATAATTGCTATATTAATTTATTTTTAGTCATTGAAGAAAGTATTAGCATCTCTTTTCGGCATAAGTAAATAATTACTCATTACTACAAAATTGACCCATATTACAGATCCGCAGATGTTTATTTATTTAGGACATAAGCTCGTAAAGTTTTTGTTGCCTTTTTTATCTGCAGAGTAAAATTGGAGACGACTATACCAAGAAAATAAATCCAGCTACATCGTAGGAAAGGGCAAGAATTTTTACAGAATTTTATACAACAAATATGTATGGCAAACTTAAATAGAATTACATAAAACATTTGTGCATTAAATTAGCAATATTCTTAATTTAAATGCAATACCTATTAATTGCTTAATAATAGAAAATATATCAACATCATCCTATGTAGAATAATTATAAATATTCAAAAGAATAGTTACAAACTCACTTGGTTTATTGTTTCATTAGTTTTGTTCAGATTCCTCTGACATATGTTTCGGCCTGGCGACCATTATCAAAGAGTCTTAAAAACTGACCTGAAAGTGGTGGTTTACAGTAATATCTTACAAATCCTCTACCCACCTAGAGGGCGATAATAACTTGATTTGCTATTTCTTAAAATTTAACAATACAGGCCGGAACTACGAACTTAATTTTAATTTTATTACTGTGTCTAGTACAGGATTGTTCATAAATTCTGTTTGTGTGTTTGTAACGTTTTTATGGTTTCTTAGGGCCTTCTTAATTTCTAAAATTTCAAGCATGTCTAGGATTTTTCCTTTGTTTGCATTATGCAAAAATTTAAAACTACTACCGTTAAAAACGTGATTTTGCTCAATGCAATGTTCGGCGAAACTAGTTGATTTTTTATTATATAAAGACTGTTTGTGTTCTCTTAACCTCACAGCTATGCTACGGCCACTCTGACCTATATATGCAGCATCACAGTCGTCACACTTTATTTCATTTACCCCAGATTTTTTATCTTCTGTCTTTTCTTTATTATTAACCAACAAGCGACCTAAATTATTTCTATTCGTTGATATTGTATTCATACCTAATTTGTTTAATATATTACATACTGAGTTGCTAACCTTATTTACATAATTTATACTATGCCACTTTTTGTTTTCTATATTTGGCACGTTATAAAAATGTTTTTGTAATAATTTTCTATGTTTATTTTTTATTAAATTGTCAATAAGTAACTAGCCATTATTTTTTGCTAGCGTTTTAAGAATTCTAACTTCTTTTTCAAAGTTAACCCTATTTAAGTTTAGAGATAATAGTGTGTGTACATAGCTATGAAACGGTGACATTTTTATCTTCCAAGATTGATTACAATTTGCATGTGTAAGAGTGTCATTAAAAGTTGGCTTTCTGTAAATACCAAGTTCTAGCCCATGTTCTTTACGTGTCAGCGTAATATCTAAAAAGTATATTGACCGTTCTTTTTCCATTTCAACTGTAATATTTCAGCTGATAATGGGCTTAATGGACTATCCATAGGTAAACCGTTTACTTCTGTATACATTTTATTATTGAATTTAAAATAATTTTGTTTGATACACATATTAATTAACGTTTGTAAATCTTTTTGTTCATTTTGATTCAATTCACTATTTGAGATAAGATATTGTAATATATCCTTAAGCTCATGAATAGGGATAGAGGTAAATAAACTTTTAACATCAAAGGAAACTAATTTAGCAATTTCGGGTAAGGTTATGTTTTCCAATTTGGTCACAAGTTCTAAAGAATTTTTTATACTGTAAAGGGTAAGTCTATAAGCCGGTACATTAATATAAGACACTACCGGTCTCATTGGAAAACTCTCCTTATAAATTTTTGGTAAACCATGTGATGCTTGTTTTGCTCGGGTAGCTGGTTTGGAGATTATTCCAGGGTTCAATGTTAATATTAATTAAAATCCAGATCCAAAATAAGACATTTATTTTCCTAATAATTATATGTACAGTGTGGCCATATCTTTTATGGCTTAGGTTGCGACAATCTTGTTATTACATAAGTACATCATAGTAATCGGAGAGAGAGAGAGAGAGAGAGAGAGAGTGTGTAACATATTTCCTCTATGTACGTCGGCGTAACCCCAATACTCTAATCGAAGTTCCAGGACATAACAGACGCGACTAAGAAATCTGTTTCAGGAGAGATCCAGTTCAACACACTCGAATCAATCTGATAGGAGGTCCAGTTCAACGCACTCGGATCCTCCCTAACAGATACTTGGCCAGCGGCTGCCACGACGCCGGAGCAATTTGAGCTTCCGGTGATCTCAGTTCAACACACTCGAGAAAGGTGAAAGTCAAGCTCTGAATTTACAGGTTTCTGGCTAGCTATTTTATACCCAAAAATCACGGTCACGTGGTTTTGCACCCGGCACGAAATGCACACGGCACGCAAGTTGCGGCCTGAAGTTAGAATTAAAAGTTAACAAAAGAACTAATCAGGTATTGAACTAATCTAAAACTGAACTACTTGATCCATGCATGATTAAAATAAGTTAAACTGGAATGAAACTATACAGTATTCCTGTAGTATTATATACTTCATTACAACCATAAAATATGGGGGCTGTAGCATTCATTAATAGAAGGTTGCTTGTTTGAAAATTTGTTATATTGGGTGTATTTTTCTTTAGTAGTACCTGGATTTCTGACTGAAATGTTTTCGTAGGGTCATGTTTTAGTTCTTTAAAATCATCAGTATTTAATAATTCGTTCATTTTATTATTATAATCAGATCTAGATAAAACTGTCACAGTATTACGTTTATCTGCTTTACATAAAATTAACTCGTTAAAAGACAATTTACTACGGATATCGTTTACTGTTTTTTGTTCTCATTTGTTAGAGGTTATATTCTTTTAATTTTTTAGAACCTTTGACACAAGGTATTTTTCGCCATTGTTATCTAACGGGTTAAGTGCCAATTCAGTGTTTACAGCTAATAAGTCTAAGTCTTTCTTGTTGGTTATTTTAAGACAATATTTTCAATCTCAAAATACAGCGGTTTTGAAAAAAATTAGATAAAACCTCGTTGAAACACTCTGTTTTGCAAAAAATTTTCGCCTTAGAATTTGTCTCGTATCTCTTCAAATAACGGAGATATTTGGCCTAGACGTTTTCCGTATTTTAGATATTTTCCGCCATAACTCTTAAAGTAGGCCATGGATATCAAATGTCTTTAAACCATTTTGTAGGTTATATAAATCGGCACAATTTTCGTAAAAATAATTTTTTTTGTACGACCGATATTAAATGAGATATTCTCGAGGGCCTTGAAAAAATGGACAGCCTGTATATTAAAAGAACTAAAAATGCTAATTTTACAATGAAATTTGATATTGGAGCTCAGAATTAGATTTTGAACAACTTTTACTAATAACTTTATAGAAAATGGGCCCCATTTAGGGGGCTGTTGTTGTCTCAGTTTGTTAATCAAATTTAAGTTAGTTACCTAGAAATGTGTGTCTTATATATGACTTAGGACTACAATTGTACCAAACCTCAAGTCAGAATTTCAAGAAATGATGAAAGTGTAGAAGTGCCTTCATTTTAATTAGACACAGTGGGTCAACAAAGTATAAACATTAAACATCTATTTAAAGATAAGTTCTTCATTTATCCCATAAAAAAAATTACCTTACTCCTACATCATTACAGCGTCTTGTCATATTTTTGAATGAATTCTCATCCCCAGATCGTGTTTTGATTATGTAACTCACAGGTTGATATCTCTCCCACCATGGCCTCTTCTGAATAATTATGTTTTCATTTGGTGGTGATATCTGTAAAAGGCAACATGTTTTTTATACAAATACAACAGCTTTTATATGTCGCATATATTAAAGTTAATCACCAGCTCGTTCAACTGAATAGGAAAACAGTTCTAGTGAACCTGTGTAGATACAACTGTAACTATATAAAGATTTTTACCTGCACGCCGCCATATCCCTTGAACTGTAAAAATTGTTCACATTCTGTTGCGATGTCAAGCCATTTCCACTCAAATAAATGAACAAGGGCACTTCTATTCCCAAAAAAATGAGGATCAAACTGACAAGTAACGTTTACAAGTAAATAACACAAGAGCACTATCACGGTTATCGTCATCGTACAATTACGCTAAGCAGACTGAGATAATTCTTTAAAAATAATTTAAATGCGCTGCAATTCAATGATAAAGGAAATTACAGGGTTTCCCAAGAAATTTGAAATACATAAATATTTCCTGTTATTAAGTTAAATACAATTTAACTTGTATTGAATGTACAACATTCATTAGAATTGTATTAATAGCCCAGCAAATTAATACATTTGCAAAATAGTTTTTGGGAACCTAAAATTTCTTTTCTTTAAATTGTACCATTTTAGTTATTTATAAATGAAAATAAATTTCTAGTAAACATCTTTGAGAAATTAATAAAGAATTAATAGATATTATTAATGAAATGAAAGTATTTAAACAAGATATGAATAAATTGAAAGAATTGCATTCTTTAATAGTAAATAACGAAAACGGAGAAAACCAGTGGATAGCCACAAAAATACAATTAGACGAAATAAAAACTGTCGTAAGTAAGTAAGCCACAAAAATACAATTAGACAAAATAAAAACTGTCGTAAGTAAGTAAGTAAATTTAAAAAATAAAGAATGTTAACGAAGAAAGTAATTCTGTTGAGGCAAATAAAAAAAAAAGTTATGCAGAGACGGCAGGAGAAGTACTAGTTATTAAACCTGAAACGAAACAACAACGTAAGACAACTAAGGAAATTATGCAGAAGTCGTTAAATCCCTCGGAGCTAGAAGTAGCGAAAAAGGAAATTAAAGCTACAAATTAAGGAGGAACATTAATGAAATGTAATATGCTTGAAGAGGTTAAAAAAATTAAAACCGGTGCTGAGGGAAAGTTAAAACAAAATTATAATGCAAAAATACAGAGCATAAAAAACAGACATTATGGATATGGAAGAGGACTATAACATGGAGGAACTAAAACTATACCTAAACAAGATACATTTATAAAACATGAGAATATGGAATCAGAAATAATATTGGTTAAGAAAATGTGGATCGTCTACAATGGCTATTTTTGAATATGATCCCCTGACATTTAGTATAATATTAAAGAAAGAATGACTTAGTATTGGATGAAGCAGTTACAGATGTTTTGAGTTCGGAGGCCTTAAGGCCTCTTCCTCACAGGGCGCGACCCGAACGCTTGCGATCTCCCGTTATAATTATCACACTTTTTGTACTCAGTATATTCTCTCCAAAAGATTCGAATCTTGACGATCTCGGTGGAACGAAAACGCAGATTGCGCTCTGTGTGGAGGGGATATACTGAGTACAATTGTGATAACTATAACACGAGATCTCAAGCGTTCGGATCGCGCGATCAGACCGCGCCCTGTGGGGAAGAGGCCTAACCACAATGCAATTGACTGTAAAGTAAGTGAAAAGTGTTTTGGTGACCACGAAGAAAAAGATTGTGAATCCTGTTTTAATTTAAATTATAATCATTATATTTATGATGCTTCATGTGCTGTACGACAAAGGAAAATTGTAATTGGGGAAACAACAGTAAAGGCAGTACAATACGTGGAAATATATTTGTGTTAAGCACTCTGATGGAAAGAATATTTTATTGGACTAAATAATCCTTTAGTTATGTGTTTAGGTAAGTTATGTAACAACGGAGATAGATGATTTTGACATAACTATTACAAACTATAATATTGAACAAGTAAATTCTGAAAGGGACACACTGGTGGTATAATTCTTTATATACGATCAGATATTCGTAGATAACTTCGAGGTCTGTCACTGCAGAACGATCTTAATAAAATAGTTCAGTTGTATGCTAACAATAACCTGAAAATCAGCATAGGAAAGTGTACAGTAATGACTTTTACTAGTAAATTAACCCTTACTGAGTTTGACTGTCAAATTAATGACCAAACGTAACCAGAGTAACCGTAGTTAAGGATTTGGGTGTTATATTTGACCAAAAATTATCTTTTATTCCTCACATAGAACAGGTTTCTAGCCAGGCAATGAAGATGTTAGATTTTGTATTCAGAAGCACTAAGAACTTTCATAACATTAAAACTTTGAAAACATTATGTTATGCTTATGTGCATAGTAAACTAGAGTATGTGTTGTGTTGTATGGGCTCCATATTACAATGCTCATACCCAGTCTCCGTGTGAAGTGGACAATAGGACATCCACTAAATCCTCTAGCTCATATGGGGTGCCACAAAGTAGTGTGTTGGGACCCCTCCTATTCATTATATATGTGAATGATATAAGTCGCATTCTAAATAATTCACTATAAACCTTTTTGCGGATGACACATTAATTTTTGTTTATGGAACAAATCATTTTGTAATCACGAATATAATTATTAGAATTTGTGTATTATGTAGATGGGTATGTGCAAATAAATTAAAACTCAATAATGAAAAAAATAAATGTATGGTTCCTTGGAACTAAAGCTAATTGCCAGAGATATATAAATGGTCAACAGTTTCTGTGCATTAATAATACAAAAGTTGGATTTGAAAATAAAATTAAATACTTAGGAAATATTTTAGATCAACAGTTAACGTTTTCAAAAAATGTTGATTATATGAAAATTGGCAAAAATATATTCTTTTCCCAAACAATAACCTCGATAGTCAAAATTAATTATACACAGCACTATAATCTATTCACATTTTAATTATTAACATCATGTAGCATATCAGATATTAAGAGATTACAAGTGTTATATAATAAAGGAATGTTTATAATATTAAATTGTGACAGATATACACCTATTTGGAATAGGTTAAATCAAATGGGATGAATTTTAGTGGAGGAAAGCACTAAAGAGCAAATTTAATTTTAATATATAAAATAGACAAAAATCTAGTACCTACCTATCTTAAACCTTTCCTAGTGAAAAGAGCTAAATTGCACAATTATCTAGTGAGATCTGCTGGAAACTACAACATAGACCATACAAAAATATCATTCTTAAAAAGTCAGCTTTTAGTGATGGTTTACGCGTACATGTTTTACCCATTGAATAATGGATAACTCGAATAAGTTATCTAATTTTCAGTTATTGGATAAAAGTGAATTTAAAACAATAATGTTTTCATTAAGAAATAAATGCAGCCCAGATGATGCATTGACCATTTCCACGTTTACTGGTGTATTAGCTTCATTTAATACCTTCCATAAAATTAGACTTTCATAATCACCACTACATTTTTAAAAACAATAATGAACAATAATTAAAGTAATAAAAATAAAATTGTTTTTATAAAATAATGGTTTTCTAATTAACAATGACTACAAGAGGTTTCGTTTTAAGGATCATAAGACCTTGTACCTAAAACTCAAATCTAAATTCTGACAAAAATAACTAAATAATCGTTGGGGGGGAGTTATAAAGAAGCATCGAAAATTGTATGTCGTAAACATTACATAAAGGAAGAGAAATA
Source organism: Leptura quadrifasciata (assembly GCA_963675555.1). NCBI lineage: Eukaryota > Metazoa > Arthropoda > Insecta > Coleoptera > Cerambycidae > Leptura > Leptura quadrifasciata. The sequence continues at coordinate 22,795,730 of OY776681.1, read as the reverse complement.
TTATGGTATTAAAATTACAAACACATTTTTATTTGTATTTTATTTACTACTACTTATTTTATTATGTTATTATTAAGTAATATGTTTATTACTAAGTATTTATTATTTTTATCTTTAAGCAATATAATAATAGTTATTAATCGCCCCTTTGTACGTGCATATATTAGATGATGTTTCCTTAGGAAAGTTAATTTTTCTTGTAAATAAAATATTCTTGTCCGGATCAGTTCAAGACAGCTTAATAATTGTTGGGACGTTTAATATAAAACAAGATTTGTTTGTATTAAGTCCAATAAAGAAATGTTTAGAATTCAGGTCTGGTAACCGCAAGGGGCACATCAATTCTCATATACTCAATTTAATGTTACACATCACTTTTGTTACTATTGTTTTCATAGGGGATGTTACATGGCCTATGTCCATTTAACAGTTTTATATAGAAACTAGTGTTTTGTTTATATTTAGCACGACCTGTATAACATTTTTCGATTCAGTTTTTGTAAGTGAAACTGTTTTCAACTAACAGAATTTTATTTGTATAATTGCTAAACCATTTCACACTGTTTTATGTACTTAATTTTATATCTTAGGAACTCGGTCATATTCTACACTATTATGTATTTCGTTCTACACAGCATCCCAGGAAACAATTAACAATTTGTCTACAAAATTTAGTTACATCAGATATCAATTTTTATATTTTTGTTTACTATGTGGGTACATTTGGTGATTTTCCTTACCTTTTCTCGTTACTATATATAGTATATCCTATAAGATGTAATATATTTACTGAGTTATCAAAATACGTTTTAATGTTTATTTGCATCTGTTCATATTTGTGGTTATGTATAAAATAGAAATTACAAACTGAGGCAAAGACATTAGTATGGAATAAAAACTTTTATTATAGATTCCTTTTATCGATTATATGTCACTAATTTAATTGTGAGTAGGGGAATCTACAAGGCAAGTTGATGCGCTTAACGCAACCATTGACAGATGGCCATACTTGTATTATTTTTATATTTCATAGCTTTCAATTTAATTAGGGACTTCAATTTCTCAAGTTCATTTTTTGGTAGCGTTATTTCCCAGTAAACATTCATTTGCTTGCAGCCTTTGTACTGATTCAAACGTATATAATTTTTAACTGTGGACTTCAGTAATTGATATTACAATTTTTATATCCCAGTTACAAAGTGTTTAATATACAGGTAATTTCATTACTCATTTAAAAATTTAATTAATCTTCAAATTTTGCCTTTGATATAATTTCAATTATTTTTAAAATAAATTTGAATTCAAGGTCAATTCTTTTTAATTTAATAAGTAGTTAAAATACTATATGTACCACATGGTTTTAAAAATATTTTTCTCTTTCCTTTTAATTTTTTTTGCAATTTAGAGTTTTTATGAAATCAGCTTTTGTACAGCTAGCTTAAATATATTTCGTGCCACTAACTTAAATATATTTCGTGCAGCTAACTTGCTTATATTCGTGCAGCTAACTTGCTTATATTTGTACAGCTAACTTTCTTAAATTTTGTACATACATACATGCTTCCATGCTTATATTCTTAGATACTTAAATTCTGAGATACTTCTTCTACATTCCTGCATAGTTTTTGCACAGTTTATCTTTCATAGATAGAATTTCGTTATCTTTACATTAAACCACATAGTTGGTTAATTTTCCTACAACTTTCACCCCATTTCATTGAGAGACGTAAATTGCCAAGGAAACTTTAGGATTCATTCTTGCAACAAGAGACAATTGTGGGCCTGGATTGCTGTCCCAGAACCAGTCACCTCAACAATTGTCAATCTAGGATACTGGTATAAATTTGTTTTATATATATATATTTTTTTAAATTTCAATTTGTCTTTCAAACCGATTTGTCTACTTTTCATGTAATATATTTTAACATTCATTTTAAACTATCTTTTTATTTCTCTTACCAACAATTTCAGTCTGATCTATAGTAGACTGGTTATTCGAGAAAAAGAGACAATTTTGCTTATTTTACTATAGATGGTGCCCAATTTAACATCAATTTTTCTTTGTCTCCTTTTCTCGAAATAAACAGAAATCTGTCGCTTATGCTGTACATGTCAGAAAGGGTAAGTTTCTCCACTCTTACGAATGCTCTGGGCCCACGGCTCTCTGCTCCGACTTAAACCAGCTAGTCGTCCGCATATGTTGCCTCAATTCTTTCTCAAAAATAAATAATAAGAGAAAGGAGGTAACAGGAACCCTAAAAGACAAAAGTCAAAATCAGAGAATAAATGCAAGAAATTTATAAGTTATGAAGAGCTAAGAAATACAACACAAATGATGTCGAACAAGCTACAGATAATTTTGCAAATAAAAATACCGAATGTATAGATGAATGTATAAGTACTACAAAAATCAAAAGAAATAATATTAAAATAAGGGTCACAGCTGGATAATCCAATCAATAAAACAAGACAAATTCACTATATAAATTAGTAAAAAGAAACCCAGAAAATAGGGATATGTTGAACGATTTTAAGCAATACCGGGATAGCTTAAGGTACAAAAAAAATTATTACAAAAGGAAACGAGAAGAAAACAAATCGTTTACAAAAAATATATGGTCATGTGTAAATGAGATTAATAATAGAAAGATAAGCAGAGCAGATGTTAAAAAAATAATTAATGATAATGATAAGATATCTGATAAACAACAAATTACGAATGAGCAACAACTTTTTCAATAGTGTAGGAATAAATTAAGTAAACAAAATAAGAGCCAAGCCCGTAACATCATATTGTCAGAGACGGAAATGAACAGAGTATGCCAAATACTCTATATTTAGAAGAAACTACATCTGTTGAAAATAAAAACTTAATTCAATAACTAAAAGACAAAAATCCCCAGGCTTTGATAACATAACAAGTGAAATGTTGAAACAAATACCCTTTGCACATATTCTAAACTTGTCTATTCAATGTGGTGTTTCCAAGAAATCTTAAATTTGTTGTGATAAAACCGGTATACAAATCTGGAGACAAGCTAAAAGTCAACAACAACAGACCAATATCATTGGTCAGGCAGATCTATACAGGATGCTATTGTATATTATTTATAACTAATAAAGATGAAGCGTAACTAATTGCGAACTTTTTAACCTATACCGTAATATATTTATCTACAAAAATATAATAGATATGTAACATGGTAATAATAAGTTTTGGTCGTTAGTGCTCTTATTTGTAACAGATAATTAAGTAACTTAAATATACATTTCAATTTAATTTATTTTCTCCTATCTACTAAATGAGGCATTTGTATGTCACCTACACAAGATGTTCCGTATCATTATGTTCAAAATTTGAAAGGCTTAAAATAGACTTAATTTTAATTGAAAGACTAAATAACACAAAAGTGTAGATCTGTTTTTATTTGTTCCGATGTTATAAGCCTATTAAGTTTGTGCATAGTAAATAAACAAAATTAAATTTGTAAACTAAATGAAAACTTATCTTATTCTCCTTTCATTGTGCTGCAGAAATAAAAATCTAGTGGATTATGGTCGGGTGGTCCAGTGGCCATGCAGCAGAATCATCACAACCAATCTATCTTGAATATGCAGTGCTAACTAAATTTCGGACGGCAATTTCGAAATGTGGTGGTGCCCTTTCCAATTGAAACCACATAATATGTTTCTTCCTTGTATTAATTATATTTTCAATTACGTCTGGTGTTACGTTTTGTATCTAGGCTCGGATACATTGTTTTAATGCATCTGTTGTATTTGATTTATTTATGCACACTCATCGTTTAAGATAACTCCGCAAGAAAAAATTCAATGGGGTTAAATCAGGCAAACGTCGCAGTCACTCAATAGGCCAATCCATCTCTCTGGGAATATTTTATTGAAATAATTTCTTACGGTAAGTTCATGGTGGGGTGGAGTGCTATCTTTTTAAAACCAAATATTTTATTAATAGGTATAGTGGAATCATTAAAATTAGAAAAATAACTTGCGAGCTGGAACAAATTCTGCAAGTAAAAATCTAAATTTATTCTAAAATAATCATCTTGTCAATAGTCTTTAATGATAAAAAATTGCTCTGTTTTACATATTTTTTTGTTATTTGGGGATTTGAGTCAAGTGCTTTTCAAATTTATTTACTTTACATATTCATTTGCTTAACACATTTTTCATTGCACATTATTTTTATCGCGTAAAATAACTTTCTCATCGTATGTTTACTTTCTTATTGGTAAGGTATAAAAAAGTAAAAGTTATCATGTTTCTTTTTCATTTATCATATTTTAATTATTACATCGATTGTGCAAGCGATTTGTTGTCTAAGCATAGTAATAGACCTTCTCCATCCCGTGGGTTCCATGAGTGTTCTTGTGTTAACCACAGTAGACGATTTAGAGAATGCCCCTTGGTCTGATGTTTGTACGTGTTACTTCATCGTGTAAGTATTATTATTTTTATCTTATTAGTATTTTTTTATTATAATAATCTTCTTCCTGTCTGTCTCTGTCTGCATGTATTCACGATAAAGGGATAGGAACTTAATTAAAAATAGGATATAGGACTTTAATTAACACATGTAACAGTGTATTTCTTGATATGGATTGGAAATAAGGTATTTGCGCTTTTTTTATTCAAATATTGAAAGTATTTACAATATTGCAGTATATTTCCTTTTATAGAATATGCTTCACAGCATCGTTTCATCACGGGACTACTTTCTTTGACTGGTCTATCTCATGCAGCCTACGTGATAGTGCAGTTTATAAACTGATTATTTGTTGCTTGATTGATATTATCAGAAAATATAAATGTATCAGTCTGTGGTTTTACATGTGAGCTAAAGTTGTCCCAGTAGCGTTTGCGCGGCTTCTTTAGGCATATTGTCCGATATTATTATTGCATAGTGGCTGCTATCATACAGATTAGGTAATGCGCGCCAGATAAGTAAAGGGAGTTGTTCCAGAGTCACTGAAGCTCATACAAATTTTCTGTAGCAACGTTAAAATGTGTATTATTTATTATATTTAATAATAATAATAATACTATTGAGCCATTTAACCTCACACAACTTGTGAGAAATATAATCGAAATTTCGTAAATCAAAAATTTTGTAGCTTTTGGATATTATTCTTGTCGTTAAGATTCTAAGGATTGACCGTATATAAAGTCACAATAAGTGTGACAGAACTAACGAATCACAAAGCATTTTTTAATTAAAATTTAAAAAAATACGATTAGAATATAACAATTTCAAAGAGGAATATGCTTTTTGCATTATGTTTTAAACATGTTCTCTAAATCTGAAATCACAGTCAATTATCATTCCAAGATTTTTGCAATTTTAACAACAGTCAAGGGAACGCCATCAATATTAATATTTAATGATTTTTTTTACTATATCTAATTTATTTCTATTACCAAATAACGTCAAGTTGGATTTAACCGAATTTAACTGCAAGTTGTGTTCCTCCCAAAGAATTTTAATGTTATGTAACTCACTATTAATAGTGACACATGCCTGCTGCACATCATTCCGTGTCATAGGATATCTGACGTATATATTATAAAAACAATGGACCTAAAATGGACCTTTGAGGTACTCCAGAAAGTATAATTAGATTAGACTAGAAGGTATTATTGTGGAAAATCTGTCACTCAAGTAGGAGGAAATTAATTAATTGTAAAGAGGAAACATTGAAACCAAGATATTTAAGTTTAACACATAACAACTCACGATTTATTGTATCCAATATCTTAGAGAAATCAAGCAAAATCAATACACAAATCAACCTCTGATCATGTGCAATAAAAAGGTCATCCATTAGATTTATTAACGCTGTAGCTGTACTAAACCCTGCTCGAAATCCGCACTGTTTATCAGGTAAAAGTTTTTCCTTAGAAAAGTAGTCATAAATCTGATGATGTAAAAATTGTTCAAAAATTTTCGAAATAACGGGTAAGATACTAATAATTATTCTTAAATCCGAAAACTACTTAAGGTTACAATTTTTTGGGAGAGGTTTATCAATTGCAATTTTCCAATCCCTTGGAAAATAACTCTTCCCTATGCAACAGTTAATAATATGAACTGGAAATTTATCAATAAATGGACTACAAAATTTTGAGTATTGAGATAGTTATATGATCAGTACCGGACGGGTTCGACTTAATACTGTTAAGAATTTTATTAACTTTTTCAACTCTAGTCATAGTAAAAGTGAATGAGTAGTTAACTGTTATTAAATTGTTACTGTAGAAATGAATTTTATCATCACATTTATGTGAGGCATTTTCAACAAATATTGAGTTTAAATAACTTTTTTTTTATTCCTCAGAGTCAACGTGAAGTTACGCAGTTCTTTATAGCAGTTTACAATACTTTTAGTTTGCTTATGTTTTTGTTTTGAATGGCTTTTGAATGGTTTTGTTTTAAATGGCAAGTATTGAATTTTCAATAATTTAGACCCTGCCAAATGTGTGTTCGCATCCCCAAATTACATTACTTGCATTAAAGTCGCCAACAAAAGAGAATAAACGGGCTAGGCAACTGACTTATGAGATCGGATATATGAGCTTCTGTTAAGTTATAGTTCGGTATTATGTACACACTGCAGAAAGTGATATTTTGAGAGCACCAGACTTTAAAGCTATTGGATCTAAGCTCGTCGTGATAGAAAGTTGCCGAGAAAAAGATAGCTGGATACAAAAATTTCACCACTAGCGCGTACGTACGCAGTCTTGAAATAATAACCTTCATAATTCTTGAAGTAACGCTTGCGAGGGAGATTCTTTAAAGTTTGTTCAGTCAGGAGACATATAATATTAGTAATAGTGTTGGAAATAAGTTGTATTCATTCAACGCGAGGTAAAATCCATTACACTACCATTGTATTATTTGTATTTATATTAGATTAATTAGATTCAGTATGTTGATTCTTGTTAATTTTTGAGAGTGTTGAGAATCGTCAAAATTAAGATCTTCATCACTTGAATCTACTGAAGATTAGGATATTATGCTAGATACTCGGCTTCAAGAGTTATTGCTGCCGTGAGTACTTTCTAGAGAAGCAACAAAGTTATCAATTGGAATAATAACCTCTTCAGTGGCTTTTTGCTATAATTACTTGAATTTGACAGTTGATTTTATGGTTTCGGTTAAGGCGGGATTTCGAGCGGCGTATGTTTTGCGTTTCTTTTTGCTAGCCTGGTTGGTATTTCAAATTTGGTGTAATTTTTATATATATATATCTATATATATATACATTAACACCGACGCCTGTAGATGAGCTACACCCAACCAGGAATTTTGCCGAACCTCTTCCCTTAAGAAGAGTAGGGATCTTTTACATGCCTAACATTTAATAGACAAGGGACCGACGGCTTTACATCCCCTCCGAAGGATGGTATATCCCCTATACAAACCTCGCCTAAGGTTTATAGCTTCCGCGCATACACTGATATACAAGTCGTTGGAAGATGTGTGAGGCGAGAACGCGGTCTTCGTTGGAACGGTTACCCATCCACTACTAACCGCGTCTTACGTTGCTTTACATCGCATATCGAAGTATGTACATAGTAAAGACGCACCCACGCTCGCCCACAAATTTGGTGTAATATGGAGAATGTATGGTATTAGAAATGTAGAATAACATAGTGAATTTCATCTGAGAACCTAGTTTTGTCGTCAGATGTTGGAGTATCTATGTGACTTTTTTTAGAGAATTTATTTGCGCTGGTGTGGGTTCATGTTTCTGACTAGCTATTTTAGCTAGGGTGGAGTGCACATTATTCTGTAGTAGTAGCATGTTAGGTTCTTGGCGAATTAATGCAATTTGTTACATTGTGGTACGTCTGCTTAAGAAACATTCCGTTCTGTCTGTAGAGATGAAAATTAGGTAGTCTTTTCCATTGTATGGGATTACTAGAGGCGTTTGCAATTCAAGGTAGTTTGTTTGTGGGAATACATATACTTGCCTTCGGAAGATGAGTATAAGTCTGTATTCGCCACAAAGAATACCTGCTTTTAGGAAAGAGACTGAAGAGGCTAGCCAAGATTTTTTAAAGCAATTTGAGATAGTTCGTGAGGTATGGATGGGCTCATTTTTGATACTGCTATCAGTTTAGCCGACGAGACTAGTCTGTGTAAATTTAAATTTGTATTTCTTCAGGAATTGTAGGGTGTAATTGCTGACTAGGCATATACAGATTCTGTTGATGGATATTCGTGGTGCAAAGGAAATGATTTTGAGACCTATAACATCACCAACTGCCTGGACACAATCAAATAATTTGAAACTATCTCCTGAGCAGTAATGTACATAGATACTGGATTAGTTACCAATATTCCGTGCGACGGAAAAGTCACATAATGATGTTCTAGTACGTAATTTATAACCTACTTATATGAAATTTCAACTAATAAAACTAGATATGTTGTGCAGAGCACTTATGTATTGATATCGGAAATAGAGTGTTTTAAGTTGTGTCACTTTTATTATGTATAAACCATTATTTGTTATTGAATTTTTGATCATCCAAAATTTACCTAAAATTTTTGTTCTCCATGTCATATAGATTTTTGTATGCTGCATTTGACAAAATATTTATACTAGTGAAGCTCTGTTAAGCTCCCAATATGATCTCACAACATGGTATTTGTAAAATTTGAATTGAACATCATTTTGAATCAGACGACATCGAATTTAAGTACCAAAAAGACCGTCGTATCAAAATTCAATCCACTGTATTAGTTGAGGTGGAAAACATGTAGATTGTTAATAATGTCTGCATTTCATAAAATTACATATTTCGTTAGACAAATAATTTTGAATTACGTTTTTCGTAATTCTTTATATTAAAACTGTGGCTCCGAAAAGGTGTACGTCTATGTTTAAAGATAGATTTCCCGTGCTATTATTTTAACCTCCTTGCCACAAAAGATACATGCCTCAAAATAAACGATTTGTTTGCCTTTGGATCATAAGCCCTACTTGTGTTTTGTGTCTATCCATATGTCGTCCATGAAACCTTGAATGATAACGGGGATATTCTCATAAGAGAATTTTCATACGTTGCTGTAAAGAGATGATATATCTCTTCTATAGCTCAAATCGAAATCAGGTTTTGTAGGAAACTACGTTCCTCGTTACGTTGTTTAGTTTTTAATACATTATTGTGATTACTTTGTCTTGAGTGTATATTTTCAAGATGTGCATTCCAAATCAATCGTCGGTATTTTATAGTGTACTGCCACTGAACACTTTTTATTGTCATCGCTCGTCTTGTCTATTTCCTCGGGCGTCAAATGAGAGTGGCTAGGCTTTTTTAGCATTTATCTTCACTTTCCACTTCACATGCTTCTGTTTTAAGAGTTACGATGAACCGCACATACATGTTCAGTGGCGTAAAAGGTATTCTGTGAAACTGTGATCAAACTTACGTTTACAACCTAGTCGAAGGAAGTTGTTAAAAATATTGAGTTCACGTATTTATTTTGGTGTTGTTATGGCCGGTGTTATTTAAAATAGTTTTATGACCTGCGTTGATTTCTGAAACAATTCAGTTTTAATAAAATTTGGTCAATAATTCAATAGCATACACTGGAACACAATTATAGACCAATCGCACTAATTAATAATTTGACAAAATATTTGAAAAAAGAATAGTATAGGTAGTAAATTTCCTGGAGTAATTTTAATTGTTGTCATATAGCCGGTATGGTTTTAGGCGAGCGGGAGCAATCCCTAAAATGACCCTATAGTGACCATGACAATAATAATCGCCAAAAACAGTTTATTCTCATGTTTTCGAGGCACCGAATATGAATCCGATGCTATTTAGAAAAAAATGGGGCGTCTATGTTTAAATCAACTTTTTAGTGAAAACTGAAGCAAATATTTTTTATAATTTTTCACTTTCAACTCGCTATGTCTCCGGCGGATTTCATTATTTCTTTTCGAAATTTTAATTGCATATTCCTGATGGCAGTAGCAGAAAAATAAGCCCTATCCGACCTTTTTAGAGCATTTGATATTCAAATGACGAATTTTTAAAGTTACACGGACGCATTTTACGCGTGTTCACCTTGTATCGCAAAAGTTGAGTGACGAAGTTTTGAATTTCGAGAAACGAATTGTTTAGTATTAAAATATTATTAATAAGGAAGAATTTTGAAAAGTTTGAGCCCTTAATGTTTTATAGAAAAAAAAATATATGAATTTTTAAAATTCAGCGTCGTGTCCGGGCGCGCGCTAATAGATAAAGGGATGAAAGTTGACGGCAAAGACAATAATAATACTAATAATGTGTATTACAAAATTTGAAAAACGCAGTTTGTGACATACGCTCTTGTGCAAAAATGAAAAGAACAAATCTCAAAGTAGGCCATGACACCATTAATTCCGTTTAGTTTTATTTTTCCAACGATATCAAGCATGTCACAAAAATGTTAACTGATAGTGTCAATATTAAATATTTTACGAAAACCACAATTCATATCATTCAATCGTAAAAATTAGCTATGCAATTATTAGTGAAAAACAATGTATACAGGGTGTCCCACAACGAATTTCGGCGATCGATGTCTCGAAAAGTAGACATCGGAAAATTTTGAAAATTTGGTAGTAAAGTAATATCAATGGGTGCAACTCGGTTAAAATGTTTTCAAGATGATGGCACTTCCGGTTATACCGGAAGTCGATGCCAACTTGCTTATTTTAAATGGGACACCCTATATATTATTACATTTTTTGATTGTACGCAAAATTCTAGGCCGATTTTGTGTATCATGTCCTATACCTAGGTCTCTCCGTTTTTGAGATATTTCAATTTTTATGTCAAAAATGACGTTTACGGGCCCTAAAAGACATCAATTTTTCCTATAAGGAAGCCTTTATTATCTAACACAAGTTACTTTTAGTTTAGAGTACTACTTTAATATATTTTTCGTATTAAGTTTGATAGCAACTGAACTTTTATTTTTATAATTATCACAGAAACTATACAGGGTGTCTCACCGGGAACTGAATCGATCGATATAGAGAAAAGTACGCATCAGAAAATTTTGAAAACTTAGATAATTACTAATGTCGATGTGGCCAATCCAACTAAAATAATTACAAGCAGTTGGCACTTCCGCTTATACCGGAAGTCGATATCAACTTTCTTGTTTCAAATGGAACATCCTATATATTTGGGTTTTCGAAAAGAGCATAAAATTTTAGTCGAGAATATGTAACATATCCTATACCTAAACCTAGCCGTTTCGGAAATATTTGACATTTTATAGAAAATTTGACATGTGCAATGGTTTGCAAGAACCGTTATAACTTTCTTCGTGTAAAAGATCCTCATTTGCTTCTTGTCACATAAAAAGAACACAAGGAGAACTACGTTCTACAACTGAAATAAATTCAATAATATCATACCAAGTGTTCCATTTTTCGCGTTACAGTTTGTCAACTTCAAACCGCGAAAACTTGTTTAGGTCAAATGGAACACCCTATATTTTTTTACATCAAGTTGTGTAAAATTAAATTCCCTTTTTTCTGATATTAGCATTGTGGGGGTTAAAGTTACAACTTTTTGAAGTATTTGCGATTTTATTAGAAATTCATAAATTGTTGTAATCATTTCATCAAAATAGCCATAGTTAGAAACAATCAGTCATTATCTTATGTCAAAAAATGTGAGCACGTTTAATTTGCACCCATGAAGACTTTTTAAATTTGTTTATTATTTATGGAGAAAGTGATAAAGTGATACCAAGAACTTGCAGTACATTTGCTACTCGATATCCAGAAAAACGGAAACCGTCACCAAACACTGTAAAACGCATACTGGAAAATTTAAAAAATTATGGCTCTGTCAAGGCAAAAATTCAAAGAAGAAAACCTATTGTTGATGACGAAAACATTGAAATAGTCATTCTGGGATATTTTCATGCATTTCCAAGGTCATTAAGACAAGCTGCTCTGGAATCGGGACTATGCAAGGATTCAATTCACAGAATCTTATTAAAACATAAGTTTCACCCGTTTTCATTCCATATGGTTCAAGGATTAAAAGAAACAGATTTCCTAAGAAGTCAGAATTTTTGTGAGTTTATTCTAATAAGGTCTGAGGGTCATGATTCTTATTTGGGAAATATTATATGGACAGATGAAGCAAAATTTAATAAAAATGGACTATTTAATAGACACAATTCGCATTATTGAAGTGACTCAAATCCTAATATGTTCAGAGAGCGAAACTTTCAGGAAAGTTGGCAGTTCAATGTTTACTGTGCCATAAGAAACGATAGAGTGGTGGCATTATAATTTTGTCAGAAAAATTTAAACGGTAAATTAAATTTTCTCTACTGCTAATATGTAAGTATATTTAAATTTTTGCCCACACATAACGCATATTTAATTAATAATTATTTACAAGAAAAATTTTATGATCAATGGATTGCCAATAATGGACCTTTCTTATGGCCTCCTCGCTCGCCCGATTTATCAGTTCTGGATTATTTCATTTGGGGAACTATTAAAAATAAAGATTATGAGAGCCCATTAACAACCATTGAAGATTGTATGCAAAGAGTAAGAAATGCTTTTCAAAACATATCACAGGATTCGTTTAAAAGAGCTACCCTTGAGGAAGTAATCCGAAGGTGCGAAAAATGTGTCGAGGTTCGAGGGCGGAATTTTGAGCAATTATTAAACTAAATTAAAATCATATTTGAAATTGATCTTATCTCTGCTATTTTAGTTCATCCCATATCTTCAATTCGATTAATACGCATGTTACAGTATTAGTGTTATTTTGTGTTTTTGTGGATATCGAGAAGCAAATGTGCTGCAAGTTCTTGATATTACTTTGTCACATTCTCCATAAATAATAAACAAATTTAAAAAGTTTTCGTTGGTATAATTTAAACGTGCTGGCATTTTTTGACATAAGATAATGACTGATTGTTTCTACTCATGGCTATTTTCATGAAATGATTACAACAATTCATGAAATCACAAATATTTCAAATAGTTGTAACTTTAACCCCCACAATGCATATCAGAAAAAAGGGAATTCAATTTTACACAACTTGACGTAAAAAAATACAGGGTGTTCCTATTTGACCTAAACAAGTTATCACGGTTTGAAGTTGAAAAAATGTAACGCGAAAAACGGAACACTTGGTATGATATTATTGAATTTATTTCAGTTGTAAAACGTAGTTCTCCTTGTGGTCTTTTTACGTGACAAGAAGCAAATGAAAAGAAAACCTGAAAATATATAGGGTGTTCCATTTGAAATAAGCAAGTTGGTATCGACTTCCGGTATAAGCGGAAGTGTCAGTTGCTTGTAATTATTTTAGTTGAATTGGCCACACCGACATTAGTAATTGTCTAAATTTTCAAAATTTTCTGATGCGTACTTTTCTCCATATCGATCGATTCAGTTCCCGGTGAAACACCCTGTATAAATATACTAATTATGTAATTTTGTACAAACATATTGAATAAACTATTAAATTTTTATATTTTTCACACTATTTTACGCAATTATGTTCTCTTCCATATTCTATCCAAGTTCCAGTGAAGACTACTACTTACTCATAAAACTAATTAACTCTTGCATAATTGCATTTTTACCGCAATGAGGAAATTTATACAGTAGTAGACTTTATTTTTGTAAGATAGTCAATAAATTTTATATCTTGCGACAAACCTTACGTACTAAATCGTTATTTATCTAGGAATCATCAACGAAGAGATTTAATACACTTGTTTTGTACTTCTTATCGAGAAAGTACCGTTCTTAATTAAATGAATCAAATTACTTTCTTCAGCTATAGAGAAATTTGGAAAGGGATACAATTTAATACAATTTCTTAAGTGATATTTTAATCATACAATATTAGACGCGTTCTATTTATTTGCTGTTTTAGTATGGTGTTACATATTTCAAAATTTTATTGAGGGAAGTAATATACTTACTTAATCGTCCAAAAATTAAATGTTTTATACTTATTTTAAATGTTGCTTAATAAGATACTGAACAATATTTTTATAAAGTTGGAATATAAAAAAATCATTTTAGTCAAGTATCAAAAATATTTATATTATTCCAAACAACAGTCACGCACATACAAATTTCTTTAAAATTGCTATGTTTATGATATACAGTTTGCAGTAGATAGGTAGATAATATATTTAGCCCTTGGCTATACAATCAAAAATATATAGTATAATCTTTGTTTTACATATATACTGCTATGATATTCACTTATACTTAATTACAAACATGAGGAATATGTTTTCTAGTGTGTGGAATTAGATGAATAATCTGTATTATACACAAGTTATTATTATCTTTGAGTACTCTTGGTATTCTTTGTAGGAATTCGAGTCTGTAGATCGCAATGCACCGAAAAGTGTTTTCAGTTTATACTTTCAATGGGGGTTTTTAGTTTTAAAAAACTTATCTTTATCAGTATTTTAATTTAAAGTATTTATACTTATTGCATGTTATCTATTATATTTAACTTATCTTTGATGGGATATTGTACTGGGTTTTATTATGGTAGATATCAAGAAGGACTGGTATAGATAAAGAGAAAGGGACAAATTCATATTTTATAAGCAATGGAATGAATTCGAATAAATTCTATAGTATATTGTGTTTGTGACGCAAATCATTTTAATTAGGGAATCTGTATGGATAGTTATTAGGATTTATTGTTATTTTAAAGCAAATTTTAATATTTGGTTTTGACATAAGTCAAATAATTTCTTATTTTCCATACAATTTCTTAATTTAGCCAATATAAGCAATTAGAGATTATATAAACTGTTTAAGAAGAGTTGAATTATGACATGAATAGTTTTTATACATCTGGGTATCTGTATCGGACAGTCATAAAACTCAGATTACTCAAATTCTACTTCTAAACCATCTCTAATTGTTTATTGCATTTTTATTGTTCTATTACTTTTAAATTTGTAAATTAATTTGTGCGTGAGTGCGAATTTTTACACAAAAAGGATCTAAGCTCTACCAGGAAATAAATACTCACAGAATAAGATAAAAATTACCACAAAAGATGTGTAAGACTCTCGGTCACGCATTTTATTAAGGAATGTCAACCCCAATATAAAAGGGGTAGACAGAAAACGTATTGTTAGAACTGTAACCTTTGCGTTGCTATGGCAATATTAAACGTCAAACCGACCCTATATAAAGAGCTGCAATAGCTGAAAAAAATGTTTTTTCAATTAGACCACGAATCTGAAAACATGTAACAACGTAACCTGAAAATTGGAGATTTGACAAGAGTTGTCAAAAATATAATTTTGAAGAAAAGTCTAAACATTTTGAAATTGGTATCATAGAAATTTAATATTGGAGTGGAAACGAAATAGAGTTGGAGTTTTTTTTTTAATTAATAATTTTGGAAAGCCAGGAGAGAGTACATAGACGTTTGGAATTTATTTTGAAATCTAATATCCTTTTAAAACATTCGTGAGTTTTATTAATTTTAATACTGAACTTTTATCCATTTGTTGTCATTTTTATATTTTATATTTTAAGTTAGATCAGGCAGATTAAGTTAATATTGTTGTTTTTATATTTTACATTTTTATAAAAATACAGTATATTGTTAGATTTGAATTCGAATTTGTTTCTTTGTGTGTATGTCGAGTGTCAAATTTGAAGATCAGAATTCATGCTCTGAGCATTAAGAGTATTTTTGTTAATAATAATTTAGAGTGGGAATTTAATTCCAGCACATTAATAAAGGGGTTTGTTTTTTTTTAAAGGGTTGTACAGGTGTAATTTGCATTTCAGATTGACCAGGGGTTAACACGGCAATACATAGCACAAAGATAAAAACATATTTAAAATAAAAATAAAAGAAAATAAATATACATTATACCGTATATTTCGCTTAATATCTATTTTAGAAGAATAAAGTTTTTTAGAGACAGTTATCACATTTTTATGAGCTATATTTCAGAAAAAAAAATTGAAATCCATAGCCTACTTTGTGAAATATATTACAAAAACCTGAAAAATAAGAAAACCACAAACGACTATAGCTTCCTTATTTGAGAAGATACCAAAAAAGTTAAAGGGAAGACAATAAAAATAATAATGTATATAAAAAAATTTGAAAAACGCAGTTGGCTTTGACATACTCTCTTGTGCAAAAATGAAAAGAACAAATAAATATCAAAGTAGGCTATGACACCATTAATTCCGTTTATTTTTTCTCTTTCCAACGATATAAAACTTGTCACAAAAATTTTAACGGATAGTGTCAATATGTAATATTTTACGAAAACCCCAATTCGTATCATTGAATGGTAATAATCAGAGATGCCATAATAGTAAAAACTCACTTTATATAATTATAATTCAGTAATTATTTATTATAATTTATTACAAACAAACAAATATCTCATAAATAAAAATACAAGTACAAAATGAACATCCAAAAAAACGAAAAACTGTGTACTACCTACTACCATACTGAAAGGAAAATGTGTGTATTTATTTTTCTAACTAAAAATGTTCAAATTGTGCACCATGCATTCTAATACACAAACGTGCTCTAGGAGACACCTCATGCATTCCATTTTGGAGTATTTTAGGAGTAATTGCCTCACATGCGTTTCTAATTCTGGTTTTGGTGTCCTCAATATTTTCAGGGGCAGTTTGAAATACCTTGTCTTTAATATAACCCCAGACGAGAAAATCCAAGGGTGTAATATCTGATGATCGAGCTAGCCATAGAATGAGTCCATAGGTGCCTATGCAGCTATCTGGCATAACTTGATTTAAATAATTTGTACATATTACAGCGGTGTGAGGTGGAGCCCCATCGTGTTGAAAATATAAATAATTTAATCTTTCTGCTACTGTTAATTCATAAAGAAAACCTTGCAGGAAATTAAGATATCTACGAGGGGTTAATTTGCTATCATAAAAATAAGGTCCAATAATTACTTTAATCCCCCAAAAAACTCACTCAAACATTCGTAGAAAATCTTTTCTTGGAAAGCAGTCTCTCTGCACCAATGTGTATTTTCTCATGTCCACTTATAATATTTATATTGAAAAATCTATTATTGGAAAAAAATTTTTCGTCCGACCAAAGAATTTTGCTACATATCAGCGGATCATTGAACTTTCCTCATTTTGTAGCATCGAAATCAAAATATTTTTCTTGCACTGTCCTTTTTTATGCGACAATTTCTCTGAATTTCTCTCAGAGGTTCTTCATTTTGGCTAACATAATTCAATACTCTGTTCACTTTTCTTACATTATCCGCAACATGCCCTCTCCTTATTACTTTTTTTGAAAATGAACCGTGTGTTTTCAGATTTTGAACTAACTTCATAAACATAGTTCTATTTGGCTGCGGAGCATCTAGAAATCTATCTCCGTAAACCGTGACTGCCATCTCAGCGTCAAAATTGCACTGACAATAAATACTAATCATATCGAATTTGTTATTATTGATGTACACCACAATTATTGATATAAAACTTGTCTTAGAACTCGACAACGCAACATACAACAGTGATAATCTGTCAAATTTGTTAATAACTGTATACATTGTTTTTCACTAATCATGGCATAGCCGATTTTTACGATTCAATGATATGAATTGTGGTTTTCGTAAGATATTAAATATTGACTGAATAAGCAATTTTAAAGCAGAAGGAAATTTTGAATGCTTGTCAATTTTATTTTCGGGATTGTTTCGAGACTACTGAGAGATGGCGCTAGTTACGCTCTACTGCGGTGGAACTTAACAGTGTCTATGGGATGCGAACTCCGGGTATCGAAGGTATGCTTGCTCACTTGCACTGCACTGACGAGACCCAAAAATATGTCAAAACCGGTCTGCAGTTAGTGGCATCCTGAGATGAAGGAGGCTTCGCATCATCCTCGTAGCATTCGAGCATTCCAAGTTATTGTATTTTAGTGCTAGCTGTGTTAGACAAAAGACGGCAAATTTTACCATATAATTCAGCGCTCGTAAGGGGAATAGCTGCTTTGGTTTAATTTGTTGAATCCTTATTTATATAAGGCACTTGCAGATAGGTTGAAACATTATAATTCATATATATTTTATATTTTATAAAAGTTTTTGTTAAAAATGTGTACTTTCTACTGACTACTTTCAGAATGCGGCGAAAACTGCGGTTCGAAATATTGAGCGCTAATGCTTGTCGTTTGAAAATCTTTTAGGACTTCGTAGCACAACTGCTCTTACTCTTTCAGATTTTTCAAGTATACGTACAGAACGAGTTCTCTCTTTTGGTTTTTCTCTGGCACATGAAGTAGTACTGCAAAACTTGAATACCCACTTTTTAATTGTTATTCGGCTAGGAACTAGACCTCGTGGATTTTAGTGAAAGTGACGACGAAATAAATGCTATGTAATTACAATAGAATAGTTATTTTTTAAATAAGCTTCAACCGCAAAATAACGTTGAACGCTCCATATTCACAGCTAAGCTGACATTTCTCGCAAACTCTTTGACAACTGTCTTAAATTTCCATTGATCGCAAAAGCATGGCGACCTGATTTACATTTATATCTCGTTATATAAATTAACTTTTGATAAATCATGTTGTAATCTAGTTTACAATAATTTAAGGAGCACTCTAATCGCCTTAATAATGTGCTAATGTATTCAATGATAGGTATTTAGAATAAAAACTAATTTGCAAAATACATAATATCAACTATTTATTCACGGCCGAGTAAATATTTTATTATTATTTCAATTGTTTGTGTACATTGCTCCGTTGCAATGTAGATAGCAACGGTGATGGTCAATGCCACTAAACACTTTCTTTTTCTCTAATACAATTTTGATTCCCTGATGGAATAACCTGTCTTGATAATTATCCAACTTGTTAAGATCAACAAAGAGTAAAAGTACTTTTAGTATTAATTGATGGCACAAATTATGTTGTTTGCATTCGGTTTTCATTCTTGATGTAACTACGTTATTGCGAGTAGGTACTTCAGAGGAATGTAAGAAATTAAGTAATTTAAAAATAAATAAAAAGCAAATGTATGATGTGTGATATTGATTATTTAAACATTAAGTTGTTTATAAAACCTAATGTGAAATAAGCATTTATATTTACTGAGTGTGGGTGTATTATGCGATCATATACACTATAAAAGTGACATTTATTAATTAAAAAAACGTGGATAATATTTTGTTAAATCCTGACTTCACCGAACGCCTTTTTTACACAAATTATTTTTTGAAGCACGATTCATCATCTTTTATTTACAGGAATAAGATTCGAAGCAAACCAAGCAATTCCATATGCGGTAAAAAATCGATAGACTGACTCCAATACTCTGTATATTGCAGAAGTGAGAAACGGAAAATATATTTCTCAAAGGAAGGAATTGGGAGGAAACCTCGAACGTGACCATTTCGGCCTTTGAATGTGCTTGGACCAAAGAAGAACTAAAAAAAGTAATTTGGAATCACCACGAAATTTTACTTGTCTTAAAAATTCTTATTTTATATAGAAGTGAATGAAATTAAGTCTCTGCCGAGTTGATGTACGTACAAGTTTCTTATTGAACACACAATATTCTTCGGAAATGTGTCTTAAGCTGGGCGCAATTTATATTGAAATAAACGAAAATTGTTGGACTCATATATTTTGCCCAAGTGGCGTTGCCGTGTTTTATGGCGGATCTGAAGGATCTCTATTGTGCCAAAGGATGTGCTGATCCTATTTTGATTGATAGAGTCGTCTTAAGAATCTTTTGCGGGAATTTGCAAACAACGTTATTATCTAAAACACGGATTTCTGGCGGTAATTAGATAGTTTCCGGGCCAAAGTTACCCATGGTCACTCACTGGGTAATTCGTGGGCCATTAACACTTATAAAATCACATACAACATATCATATTTCAAATGTGCTTTTAGGGGGCGGAATATTAAAACATAATATATTTTTAGTCGCAAACTCCTCTATCAAATCCTTATTTCACTCTAAGGAACGTAACCAGACTGCAACCAACAGCTACTCTCCGGGCTATGTGCCCCGCCGAGCGCTGAATTATAAGTTCCAAGCCTGGCGCGTTAAGTGTAATAATTGCATATCACCATCAAAACGCTAATGCGTCGATTGCACAAACACCAACCGAAAGACTGATCCTACTTAAAGGAGCTCTCGTGCCAGTCGTCACACACCACTTGCAGACTGCAGTTTCGAGCTATTGGCTCTCGTCAGTGCAAGGTTATTTACCGACGAAGCAACTTTAACTCGCCGAGGTGTTTTTAACTAGAGAAATACCCATTACTGGGAGGTAGAAAATCCTCATACCGTTAAAGAAAGGCATTTTCAGCAATAATTTCAGATTGACATTTGGTGTGATATCATCGGCGATCAATTATTGGGACCATTTGTCCTTCCTCCAAATTTAAATGGACAGTCTTATCTATTTTTTCTTCAAAATACTCTTGCTGGAATAGAATGTGGTTGATGCAAGATGGAGCTCCTCCTCATTTCTCCGTTGAAGTCAAGAATTATCTTGATGAGACTTTCCCACGTAGATGGATCGGTCGAGAAAATGAGTTTACTTGGTCAACAAGGAGTCCTGATTATAAGCCTTTCCGAAGTTTTTACGGCTAAAAGTACCTTTCCAAAATGCGAAAACCAGAAAAATTTTGGACAAGGCAAGCAAGTCCATGGTTAGGGAAAGAATTCAATATCGTAGATACCAAAAAGAACGAACTATTGGTGACATTACTTACACAGAGAATGAATGAACTAAGCAGGAACATTATAGAACAGGATTATCAGTTTATAATCCGGAATGTCAGGTTGTTACGAAAAATATTTTAATCTGCAAAAATGTACGCATTTACATAAATTTAGAAACTTAATAAGGGAAAAACAGATTAGGCAATTACAAATATAAATAATAATTCTTTAATTGACAGGACTGTCATTAATATGTCAAAAAGACTTTTGTCCATTTCAGACAGGCTTGTCCTATCAAAAGGTTTAAATTTTGCAATAAACCCGAAAACTGTTCCAAAATTTATTAGAGTAGCAGCAAGAGAAAAAACGGCTCAAAATTTACCAACAGATAATGGTAATGAATATCGTATACGGGCAAAAATTGCTTTAGAGAAGCAATACAAAATTAAAGATAATTTAATTCCAGAAGTTAAGTTATCGATAAATTCTTTAAAACACGATGAAAGTATAAAAATATTGCCAGCAGACAAAGGTAATGCCACAGTCATTACAGATAAAGATATATATAACACAAAAATCATAAATGAGGGACCCTACTCAAAACTAAACAAAGATCCAACAAAATCAATAGAGAGCAAAATTTACAGAACTTTGTTTAAATACAAACATGAATTTAATGATTTTGAACGAAGGAAACTTACACCACATCATAGTAAGCCTCCTCATTTTTATGACTTACCAAAGACACATAAACAAAATATTCCTTTAAGACCAATTGTTAGTTCTATTAATTCACCATGTCATAATTTATTGATCCATTATCTGGAAATACCGATTCATATATTAAAAATAGTAAATATTTTATAGAAAAAATTTATGAAAACGTTATTCATGAATCACACCTGATGGTTAGTTTTGATGTAGTTAGTCTTTTTACTAATGTTCCGGTAGATGAAACCTTAAAAATAGTTAAAGACAGGTTGCTAAATGATAATAATTTGGAAACTAGAACTAAATTAAGTGTAAATAGCATAATGGAACTCTTAACACTGTGTATAAAAACAACCTATTTTCAATTGGACAATGAGTTATATCAGCAGGATTTTGGTATGGCTATGGGGTCTGCATTATCACCAATTTTAAGCAACATATTTATGAAGAACTTTGAGAACACACATGTTCAAAATTGTATAAACAAACCGGTTGTCTGGTGGAGATATGTTGACGACATCTTTGCAATTTGGCCTCATGGTGTCGATTTACTAGATAGTTTTTTGGAAAATATAAATAGTAAGGAACCGTCTATTAAATTCACATTAGAAGTAGAAAGTAGAAATGAACTACCGTTTTTAGATGTTTTAATTAGAAGGGTAAATAATACAATTGAAACAAGCGTTTATAGAAAACCAACACATACTAATAGCTATCTAAATTTTAACTCAAATCAATCAATAAATGTTAAAAGGGGTGTTGTAAAATTTTTATACGATAGGGCCAAAATAATTTCATCTAATAATGAAATATTAAATAACGAGAAAAAATGTATCAAAGAGGTTCTAGTACAAAATCTATATCCTGAAGCCTTTGTTGATTGAATTTTAACGTCATTATACAGCAATAATTCCTTATGTATAAG